>CM060950.1:144564309-144739309 GCA_030765055.1 Mantis religiosa
AATTGTGAAATCATTGCTAATGCATTTGTATTAATTCAAAAAGTAAAACAGCTGATTCTTAAATTAGTGGCCAGTAGTGTGGTATATTAATAACCACACACATTTCAAGCGCCGTAAACAGGGTTGCTCCACCAAATTGTACCATTAAAAGATCAAGTGTAAAAATGTTGGAAGTGGGATCTGTTTAAATTAATTACCCCGCAGAGAGATGCCGATGAACAAGGACAATTGTAAACGTCGCCTAAATTATTTAGTAATGCATCATTCTCCTGTGTTTTGGGGTTACACTACCAACTGTAGGTGTCTTCTGTTTGTTTTTAAAGCAGCTGGGGACCAATTCTATGTTTAACTCAACTGGAAATTCATGCCCGCAAGTTTTGTTGACATTTTCTCGAAGCTATTATCTCAGTTTTCGAAAAATGCTCCCATTGTCAGCTACGTTGAGCGGGAGGCGTAAATACATGGCGGCGGACTTGGAAAAGAAAAGGTTGTCAGTTGGCATTTTAATCAACCTGCGTTCTTTTATTTTCAATCATTAATTCAAATAATGTGTTCCCCACTCGTAGCTCAGGTAGTAGCGTGATTACCGCAACTTCAAGGGGTCCTGAGTTCGAATTTCGATCAGGGCGAGTTATCTGAATGAGGTCTTTCCGGGGTTTTTCCTTACTCTGAAACTAGAATTTTGGGTATCTATAAGCTATGTTGTCCCTGGGCTCATTTCAGGATCAATCACCTATTTAATTCATCTTCCGATATGACCTAAATTTGGAGGGCGATTTTTAAAGAAAAATAAATAATAATGTGTTTCTTTCCGTAAGGATGCCATATGCCAATTTGGTGCTTCTGTTTAATATATGACTTTATTTAGTAAATAATAAAATCAATATATTTTGCAAAGTAAGCTATCATTGGCAGCATAAAATCAGGTGACGTCCTATGCACAATGTAATATAAGTTAAAACGTGTATTCTTCTTTGTTCTTCTTCTTCTTCCTCTTCCTCTTCTTCTCCTTCTTCTTCTGTCATTGGACAAAAGTGGAGACTAGTGGACCACGAAACGTTCTGTGTAAATAACTCTGCAAAAGACAGCATTGTTGTAGACGCTCAGTGATTTTGAAGACTTTTTGCAAAGTCATGACGGGGGAAAAAAAACATATCTGGTATACCTGCTTCAGTTTCAGGAGATCTAGAGATCAGAAAACTCGAAGCTCGATTGGCAGCAGACGTTCATTCACACCCGGTATGCTGGAACATTAAAAACAAAAGAACCGAGCAGTGGAAGATCTTGTTTCTCTCCACTTAACGAAACCACACCCTCGGTGTCCGTCCAATGTCACAATAGCATCGACCGTATATCCACTAAGTCCATGTAGTTCTGTCATGCACACACAGACACTAAAGGTACTCCTGGTGAACATTTTAAAAAATATCTTCAAATAGTATTTACAAAAAAATAATACATTAACACCTTTTAAAGTTCTGCGAAATTTTAATAAGTAACACCTAATTATTAGCTCAACTAGTATTTCTGTGTAATTTCCTGCTATGATTTTGTTTCCGTGATGAGTATTATTTATCAAAATAACTTAAGATAATTTCATACTGTATAGGAAATATAGTTTTATACTGCTTACCTATATAGTATGAAAAATAACAATTTAGTTTCTGTAACATTTAAAGCGCTAATAATTTTTCATAAATAACTTTATTCTCACATTTATTTAAAAACCTGAACCAAAAAGTGGTTTAGTAGAAAGAGATTGTAAAATTGACTGTCCGTCTCTTCAAGACGTTTTAAGTGAAGTGTCTCAAAAGCATTAAAAGTAATTGCTCAGAACCTGTGTTTCCCTCTATCAGTTTTGGTTCCTATTTTTAAGAGTTTTTGATCTATTTTTTACTTCTCGGAGTCTCCACACAACAACTTTTTAACCCATAAAACTGCATGTTTTCACTCACCATTATACCCACTATTTCCAATACAAAAATATTGTAAAGTACAAGGATATTTATCCCATATTTAGTATTTTTGGTTCAACATCACAGAATTCTATATATTTTCTCAAATAGTATAATGGAAACTTAATTAGGATTTTGGGTTACCATGGAAAAACTTTGTAACGAGTTCATATTGAGAAATTTGTTTCCAAAACAACTTCTTCGGTGTATATGTTTGTATATCCCTTACTGCATCCTGGATCTTTGATATCCACACCACGAGAACAAAAGTCATTATTGAGCGAGGCTGTCATCAGATTGGATTTTGAAATATTTTGCCCAAATTGTCCTTCACGTTTCTGAAATGGGGGCGTAGGTATACGCTGTCATGTTTTAGTCAATTTAAATGGCTAAATTGGCCTAAACCGTATAATATTCCTGTACAGGTCTTATTGTTATCATAAAAAAGAAGAATTTTTGAAGCAACATCCGCTCCCAATACTTAAAATTGGTATTTAGATTTATTGGTTCAATCTGATTTTAGCCCCACTTGTACATCCAAAGAAAACTTTTCGTGCATAGTCGAATTAAAATAAAACGATATATACATAGCTGGTGGAATAAATCACAGTCTCCTCGGTTTATTAAACCGTTCAAACTAACCTAGTTCAGTTCTGTTTAGGTGTTCCTCTTTATGCTGGTTGTAGAATGTAACAAGCCGACACACTACACTACTGACCAAACAGCGCTTGAAAGATATGGGGATGAAAAAGGAGGGAAAAATAGCAGACGATAATTGATTTACTTTCGGTCTGCATGATTGTGACTCAGCACAGAGCCCTTCGGGTTTCTCTGTCACTGATAATCACTTTCCTCATTGTAGCAAACAAAATGCGATGCAGTGAGGCCTGAAGTTTCTCCCCAGTTTGCATAAAATCTTGAGGAAGAAGGGTGCAGATGTTACGCTTGAAAGAGTATTACCGGGTTGATGGATAATGAAACTAAATGCAGATATACTTAGAACAGATACACACGTATAATAATTCACAGACGAGAGATAGCTATCCTCACATTTCACTGTTAACATGCTACTCCGCAGAGGTGGAAAAAGTAATTCCTAGCTCGCAACATTACGTGTTTTGCACATTTGCCGGGAGGAAATGTGGAGAGAACGTCATCAGGTCCAGTGTAATTATGAAACAGGAAGCCCGTACGGTAGCTTCATCTGCGATGACGTGAAGTATTGTATACGCTCATCTCGAGGCTTTAGCTTACAACATCGGCCCGTCTGCTTCATTTGCTTGCGTTCCTTTACAGGTTTAACGTTTCGTTCTTCCTCAACCTCCGAAAATAGCACGTTTGCCTTTCATTCGCCCGATAATTCATCATCGCATGTGCTATATCTCCATCCCTTTGTCTTATTGTAATACGAAGAGCGTCCTACACTTTTATGAATGAGGAGAATTTTAGTTTAAAGAGAGTCAGTCTTAGTAGTGGAACTGTCCTGTTCAATTTAACGCATATTTTGTCACTGTAGATATAATCACTATGTCATACATCGGCTTCTAAAAGCTGTATTACATATACAATTTTTTACTATGAATTCCGCACAACTTTATAGACAACGGTAATAGCTCTTGCACACTTTGGTGTGGACTGGTAATTCTAGCCTATCTTTTAGGAGAATTTTACTCAATAGATATACGCATACTTCTATTAAGTATGGTGTATTTCATCTGCTAAAACCTTCTGGCTTCTTTGTAACTTCTCTTTTTTCAAAACAGATGCACGTTTACGTTATGCGTGTTTACACTTTCCCAGAAACTACTGAAGATAACCCATGGTGCGACAGCCCTTAGAGGGCCAAGGCCTATCAACCCCACTGCCGGCCTCAAGCCCACTTACACACGGCAGAGGTGGACGATCATCCAACCGATATGGGGAAGAGATGTGGTCAGCATCTAGGCATGCCCCAGCCGGAATGTTGGTTTCCGTGACCAGGGCCGCTTACCTAGCGTAAGCTCCTCACTTTCCTCACGATGCTGAGTGGGCACCGGTCCTATACCCGGGACCTAAAATCCCCATCACCTGGGTGGGATCGTAGCCAGGGACCAAGGCATGCTGCCTTAGCCCGCTACGCCACGGCGCAGGACACTACTGAAGATAGCTAAAGTAAATTTTAGTATGACGAAGAAAACGTCCATATACTCTGTTGATCTACTTTTGGCTAATAACTTACCATGTCACTTAAGGATATGTATGACTGAAATTTCATGAACATTTTCAGAAAATCACTTTTTCCTATTTTTAGTCAATAAAATAGTGTAAACCTTCCTGAATCAAAATATAGGAATTCTAATTCTTTATCCTTGTTTTCTCGTTTTTGAAATTTAGCATTTTTCATCATTTAAGATGCTCCTTGCGACGCAGTTTTGGTGTTAGATTAATGAAACTTGCTATACACGTTCATAGAGACACAGTGAATAGAAACTATCCTGGATTGTATTGTGAGATGAATTTAAGCACCTTTCTTTGCTTCAAAACACAAAAGTTTCAAATTTTGGACCAAAAAAAAAACCATATTTATAGCTTTAAAAATTTCTGGAGCCTAAAACTATTGTAAAGAGAAAGATAGGACAAATTAAAAAATTGGATGTATTGGGAACCTGTTGTTAAAATATTAAGTTATTTTGTCGCAAGGAACTGTTTAGGTGACGTAACCAAAAGTAAATAAATTTGACCATATTTTCCACACGATCAAAGTGAAATTGATAAACTTTGGGCTGTATCATATTTGCACTAAGTTACCTTCAGTCATAGGTATCCTTAACAAAAAATAATAGCAGACACATTTTAATTAAAGAATAGTCCTGTTCTCTTCAATTAGTACACTTATTCAACAAAATGAATGAATCCTGTATTTCCTTTTAAGTGGAACATGGGGCTTGCTGAACCGCACAACCGCAAGGCTCGTAGGCAACGAGTGGAAGATCAGAAGTTTCCCGATATGAGAGATTCCGGGATGAGTGATCAGCCCATCGCCGGAAGTGAAATTACAGGAGAAATAAGGTGAGAGGAAAGACGACGATAGAGCAATGGGTGGAGTGCTGACGGGAGAAACCGGAGAACCCAGAGAAAAGCCGCCCCAATACTATGTTGCCCACCACAAATCTCATTCTGCATTCGCCTGGGATGGATCCTGGGCCGCCTTGGTGAGAGCCATGCGGTCTAACCACTCAGACATGCGCGGTCCAATTGTACAAAATAGATAAGTGAAGTTAGAAAGCATGTATTGTTAGCTATTTAGGCTTGTTTGATTTTTATCAAAAACAAATATTATGAATCACGATTAGCATTCTCAAATACTTTAGGGGAAATTTCTTTTAGTTATCTGATAAAACGTCCCTGTTTAAGAGAATATATACTCTTAATTATTGGAATCTTAATCTTTTGTACACGTTGTCTGAATTTTAATTTTGCTCTATATATTCTTAGGGGTGTTTTTTTTAAAAAAAATGGTTAGTTGTAAGCATTTATGTAGTTTCAAATAGAGGTATACTGATTAATGTTTTATGGAAAAAACTTTCTTATATTATTCTATATTTGAATTGTGAAACCTTCACACGCACTCACTATATTTCCAGGCTACGTATGATTTTGCAATTAAATGGTTTTACATAAAAAACTGTAATATCTTCCTAGGTACTTTTCACGAGGATTTGGAGATACACAGATCTTTAATTATTTAAAGAGATCACTCTGAAATTTTGGCATTCCAAATTTAGCCCATAAGTTTATTTTCTGTACAGTTATTTCTTTTAATCGATACTAATGCCTCAAATTGCAGAACTAGCGGTTTGGTATTCCTTTGAATTACTGTTTTCTTAAAAAAAAACATTTTGATTCTTTCCAAATGAGATACGCCTACAAAACAAATACACAGGTCTAGCATTATGAATCAAAGCCATAAAATATTCAAATATTCTTCAAAAGAATATAAATCAACTAAGAGACGAAATAAGCTCAGTAAATACTTATTGTTCACTACATACCCATGACATGTTCCAGACAAAGCACTTCCTAAATTTGAAGGGTTCAACATGATGAGGTAGCATAATTTTCACCCTCTTAAATGTGTCAATATTGAATATTTAAGCAAAACTAAGTGGTGTTTCAAACGTGATATAGAATGGGGCGCTCAGCTCCAGAGGAATTAAAACGCGTCCATAAATAAACATTCATACTTTATCAAAATTTACTATTAACTTATTTTGTAAGTACACTGACCTTTGGTATTACTAATTATTGGATTGAATTGGATGACGGTACGGAGAGGATTTGGCACTGTGACCGGTTTTGATCTGTACCTATGCCTTGAGTGACACATCCTCCGGAGGAAGGATGAGGCGAGGGGAGACAGAGAGCGGCCGTTCCAAAAAGCAACGACAGTGTAGAGGGCAGGGTATATATACTCTACCAGTTGGAAACTCCCTGGCAGGCCAGCAGAACCGGCAGCTCACACTACTGCGGTCCGGAAGCGGCCCTATCAGACCGGTCAACGCTGGTTCACTTAGAGCATATCATCCTGCCATGCACCGCCAAGGCACCCACCGACGGTTCTACCTTTAAAGAGACCGCCAGATGAGAGATGATATGAAATGATAACGGAGAAGAAATGGAGGGACAGGACATTCGGGGGATGTAACAAACTTAACTAGCATTTTCATAGCGAACCGGTAAAACCCCCATAGAGGACCTGTGGGTCTGGTAGGTCACACACGGAAATCGAACCGGGACCTCCTGAATGCGGGCTGCAGACGAAACCGCCTGAGCCATTCCGCTCCGTTGTTATTCTTTATACATAGACACACAAAGTGTAAGTATTTGTAGATACGTTATTCCATTTCTGCTCTGATGTTTTCTTTTATTTTACAGTAGATTTCTTATACATTTATGCTCGAATAACGTTTTTATTTGAATGCATGTATTTGGCATTTAATAATTCAGTTTGCTGTTTTATATTATCATATTAACATTTAAAAGGACCTATACAGTTTAGAAAGAACAGCAGTTGTTAAACATAAAACGGTAATGCTTAGAGTTGGCGTATTGCAATTTCAACTAAAAAAGTGTACTTCATAAAACCACTTTTATCTGTCATTTATGAAACAAAACACAGGACATTATTTTGCTAGAGGTCATGAAAATAATTTGAAACAATTCTCTTAGAACCCACACAATTTATCTGGGGTTAAGTTTATTGCATTTTGAACTTCATAGGAAAGGGTTACCAAATAAATGCATCTGCGTAGTCGGAGTGACCCATACTGCTAGCGCTCAAAGCTGCCTTGGAGGGCTTAAACCGAGATAAAGGCAGCTTAAGCTCTAAAGCGGCTGTTGCCCTATCCTTCTATAGGGAAGATTTCGCCGTATAACATATACCCCTGTCCATCTATCCAACTTTCACAACACTTACTTACTTGTGGGAAACAGAAGCTATCTACATTCCTTGCCAGTGGATTAGCGGGAAATGGAGTCTGTATTAAACTGGGACAATTGCTTAGGTGCTGAGATAAATTTATGGGCTTTAGTAGCCTCCTTCATCCATACAGCATTATTGAACTTAAAAATGGTTGTAGGCAATCTTATCTCAAGCAAATGTGTGTGTTTACTCAGCCCAGAGTTCGAACGAAATAAATCGAAGATTTGGGCTCTATCAGTTAGCCTGACACTGAGGCCAATTTAGTTTTCTTTTCTTGTAAGTTTATGCGACAGTATAATTTTCGTAATATTTTATACCTTATAGCTTCGGCATGGGTGCATCTTGCGGATGTTTTCACTTAACTGTTTAGGGTGCTACAAAGGTCTTGTGTGTAGGAAAATTTGCCTACTCTGAGAGGGTTTCCTATCTAAGTAAGGACTTTCACCACTTTGCTCTTCTCTGCACCCCTCCATTTTTAAAAAAACGTTCGCAAATCAAGTTGTAATCTGCATATGCTTTCATTGGAATATACGCAAAATCACGCGCACATAGTAAGATGAAATATATACTTAGGTATACTTATAGTTACGAAATACTACATTCCCAAAGCAGAAAATAACATCTTAATAAGGAAACAATCTTTACGATTATAATCTGGGTTACATACTTTTACTTGCAATAGGCTTGCCAGTTGTTGCAAATACTAGAAAGATGCTATATTAAAAACATTAAGGTTTGCAGAAATCGAGCACACGAATATGGAACTAAAGTTATATGGTTATCAAATTTATATTTAGACCACTTTCTTAATAAATATATTCGTAATATCTCCTAGAACTGTATTGATTTGTATTCCTTCAAAAAAATAATAATACCATTACTAATGTGTGACATACACATATGTTCCCTTCTGACTCTAGACTACCAGTACTTCGACTTTATTTCTAACTAATTCTGAAATAAAATTGATCTATTAATTAGTAGACGGGAATAGCGAATGACAGAGGTAGATAATTTCTAAGGACTTACAGACAGGATTTCTATTCTCGTCAAGAAATTAGTTCACTCAGATATAAAGCTGATGGAGAAATGTAACAGGCTTCTTCACTTAAACGCAGAAATTAATAGTTAATAAATTGAGTGTATGCTAACAAATATTATTCATAGCAGCATCTTTAGCCAAACATTTGTTAATACTGCTAGGCAGACATATTTGTGATAAAAATACTGTTAAGAGGGTATTATAACCGACCTTGTGGGTCAAAAATATATTACTGCTTTATCTTAAGAGAGTTAAGTCATATCGGACGGTGAATGAATTAGGTGAAATGATGCTCAAATGAGTGCAGGGTCCAGGGAGCTTAGAGTTACCCGACATTCGTCTTGAAGGATAAGGAAAAAAACCGGAAAAAACCTTATCCAGGTAACTCACCCTTAGTATAAAAGTGAATCGAGAAGATATTGACACATTGCTTCACTCACACTGTTTATTCACAGGACATGTTTCAAGAGCTCTTGCTCCTATCATCAGCTGATACTCGACTCAAGTATCAGCTGATGATAGGAGCAAGAGCTCTTGAAACATGTCCTCTGAATAAACAGTGTGAGTAAAGCAATGTGTCAATATCTTCTCGATTCACTTTTATACTAATTTGTGCTTCACTGTCCCTACGCTTCTTCCAAGTTTATACTTTAACTCACCCTTACCGAGATTCGAAATTGGGCCTCTTGAACGTGAGGCAGACATGCTACCATCTACGCTACCGAGGCGGGCTAAGAGAGTTGTTACTATGTAATCGTTGCCAAGGATTTTTGCAACGTTTATGGTATACTTCGCCATACATATTTTGTAGGTTGAGCGCACTTGAATATATTTTAATACTGTACGTCTGTAACGGTTCACACAGATATATCGTTACAAACAGGTTTTTTCTAACGGGTACCTTATAACGGAATGGTGTTTAAAATGACATTGCATTCTACTGTAACCTAACAGTTCGATTCACCAATCTTGAAAGATATGCTGATATATGCATACAAAAATGTCGATGTAGTATTACTATAGTCAGGGGAGGACTTTTTGATTTGCATTTGAAACAATGCTTCGTGTTACATATTTTGTGTTGGTAAGATGAATGTGAAAATACTTTAGTGAAGTGTTTGTGCTATCCCAGGATACTGTGCTCAGACCATTCTGTTTCAAATCCATATTACCACGGATAAGGTCAGTGATAAAGCTAGTCCTAACTATAAAACAAACACATGTAAAGGCTACCGTCTTAATGTGAAGGGATGAACATCATGCACATTCGATAAACAGAGTCGAAATGCATACCAGAGCGTTGTATGTGCATTGAACTCCGATATCTCCAACAGAGGAACAAGCTAGTGGAGTGTCCTATCTCAGTTCATTGACCAAAGTTCTGTCTATACACACATTTAGAACTTAATCTTTTTATTTAAATAAGGTAATTTCTCTGTCAACTGTATTAGCAGGAGTATTAAATTTTGTCGCGAACAAAGCGTCCACTAACCAATAAAATATGGATGAACAAAATGGATAGGATGAACGAAATTCTGGATAACTTATATCATGCTTGTAAAAATGTATGAAAAGTGATTAATTTACACATTATTATTCCACTGTACTATGGAGACTTAGTTTGCTTGTATGACTGTTCTCGATTCGTCCACTTATATGTGGCAAAAATCAGAACACATCGAAAGCAAATCTGATTATTGTTCTGGGGCTGCACGATGGTGATGGTGCCATTGCAGAATCATGTGTTGAGTGTGTCATAAATTTTTCAGCACGTGAAGTGTTTCTGCCACTGATGGGCAAAAGTCCAATATCGGCCAGACAAGTGAGTTGGCATAAACATTATTCTTTTTTACGCTTACCTGCCGAAAAGTCCACAACAGAATTCAGCAAAAAGCTGCCGCCATGTGTGGGTTCTGTGGTTTGCTATACTCAACAGCTTCAGCATGTTGAAATTTACGAGTTTAGTGACAAACAAACCAATAGGGTTGACAAAAAAAAAATTGGACGGTATGCACAAACGACTATAGAGAACATGGCACGTAATTGAATGAATGTTGAATGAAATTCTTTTGAAGAGGGAATACTTGATGGAGGTTGATAACCAAATGCGCTCTTCTGGTGTCCTGTCCACGGAGATTTAAAAGACCAGTTTCAAAATGTAATTAATTTAATGGAATTTGTCATTTGCGAGGACAATATTACAAGAAAGGATGCACTCTTAAATGCAGTATCATAGATCATACACATGCAATATATCTTGTTGCTTTCATCTGTAGAAATAGTGCTATGCAACCAAAAAGATCAGCAAATAAATATAAATAGGACATTGCTTAAACTGCAGCTCAGAATAGGAAAGAACTGTTCTTTCATATTATCCGTGTGCAGGACAAGTTTGAAAAGAGTGAAAAATTCAATGTCATAGCCGGGATTTGCATCACAAATCTTCCGGACACCGTTCGGTTGTTATATTAGGAACTGCGAACACCAAGACTTAAGTCTTAACAGCAGTGTAAGTTGATATTAGGAGTGTATTACCTCTATGAATTTGAGAGCTCTTTATGGTTTACTGGAAAAACAAGTGAGTCAGTAGGAGTATTGAATGTCTGCGGCATGATTCCAGGACAGCGCAGTTGGTAATGTAACCGGGTTGACACCGGAAGATCCTGGTTCAAATACCCGCCGTAAAATTGCATTTTTTAATCAGTTGCTACCTTTCTAACTCAGAATAGTTGGAGATAGTTTTGACCTTCACTTGGTATGTATTATACATCGAGAACTTAGTACAAGTTAAAAATTATGCAAGCTCCGATTCCACAAAAAGTTCTAATATTTCATCAGGTTGTTGTAAAAGTATTTCATTGTTTTATTTATATATTTGTAATTCTACAAAAATATAATACTTATACAGACTGTAAGGGGTACAGGTACAGATATTTGCATTGGTAAATGACAACAATGTAATGAACAAAATTACATCAATGTTTGTCTCATTTGTGGGTTACCATTTTAAATATTAAGAATAGTATTCTTTTAAGTTATTCATAGTTCCAGATGGCTGTTCACACAAGCTATAGATGTTAATTTTGTATAGAAGAGTGAAGCCGGAGACATAACATAGTGAGCCGACTTCGCGATAAGCTAGAACTGTGTTCCAATGATTTCTGCAAAATGGGCAGTGTGTACTAAAAGGCGTTGTTCATACCGTGATTCAGTTACGAACATGCAAAACGCATCAGGCAGTAAAACATTTTGCTAGAAAACTATTAGACGAAGGAAGGAAAAAACCGACTAACACACCGAAGTGGATATATATTAATGTACCTGTTACCAGTTCTTGAATTATACCTCTAACAGCCTGAGATAACTCTGACTAAAGCTTAAGCAATACTTCTTCACGTGAGTTATTAGTTATCCGTACATTTAATATTGTTACCTCTGTTGGCATAGTTGGCACAGAGTTATTCCATTACATCTCAATAAATGTCGACCTAAGATATTCGTTCTAATACAGCCAGAATTATTATTTCTACGCTTTGCTGTTTCTCTTCACATAATGTTACATGCATTGCTCAAAACGCATCTAAATATTTTCATCGTAAACACCTTATCCACAGGCTAACTAAATCTACATATCGTAAACTCTTTCAGTTTTGTTTCACTGACATACGGAAGATTGATGGAGACTTTTCCTATTACATAAGCCCCCAGAAACCTTCATATTAATATCTAAAGATAGGCTTCTAGCTTATTTCCAGAAGGTTTTCTTATTGCACTCCTTTAAGCTCTGTGCAAGTTGTCGCTAAGTTACTCCGTAATACCTTTACCCATCCATCGTATTAAAAGTTTTGTGTTGATAATAATTTCTGTCTTCCAGTTTCACAGTTTTATAACAATACTCTGGTACTCTTTCAATAAGAAGCATTTCCTTGTTCGCTGGTTTATTCTTATGTTCTTAAGTAAGATTTTATTATGAGAATAATTATACACAAAGGGTCAAAACTCTTAGAATGCTATAATTTTGGAAAATATCTTAAGTTATTCGTTGAATGCCTTAAAACAACACTTACTAACTCGTGAGGAAAAAAAATTAGTGTCATGGGATTTTACTTATCTCGTGCATGCATTTTGTTTCCTTTATGTCTTCCACCATATGTGATGCGTTGAGTTCGAGGATTGGTTCCAGTTTTTTTCTTATTTAAACGATTTTAATTATTTCCGTTCATTTTCTTATCTGTTTTCCTAGTTTCACAAATATTCACCATACATATAAACACCCATGCCCAACGCGGGACTCGAACCCGCGACCCTCTACGCGGCGGAACGCTAGAGACATACGCTTTAGCTACCATGACTACGAGGGCCGGCCGTTCAAGGGAATATGACTGGGTTTGATCCTACACCTTCGGTTGCATATATTTCTTCACATCTTTCTGTACAGTATGTGAATCTGCATTGTTTAGTAACTTGCGAGAAATCCAATATTTCGTTAGGGAGATGCGTTGATGGCATTATCCACCTCTGCCATGTGCAGGGTTCGTAGGATTTGGTGCTTTCTAGGCTGTCATTGCACTTACCACCAAGGTGGTGACGAGGATGATCGCTACCACCACTACCACTGTGCTATACGCTATCCTGATAAACGCCTATATCTGTAGAAGGTTAGCTAAATAAGCCATCCCGTAATTACTCTTAAGAGGGCAACATGTAAAAATTTCAAATCTTATGTTTATTCATTAATAAGCTGAGTTTGTGCCATATATTAGTCATATTATTTGTCACTACTTACCAACATTTTAAACAAATGCATGAAATAAATAAACATTTTCGTATTTTAAAATGGGCTAAAACGGCCCGTTGCCACTCTGTTTTCAGAATTTTGTAACAAAGTTTAAGATCTAGATCCCAATAACACCATTTTATAAAATTTGTCACTTGAAATTCGCATCAAATAAGTACCTATTATTATAGAAATTATTTTGAAATAATTCGTTAGCCAGTTTTCAAATAATTGATAGAGTTAAAACAAATCTATTAAAATATTTACAGCAATAATTTTACTTCTACTCTATCCGACCTTCAAGTGTGTAGGGATGTCAACATTACCCCACAGTACAACTTTTAGAGCGAGGGAAATGGTTAAGGGCGAGTGGAAGTAATTGGTTATTATATTGTGCACACTATCGCTCATTTGTTTAATTGAAGTAGTGAAGGAGGATGAATAAACACGGTAATTAATTCCAAAACATTTAAACATGAGCTGTAGTGAACGATATGACGGTTACGATGAGTCAGACGTAAACAACTGATCGTCAACACATGTTTGTTGGCGGAGTCATAGAAACGTACTGTTTACGTGCGACCCTACTTTCAGCCCGGTGGGACTGTCAATAATACCAAAGTTGATAAGTTATATTTATTATGATATTAAGGATCTAATGTGCATACTAATCTACAAGAACAAAGATTCTATATCAGGAAATATCCAGAAACCTAAGAATGATATGAGGAGCTTTCATCAACTTTCTGAGGTTGCTCCCCTTGAAATTAAATTTTGTACCGTTGAGCATTATAGAAAATTTTATAACAGAAATATACGGTAGTACAAGAACAACGTAATTTTCACTGAAAAACCTTTTCATAATCATTCTTTCTTTGGGCATTTGCGCAAAATTGTGACTACTCAAAACGTTCAGCGTTCTACGCTGTACGCAATCTTTAAATATGGCCAGAGTATGTGTAGTTAGGCTTCCACACCATTGCACCCAATTCTATCACAGACAAAAGTTACTCTCGCTTAGAATTCGCAATTCCACTGCTTTTTACACAATTACTTATTTAATTTTGCATGTGACCTACAAAAGCTGCCAAGCCACAATACATCTTTATCAATGACTATCCTAGTAGTTTCAACACTGTAAACATAAGAATAATTACTTACAAATTCACGGCCTCACAAAGTAACAAAGGAATAGAGGTTTTACGTAATTTTCGTTGCTATTCCCTCTGACATCATTCATGGAGGAACAACACGAAGTAAACAATAAAAGCAGCTATACCACTTGTGCTTATGCTTTTGCAATGTTTATTACAGTTGGTTGGCTGAAAAATTAACCACATTTCCAAGGGCACTAATTTAACTGTGTTAAATGAAACCAAAGAAGGCTTTTTACGTAAATTTTGTTCTTTCATTTGCTTTGTCCTTCTTGTACTTTCTTACAATTGTAAGTTTCTCGTATGCTGGATTGGTTTACGCTACGGAGGATTCGGCGTGGAGTTCCAATCTTGGTCTGTTGTAAGTACGGAGGAAGGAGGAGGTGAGATGAGACAGAGGGTGAAGAGGGCACAGTCCCTAGAATTGCTCATTTGGAAACTTCCCGGCAGGCCAGTACTGCCAGCATCCCACCCAATGTGGTCTCCTGAAACGGCCCAACAGGCCGTCTTACCGAATGAGGAAGTCTTTATCCTGCCATGCAGCACCGAGACTCCCGCAGACACTTCTACCCTCAAAGAGGTCACTAGGTTAGAGATGATGTGAAATGACAATGGAAATAAAATGGAGGGTAAGGTAATTTGGGGGATATAATTAACCTACCCAGCATTTGTCTAGCGACCCGGAAAACTCCGAACAAAACTATGGGCCAAGTAGGCTGACCACGGAAATCGAACCCGGACTTCCCCAATGGGGGCCACAAAACAAACCTACTGAACAATTCCTCTCGATTTATTCTATATTAACTACTGAGAATGAACAGGATTATAACATAATTTAAACCTCTATATTATACAC
The DNA here is from genome assembly GCA_030765055.1 of Mantis religiosa. Taxonomy (NCBI): domain Eukaryota; kingdom Metazoa; phylum Arthropoda; class Insecta; order Mantodea; family Mantidae; genus Mantis; species Mantis religiosa. The sequence continues at coordinate 144,579,555 of CM060950.1, forward strand.
ATTTTCCTGAGACTTTCACATCAACTTCGTAGTGCATCCCATTAAAACTAATAATTAAATTAATGTAAATGTTAATACAAACACTGTAGATACTATTTAATAAACTAAAATTATAATAATTATTCATTATTTAGAGTAGCATTAAAATTATAATACGTACCAGTAAATATGAAACAGTGTAGAGTTCAAATGGGTATTGGGAAAATTGCATATTAATTGCATTTCTCTATTTTAACAAAATGTTACAGCACCTCATGATGTATTCAGTTGGTGAGATATTTAACAGTTTAAAACCTATTTTTGGAATTAAAGCTTGGTAGTTGCCTCAATATTCCAATCTCATTCCACAAACCTTTCACGCCAGGAAATTCACTTTGTAAAGCCATAAAGTCGATTACGACGTTTTGCTAATACACATTGCCTTCGCCTGTTTTGAATCTGCTGACAATAATTCAGTTTTACTGTTTGACTAGCTAATAATACTTTAATGCGCTCATATATCAGTCAAGAGCGATTTATTGCAATATAAACCTTTTCGAATCAATACAATCGTGAATTCATGGAAAAGGGAGAAAGCTTGTCAGTTACATATACACACGAGACGTCTCCAAGAAGAAACTTGGTTTTCAACATGCAATGCAGTGCACTGTGTAACAGAAGAAGAAATAAAAGTATATATGTTTTCATTTTATAACAAAAACATAAGTTATTCCATTTGCGCTCAAGGTCTGATTTGCAATGTTTCCCTCCCTTGTTTGGCTGGTCTCTATAGACAATTATTATTAGTATTGTGTGGTTTAGGTTACATTAGAAATCGTTACGTTAAGCTTAGAATTTACGTTTTGGTATGCGAGAGTAAGTAATGCACTCAAAAGGTAGAATCAGAACTCAGAAGTTCAATGCCATAGCTGAGATTTTAACAACAGTTTTTTCGTTCTACGTTCCAAAAGATTGCCTACTACGGCTTGTGTGGTTTAGAGCAATCATTACCATTAATTTCCCTTATAAATGAAATGCAATCCAATTTTCTAACACTTTAAACACGCTATTATTACATTACTACCAACGTTACATAGCTCGTTACTGTTCCAAGACTATTCATCTTCTTCTAAGATAAGAAGTTCTGATCGCTAAAGAAGCTAGTACTACTGCAACGGCATTGTGTGGTATTTTGCATATTATTGAAAGAGATAATATTTATTTATTTTGAATTATCTGGGGATGTAGAGATGGGACGTAACTCAACACATATGGTTAACGTTGAAGCACGTTTTGAATACGATACAATTCAAATACGCTGTAGACAGTAAATTGGAACTGCCAGTGTTACTCTGTTTGCTTGGTACCTACCAAAATTCCATCACTACGCTGCACGACAGCACGTTCGAAGATAAAACGATTCCTCTGAGTCAGGTAATTATCCATTGCAAAGTCTACGGATGGAAGATGCATATTCAGACTTCTGAGTGGTTTACGTGTATCCTTTAGAGAGGATGTTTCCAACTTATCACCTTTAGAATGTAATCGGTACGACTCTATAAGAAATTCTTTCATTAAAATAAAAAGGCCCTTGGATATAAGAGCTCAACGTTTCAAACTTCAAGTTGCGTACTGTTTAAGTTTTCTGTGAGTACAACTTACATGACATGATCACTCTGCTAGACAAAAATATTTAGACAAGCTAAAACCTTTAATGAATAATACCAAGATAATTTGGTATTTCTGGGTATACAGCATGCAGTGCGGTAACAGAAGTACAGTACGTAGTGCAATAAAATTGTGACGTAGTTATAATACAGTGAACAGCCTCCGCCTTGAGTTGCTGTATCTACGATCACCGCCGCCGCGACCCACCGCCACCGCCGCCGCCGCCACCACCACCACCACCACTACTACTGATGATGATGGTGATGATAATAATAAATTAATAGTATGCATTATTTTAATGACATACATTAGGGGAAGAGGTCACCGGGGTAGCGCAGTAATTTCGTTCGCGGCTACGGTGCAAAGGGCCCCGAATTCGATTCCCAGCTCTGGAGTTGGAGATTTTAAGTCCTCCCTATCCAAGCCTTCACCTCTGTCTAGCATATGTGAAGTGTCCCCTATGCCCAACATGGTTCGGAGTCCACGGTATAAACTGTAGGTCCTCTCGCCTCACCGTCATCTTCACTATCACCCTACCATTGGAGGTAATGGACACCGCTCTCTGGGTGCCTCCACCTGAGTAATGGGTCCGATGATCACGTGGTGGGGCGAGGTTACCCCGAAGGCGAAGGTTACCGTGTGGGGAGTGTTCGTAACCAACCGACATTAGGGTCTTGGGAATATCACATCTGTTTCAACGTCAACAACTTCTATTGATGGAATTTTCTCAATGGTATTAAAGAGAACAGGGTTTATGAGATGCTATGGAAGAGATATTATCTCTGATAGTAAATAGGCACTCCACACGAACATATTCTTGTAGTAATACCACTAATATCGGTTTAATAGAAACGTAAATAACAATCACGTTATTTTGAAATACGCTACGAAATTAAAATGGCAGGAATGACAATATAATCTAACTGTGCGAAAACAGATGAACATTGCTCATGGCCCTCGTAGCCATGGTCGCTTTAGCATTCCGCCGCGTAGTGGATCGCGGGTTCGATTCCCGCCTTGGGCATGGGTTTTTATCTGTATACTGTATAATTATATGTGAAACTATAGAAAGCAGGCGGTATAACATACGGAAACCATAAAAACGCATTTAAATAAGAAAAAAATATATTTAAAAAAACAGGTTGCAGTTAACAGAAAGGAAGGATTGCCCAGACATACAGCTTTAAACAAAAACATATCTCGGTATATCAGAGGATTGAGATCTAAGAAGCATTTTGTTTTGAAGCACTAATTTTCCTTCCTGCCATATCAAAATCCTGATATTATTTTACTCTGTGAAGACAACATTTAAATTTCAGGCAATAACATTAGAAGTTTGTTATGGACGCTCAGAAACTCCGAGACCTTAATTTGCCTACCATGAGTTTTAAAACACTTTGCTGCATGCATGAGCATAACAGATTTTAGTAGCAGTTTCATGCTAGAATCTGCTTGTGGAGCTTTTAGATTTTGGAAAAGAACGCCACTAACTTTGAGGAGGAAACGAAGACCCTTTCTGAGGAGCCCATCCATCATTTTGGAAGACAACGCTTGAGCGAATGTTGCAGACGTGGTGAATTACTTGCTCACTGAATGGTGCTTGAAAATGCTCCACCATCCAAGGAATTCTCGTGACTTAAGCCTCACTGAAGTCGATTTCATCTCTCTAATGAGGAAATGTTTTCGAGTCTTTTTTGAGAAAGTGTTAAGAATTGTTATTATTTTGATGTTGCCCATGGTCAAATTTGAGTATTTTAAATAGCGTAAATATTTAATGTTTGATGCGTATTATTTATACAGACGGTATAATAACTGACAGCACAAGAGATGGGGATGGCAGTAAATGCAAAGGAAAGTAAAATACTTCCAACAAACATGCATCTTGAAGTTGTTTCTTTTTGTTGATAACTGGAAATGTATGGATATAATATTCTACTTACTTCGATTAGTACCTCTTCCTGGTACGTACACGTAATATTTATTTGAAATGCAGCTTTTTAAATTATGCGTGTAACTAATGCTTTGCTTTTTCTCACATATTAAAATTTCAGCGCGCTTTTTATCTATAAACAAAGTATTCAAATCATTGTCCTTGAACAGAATTAGTCGTGGTTCGATTGTTCAATCATCAACCTTCCTCAAAATCCAGTTACAGAAAGTTATCCGATTCTGGTGATCACGTGGTAGCATTTTCTATACAACAGTTACCCCGAATGGTTTGAGTTTTAAAATATTTGTTGTTTTGAATTCCGAAGCTTCCGAAATGTCAGTTACCTGTGCACGGTGGCTAAGAGATTTTCGAGGCGATCGTTCTAACCTTTCTGCGATTTGGTCCAATTTATGCTTCGTAAGCACATGCATTTTCAACTCTATTTGCCCATCAGGAATTGATCCCGTCTCCCTGAAATTATTTACAAGCAAATAACAGTCTCGCTACAAGATGATGTTTTTTTTTTGGAGGGGGGTTGGAATATGCACTGCGACCAGTCTAGATCTACCATGCCTGTGCCTCAAATGAGGCATCCGGGGGAGGAAGGATAAGGCGAGAGGAAAATAAGGCGGGTGACCCCAAAAGTCACGACAGCGCAGAGGGCAGTGTCCCTAAAATGGCAAGTTGGAAACTCCCACGGCAGGCAAGTGCAACCAGCATCCCACCCACTGTGATCCGGAATCGGCCCACCAGGCCGGCACGGAGACCGTCCAACAGGAGGAGGAAGTATTCAGCATAAGCATATCATCCTACCATGCAGCGCCGAGATTCCCGCCGACACTTCCACCCTGAAAGAGACCACCAGATGAGAGATGCCAATGGAGATGAAATGGAGGGACAGAAAGTTCGGGGGATATAATTGATCTACCCAGCATTCGCTTTCCACCTGGCATAACCCCCATAAAGCCATAGGTCAGGTAGGCCGAACACAGGAATTGAACCCGGACCTCCCGAATGCAGACCACAGACGAAACCGCCATAGCAATCCAGCTCGGTCTACAAGCCGATGTATGCAGATACGTATAGTGCATAAACACTCACTGTTGTATTGCATACTATGATCGAGGCATTTGGAAACTACTTCAAACAAAACTAAGGACATTTAAAAAGTCCTAATATTATTCACGTTTGAAGTGGACCAGAAAAGAAGTAAAAACTGACGCACGTGAGGCGGTTTGAACGGACGTAGGACGTGCGCGCAGGGAAATGAGGCTACTGCCCACGTTTTGTAGGGTACGTACTTATTCACTAACGGTTAAAGTGCAAACTATATTTATAATTGTTGTCATAAGCGGCATTGATGTGTTAACTTTAAAATAACACATGGATTATGTCACGAAAATGATCACAACGCTTCTCACTACCACAATAGAGTACTTCTTATACTACATTGTAAAGGACAGAAGTAAAAATACAGGATATTCATTATTCATCTCAAATTACGTAATAATTTATGACACAATTATCCAATAACCGCACCTGAACCCAGCATCCTTGTAGTGGCAACCCTCATTAGTCAGTGTAGCTACGAGAAATAATTTTAACCTCAGGCTCAGTAATATGAAATGCCATTAAATTGGACAAATTACATGGACCTCAATTGATTACAAGCTAAACCGACAGCCATATATGAAGTCTCATTTATACTCCAATCAACTGTGACATGCTGTATAAGAAGCTCAAGTAAATGCAACTAAATTTAGCCTTCTCTTGAAAGGGACATTAAGACTCAAATCGGAATTTTTAGGAGTGTAGAGATAAACAGTGCCTTACGGAATTTGAAAGAAATGTTAACTCTACTGAGGAATTTGGTGAATTGGTTTCAGCATCCTTGGTTTTGTACCAGGATATTAACCAATTTATTTTAATTTGATTAATATCACCACCAGCGCAGTCCGCATTTCTGTTCTTGTTAGTGCGTTCAAAGAAACTATCATTCCATTTCTTCTCCTACTTTCTACTTTGCTTGTATCTTACCCCGTTTATCTTTTTTTCTTTTTGCCATCCTCTCTGTCTTTCCTTTCCTGCCACTTTCCCCTATTACTTCCCTTTTGCCCATACTTTTCTTCATAATTCTTAGCTTCCACTCTTTTACATTTCTTTACTCTCATTCCATGTTTATCTTATCCTGTGTGACTTAGATGTCATGTAATGTTTCGAAATGCTGTTTCTGAGGTTTTAACAAAGAATCAAACGTAACTAAACGTTTTAACATTACACAAAGCTGTGCTTCTTCCTTAGCAACGGGAATCGAACATACAATATCTCGAGGTAAACCTTTCGCGTAATGCAGAGCTTTTTAAGAATACTCACAAGACCTTTGGACTTTCAGATGCTGCTCACTCTTTGCTTAGATGTCCATTTGTTCCTCTTACGCAGCTGAGTAGTGTAACGCATGTTTCATTTATGGTGACTTAAGGAACGAAGCCATTTTCGCTATTCCTCACATCCACGAATAAGGAAACAATTTATATAAGTTCTTAAATATCCTTCTTTAGAACTTTTGTAGGTGTCAAGACCATCAGAAGTGCTGTGCACACACATTTTGGTATATGAAGTATTAAACTATAGTGTGCACCAAATGATTAGTTGGATTTTGTTTTCTCGGCACCTCAAGAAAGCTCCCGTTTTTGGAAAAACTAAATAAGACGTTCTATAACTTATTTTCTAAGTAGGACCTAAGGTACGTTTAACACAAACTATCATGACAATACTTACCACTGTTGTGCGAAAAAAAGGGGAAAAGGTTGGTCACTTTCTTCTTTCTTTGTTTCTTTCTCACATTCCCACCTCAAAAGGCAATTTCTATCATTATTGTTATTATTATGATCATCATCATCATCATCATCATCATCATCATCATCATCATCATCATCATCATCATCATCATCATCATCATCATCATCATCATCATCATCATCATCATCATCATCATCATCATCATCATCATCATCATCATCATCATCATCATCATCATCATCATCATCATCATCATCATCATCATCATCATCATCATCATCATCATCATCATCATCATCATCATCATCATCATCATCATCATCATCATCATCATCATCATCATCATCATCATCATCATCATCATCATCATCATCATCATCATCATCATGATTATTATTATTATTATTATTATTATTATTATTATTATTATTATTATTATTATTATTATTATTATTATTATTATTATTATTATTATTATTATTATTATTATTATTATTATTATTATTATTATTATTATTATTATTATTATTATTATTATTATTATTATTATTATTATTATTATTATTATTATTATTATTATTATTATTATTATTATTATTATTATTATTATTATTATTATTATTATTATTATTATTATTATTTGTTATTTTACACGGAGAGGTCGTGATCATCTTGAACACACAAAAGTTTGAAACGACATTGCTCAAATATTATATACGTAATATATGGTTTGAAATACGTATTAGTGCTATATAACGAAAAATAACTGAAGCGCATAACAATAGTGGTAGAACTAATATCGGAAAATTGTACTCTGTTGTTTTCATTTAACCGAGTCTATTTCGCATGCAGAAACATTATTTTTTCCAATGTGTTTACAAATGAAATGAAGCTTTCTATACAAAGGTCATTCATTTTACATAAACTTTGCCTGAGCAAATCAAATGGGGAAGCCAATCATGAAGACCGTGTCTCTGGATATGTAACCCTCGTGGTCGAAATCAAGCAGCGCTGCAATTTTCTCCTGGATATAAACCAATTTCTCCATGTGTAATTTGTGAGTGCGGTTTCGACAGCGGCCTATTACGAGGGGGTCATTCCGTTAAACCTAGCCAACTAACTCGGACGGCACGTGCATCAAACCAAGCTAGGCAAACACGGCAGAAGAGTGTTTGCATTAGATTAGATGTGCCTGGCCGTGCGGAACAAATGACGGAACTAATGCGGTCGGCGCACCCACTGTTCGTTCAAATTTCTTTCGTTTATTCATCGAAAACATCCGATTTCCTGCCCATTCACTTACACAAGCCGGGACAACAGCATCATTAACAACAATCCCATGGGTACCGATAGCATAATAAATAATCTATAACCACAGCCTCTACAATGACACAAGCTGTTTGATTATTTTGTGGCGCTCAGAACTTCACGCTTTGCAGTGCTGCATCGAATTAATGTTTACCTCAGTTTCGCATTGTGGATATCGAATGTACACAACAGCTATAGAATTTATGCTGTGTGATCATACATTTTAAGGCTAATCTAACACAGAATTTTCCTCTCAGGAAATTTTGAATGAATAGTGATTTAGACGGCGTTGTTCATGCAGATAGCGCGCGGCGGATGCGTTGAAGCTGGTATACCATTCTCGTCTGTATAGAATGCACTTAAAAAAGAACATGCATGCCTACACCGTGCGAGTTGTAGAGCAAACCAAATAGAGCGTCCACAACCGAGGAGTAATAAAAATCTATTGAAATGTGCGCAAACAGAGAGAATAATATATTTCTCCTTTCTAAATGATTAAAGTCATCTAGTTATAAACTATAGTAACAATTCTGTCACAGAACTAACCAGCATGTCTGATAGAGGTCATGGCCTTTTTGCACTAGATATTGAATTTTTAAGAACATTTCGAATTATTTTCATAAGAAAATCATTAAATCGGAATCCAAAAGCAGTTTTTTCCCTTCTAGCCATGATATGTACGTACACGTCATGATTTGATATTCCAGTATGATATACTCCGTAATGTTCCAGTACTTTGGTTTATTTAAATCCGCTCAAGTGCATTTTTTGTTTAATTCCATTCAAACTTTAAGATGCCCGAAGAGATTTAACGAATCTTTGCTTAATATAGATTTGGAGTTTAATCATTTATTTGACTGAGTTTCGGAAATTTAAACGTGTTTACGCTTCGTTAATGTTTCCAGAAAAATGTATATTTTTATATAACATTTATCCTTTATAAATTTAAATAACGATATTTAACGAATAGGAAATGAAAAATGAAAAATTTCCTGTTTAAAGGTTTAAAGGTTTGATGTTTGTACATATTCATAAGATATAATTTCATATATCATTGGAATAAAATATGTAGAAAATCTTTTCTTGCACTGGACCTATGTAAATGACCATGAAAACTAATTTACATCATTAAACTGAATAAATCTATGACAAAAATTTCAAGTGCATGGCAATAAGGTTTTAGATATTAGCAATTTTGTCAACGAGTATTTTTCTTTGCAATAACATCCTACCATTTAAAAACATGGCATAACATGTAAGAACTTCAGATGCTTTAGTTAATTAATACACTAGTAAGGTTTGTGAACTGCATTTACTTTCAGAATTGTTCAGATAAAGCTCTTTCTCACTGTAATGTACTGAAAACTGTTTCTTTAATTAATGGCAGTAGTCACACGGATTAAAGTTTCCCTCATTTATGCCATCTTACATTTGTATACTTCTCTCTTACTCAGTAACTATAAATTCTACCTAAAATGCTCCCCTAACTTCTTTCACATAACTAACAGAATCTGCAGCTCTGTTTGCGTCATTACGTAAAGAGGAAGTCTATTCTCTCTTTCACGTTATATCCCTCTCCTTTAAGCTTCCTATCTTCCTCCATTGAATTCTGACATGTTCTTTTCCAACACCTACACAATCGAGACTTCCTGTTATTTGCATATTTTGTAGGAAAAGTTATAATTGCCGCAAAAGCATACCTAAATTGTAAAATGTACTATCCCGAAGGCAAAAGGTGTGCCACCGTGTTCATTATATTTACTGAACTTAAAAATTGCAGTAAATTATATTTTAAATATTTTTCCCTATCCAGGGCCTCTAACGTGGCCATAAAATTAACATAAATGGAAGTTTCAGGCTTATTATTTTTGAGAAATTACTGAATGGATATCACTAGAAGATTATTTTGAAAACAGGTCCAAAATTTGAATTATTTAAACACTAGTAACAGATTGAAAGAGTGATGCGTGACATAGGTTTGACGATAAAACTTTAATTTTTTACATGAATCAAAATTTGCTATGCCTAACTTCATTATTTTTGTCTAATACTTTTGAGTTATGAAAGACTTTGTTTTTGAAATTTAATTTTATTATCTATAGTTCTTAAAATAACTAAAATTCTTGACAATATTATACAAGCATAAGGAAAGTCTTCAAGCTGTAAACTTTGTCATTCCTTTCACAAGTGGAAAATTAAAAAATTAATGCAGTGTAAATATAAAAGCAATGTTAAATGTTTCTGTAAACGTGTTTATTTTTACTTTCAAATACACATGCTATAAAAGAACTTTTATACTTGACTTTATTAACAACTGTTTTGAGAATATGTAATGTATTTGTAAAGTGGCTAGTACATATTTCGAGGATTGCACTAAGCTTTGAATGTGCGGAATGTTATTAAAACTAAAGTATGGAAAAAAGACTGCAAAATACGATGTAATTAAGGCAGCTTGCGGGATTCATAGATATTTGAAAATTTGTACAATGTACCACTCAATTTAAAATATCTAAAAATCATGTTTTTAACAAAACTGGCTGGTATTTTATCCTCACTCCCAATTTCCTTAAGGACTACACGGCAGGACTACACTGGACTACATTGCCGCTTGTTTATGCTTTGCAATGCGATAAAAGCCATATGGTTTCTCGTGGAAACTAGTTGTAAACGAATAATACTAATAGGAAATTGGCATAAGACCGTAAATATTACTCCAATCTTAATTTTGTAAATAAAGAAGTTTACCAGAGGAATTATGCAAAATAGCTGTTACGTAACCTTTAAGAAAGCCGAATGAACGTGGCATGTCCATTTTTCATTTTTTCGTCCACCCTGTTAGAATTCACACAAAGTGTGAGGTAATTTTAATATCATGTAGGCTATCTTCCCTACTGAACTTACAGCATTTTTCTTAGAAACGTTCCGCCATTCTTATGTGAACAGCTAAACAACACAAGTCTCAAAAATGCACACACGCGTTCAGTTTTTAAAATGTATTTCTGTCTTTCAAGAAGTCCATAATGGAAACTAGTAGCACTTCTTAGTCCAGAATCGGTAACAACAAGAACATTTTGGTTTATAATTTCTTGTTTCTTATGGAATAGTATAGAAATAATTATTATACATCTATAATTACCTTAGGGTGACAATCTTTGCAATAGTCAAAATAGAATGTAAGTATGCATAAGTAACAAGACCTGTATAATCATGGTACGAGGGTTATCACACATATTTATCACATTAATGTGGATTGGACTATTCTAGCTGATAATTTAAACCGTGATGCATTATATGTTTAAGTTCTTTAGTTGAAAACGAGTGCGTTTCTTAATGTAATACATATATGAATGTTAAAAACAATATAGCATATAAAATTTATTTTCATATATTACACACAACAGCAATACTTTACGCATTTTTAAACATTTAGTGCACATGCTGATTTAAATATTAAACTTTTAGTGCATAAATTCATTCCTCTATTCTAAATGTTTCAAGTAAAGCAAATTTTAAAAACTTAAAAACTGAGATTTTGCAGTTAATAAGTTTGACAGAAAAAAAAAATATATATTCAATTTTTTGTGATAACCTGAAATTGATATTACAAAATGTGAGCTATTTATACTTTTTCGAATTTAATTATTTCATTTCTAAAATTAATAAAATTATTTTTTAAAATACTATTCTGATTTTCTTTAATATACTTTTGAAATACGGTAGACATTTTTTAAACAAACAAGTACGAAATTGCATTGTATGTAGCAATTTGAATAGGAAAGCACTGGAAAGTGTTTGCAGAAATACAGGATTAAACTGGGCATCCAATTTTAAGCATGTATTTTCCAGTTTAAGCTTTATTTTATTGGTGGTTTATTTGCGCCAAAGCGAAAAAATAATATGTTTTCAGGGCATAGAACGTGTATTACATTATTATGAACATTTTAATTTTTTAAGTGTTCATAATATTTGGTCAAATTCGTTGATCCATCATCACCTTCACTATGATTTACAACTTTGTGTGGAGCTGCAGTGCACCATTCAAGTTACTCTGAACAAGGATGTGTTGTGCTAGAGCTGGTCTCATTGCTTTTATATATCTCATCTAGAAAGTATGACCTGCATCATAAGTGGTTCCACAACTTTTATAGACTACCAGGTCTATAAATAAGGTAGGACTTTAAAACTATTTGCAACAAAACTCCCACTGGATTACAGTTTCCATTTATCTTTAGTATTCAAGAAGTTTTACATAAAGATAACAGAGGTTTACTGCGGTGTACGCCCTGAGAAAGCCTACTAAGATATGGGTTGAAGCAAGTTGCACAAAAAACCGTTGGGAATCTTATCTAAGAGGTACAAGTTCCGCAGGAAGGCTCCGTAAACAGTGTACGGAGTGTGCATGTGCGAGGGAAGGGAGGAGCAAAGAATTTTCAAAGGTAGTTTGAAACGGAAAGGTAATCAGATATGAAAATACTGAACTGTGGTGAAGAGTCAAGCCGAAGGATTTCGGTTTTAACTGCCAACCATAGAGGTCACTTGATGTGATATGAATCCAACTTACGTGGACATTTAATAGGTCAGTGATATTTTACAGAACCTGGAGAGGTAAGGGGTTTATGCAAATTTTAATGGAGGTATAGATAAACATCATGTTTAATTTGTAAATGTTTACTTCTTCATGCAGAAGAGTGGCGCCGAAGTACAGTACTGACTAATCCCTAAATGCTGTCTTTTGCATTTATTGTTGATCATCTGACATTTCTTCTCATATTACAGTTTTTCACGCTATATGTTTTCTGTAAGGGTTTCCCCCAGCAGGTAACCAACATTTAACTCCACCACCTAGTATCAGTCCTTTAAGTAATAGCCTGAAGAACGATTAAGGAAAATAAACAAGCCAAAGAATGCTCTTGTATTCTATATGTAATGAACGAGTGTTCTGGTACACAGTGGAGACTAGACCAACAGAACCCAATTGGTCTTTCTGAAGTAAGGAGTGATGAATTATTTTCTTGTGCCATTAAAGTGAATGTCAGTGAGGATATTTATACGAAGCTTTTATCAGAGGCATAAAAATAATGGTTGAAGTTATTGCCGCTATCGAATGGCAACATTGGTTTAAATTACAATATTTTGGATAGAGAGAGTGAAAAGGATTTGAACCTCGGATCTCCTGGTTTCCTTACAGCCGCTCTTACTCATTGAGCTACCACGGCAAACGTGCCGTCATGACATTAAATTAAATGATATTAAATATATCTATCCAAAAGCTTAGCCTATACACGGCTGGTGTGAAGAAACAATTAATTTCCATCAATTAACTTAAATTAAATTATAATGTCAACCTCCGGCAGTTCGGCCACATTTTCAGCGGATAGAATGATACTCGGAAAAATAGATGTCACGTTGGTAAGAGTGTGTAACTAGATTTGCCAGTACCAACATAAACAGTTGAATTCCACGTCAGTGAACATAAGCGGATAGCACAGAAGCTCATACACACACTTTTTTTTCGCAGCATTTGAGCATAATCACACGTTTTTAAGTGTATGTTCCCTTGGATGCAACAACGTTGCCGTTAAAAGAACGAGGAAATTTAGGCCCTCCCAAAAGTCATCATTCTACTTTTTCTCTTCTTTAATTATAGCCACACAAATAAAAGGTTTCTTACGTGACCATAAAATATAAGTGAAGTTTAATCCTGTGAAAGTGTTGTCTATATTATTGTAGCTGAACAGCATTAAGTTTTAATAATAATCATGATAACAAATGAATAAAAATTATACCAGTTCTTTTAATTTACGTCATATAAAATTCAGTGCAGCAAAATGTAGCGGAGTTTCTTAATCTGTTTCATATCTACTGCAAAAGAATGGTTTTCTCACAGACATTACCATTTCTGTGCATTCTAAAGTTACAGATTGCTTATTTGTCACCCATTGTACCCTCTACAAAATCAAGTCGCTAATTAAATTCCATTACGATTGTCCACAGCCACTGTGAAATTAAGAGAGCTAGTTTCTGACCTTTGCCTCACACCGAATATAACATAGGTCATTGTTTCATATGTGGTTCTTGGAATTTGTTTTCAGCCAGATATTTTTAGGGAATTCATAAGGGATCAGTGAAATTTGGTCTTGAATGGCAATTTAAAGCTTATGAGAAAAATAGAAAACAGCAATACCTTGAGTATATTATTTGGAAATTAAATATTTTGAAACTGTATTTCGAAAAAGAAGGTATTCTTTCATCCTTAGTGGATATTTTTGTTATTTATAATAAAATATATGGTAACAATTACAGTTTTATATTAATATATTTCGAAGACATGAAAGCTCAGAGCAGTGCACTGGTATTCTAAAGAAATATAAGAAAATACTTACTAACAAAATGCAAATCACTGTTAAAATTGAAATATATCACTAAGAAGTATGTGCAGTTGCTATTTCGCACTGAATATTTCTTAAAACTGAATTAAAGTTTGGATAAATATTTTCAAAGTATTTAAATGTAGATGATTTATTTTAATGAAATAGATAAATGTTTATGAAGCTTTACGAATTCGTTTACCAAATAGAGAAATAATACTTAAATACAGGCCTATTCAAAGAGAAAGAACACATTCCAAGCATTTATTTCTTCCAAACTACAAAAGATAGAAACGTGATTCCAACGTTCATGGAGAGAGAAAGTTTACAATTTTATATTATGCATCCAATATGAGCACCGTGTGTTACACGACAAACGTCAAAACGATGGCTAATTTCTTGCCACACACGAATCAGCTGGTCTCCAGTTTTCGCATTCATAATTTCAACAATTTGATGTTGTAGATCTTTAAAAGTCTCAGGCATAGGAGGGATAAAAGCACGGTCTTTTACGTAACTCCAAAGATAAAAATCACACGGAGTGAGATCTGGAGACCCGGGAGGCCACCAGCGATAAAGTTGATCTTCTGCTCCTCCTCTTCCAATCCAACTTCCTGGAAATGTGTTATTCAAGTAACGTCGGATGTGGTGAGAAATGAGGCAAGGCACCATCTTGCATGAAGATGAAGTCATCTGAATATTCAAGTTGGGGAAATAACTAGTTTTAAAGCATGCCTAGATAGGTTAGTCCTGTCACAACTTTCTTCATGAAGAAGAAAGACCCATAAACTTGGCTACAGATATCGCAAAGAAGACGTTCACCTTTGGTGAATCTCTTTCAAGTTGAATAACTGCCATAGGATTTTCACTTGCCTGAATTGGAACGTTATGACGATTAAATTTACCATAAAATGAAAAGTGCATTCATCGGGAAAAAATTATTCCTTGAGAAAAATTCTCTTCTTTTCATCTAACCTGCCAATGCACAATTCATATCTTGTGGTTTGGTCGTCAGGATGCAATGCTTGCAATAACGGCAGTTTGTATGGCTTCAGGTGCAGACAATGTTTTAGAACTCGCCACACCGTTGGTTGAGGAATGTCGTGAAATGGATTTTTTTTTTTTTTTTTTTTTTTTTTTTGGTCTCCTTTCGTATAGTGTACGAATACTCTCGATATTCTCGTCCGATGTGAGTAGACGTTCCGTGCGTTTCCTTTTTCAGATGCAACCATCTTCTACGAATTTTTGATGTCACTCATAAGTTTGCTTATGACGCGTCGGTTTTTCATTAAATTGACGGCGAAATGCTCGTTGAACTGAAACAATGGACTCTGGTTTTGCTAACTGCAGCACACAAAATGGTTTCTCTTGTAATATCGCCGCCATTTCACTACAGACAAGCAACTACAACAACAGCGCCAGTGGGACAGTGACTGGAACTTCTATCTCTCGCTGAAACAATGGACTCTGGTTTTGCTAACTGCAGCACACAAAATGGTTTCTCTTGTGATGTCGCCGCCATTTCACTACAGACAAACAACAACAACAGCGCCAATGGGACAGTGACTGGAACTTCTATCCCTCGCACTATTTCACTTGTAAACTTTTCTCTCTCCATGAATGTTGGAATCATATTTCAATCCTTTGTAGTTTCAATGAAATAAATGTTTTAAACCTGTTCTTTCCTTTTGAATAGCCCTGTACTTAAAAATAAAATACTTTAAAAATTGCGACAGTATTTTAAGACATTATTTTCTTAAATAACATATAAATTAATTACTGTTTTTTTTTTCTCCTGTAGATTTATTACTTTGAAATAAAGGATGTCTACTTTCTTGACAATATTGTGAACATTTTTAAACAGATATTGCAGCATACTAAGCATTATAATATGTATGTGCATAATCTCAGGAGGAGAGAAAGGGATCTATGCATAACTCAGGATACGATGCAGCCAACCATATCCCTTTTTCTGATCAAAAACTTTCAAACATAGGATAAAATAATGTGCGCTACAGGTATGTCTGCATCTAATTAATATCTGTTACGTATCCTTTGTTCCCGGCTTAATTCTATACTTAGCATTCCATCAATATTGATCAGGTGCGGAGCCTATTTCCCTTATTATATTACACTCATATGTATTGAAAATGAGGAAGTGATCTAGTAATTTGTTAGAGATGGACTAATGTTAACTTCTGTTTCCCTTTCAAGAGAAAACTGGATTACCATGCCGGCTATGTTTGGCCGACTAAGAAGTATCAACTTAACCAACTTCGGGAGTTTCTTAAAAGCTACAGAAATTTGGTAAACTACTTATGTACATTCTCTTTTTTTTGCATTTACGTCATCCAAAGTTAAGTCAATCGGACAATGAGTGAAATGGGTAAAATGATGGTCAAATGAGCCCAGGCTCCATTGAGCTTAGAGTTACCCGACATTCGCCTTTCAGGATAGGGGAAAATCCCGAAAAAACCTTAAGAGGGTAACTGACCCTGACCAAGATTCGAACAC
Source organism: Mantis religiosa (assembly GCA_030765055.1). Lineage (NCBI taxonomy): Eukaryota > Metazoa > Arthropoda > Insecta > Mantodea > Mantidae > Mantis > Mantis religiosa. Next base: position 144,596,121 of record CM060950.1, read on the forward strand.
GGTACCTCTTGAACGTGAGACAGAACTCATGTTTATTAGGTGATAATTATTGGTCAGAAAATACGTCTGTCTTAAGTTTGAATCAAAAGATTTTGGAGCCATTATTTGTTTCCGGTATAATTATAAATCAGATTATGTGTCTAAAACAAATTCTGCACTGTTTACTCCATATCCTTCCTACTGTAATGATTCATTAAAGTTGCGTCCCAGATATTTAATTTTAGAAACAAATGTGTTTTTAAACGTTTAGGTGAAAAATAAATATATATTCCAAACCGGTTGCGACTTTAACATGAACATTTAAATGTTCAAACACGACATTTGATATACCTTTGTTTAGTTTTCCTCAGACATTCAGTATACGTATTGGTAGGTTGATGAACAGATATAAAGGACCTTCCTTTGTATCAAGAGCCAAAATTCGAGGAATATAACATTTAAAAGTTTAAATGTGAAAAGATTCATCATGTTGACCACCCAAGAAGGGATTAAATGGCCACCTTTTTATGCAGATGAAACTTTCAGTTTCATCTGTGCAATTTTATTAATTGGAGTTTCGGTATTTTATTCCGGGTAGTTTATTGTTAGATGCGAAATAATTTAATTTAAATATAGTTTTATATGAGCCATTTTGTGATGCGAGTTCTGCACCAATTCAAAGAAAAAAATGTTTTAAGTATAAAATTAAATTTTACTGCATTTTCAGGGAGTAACTTGCTCTAAAAATTAGTATCATTGTTAATTATTGCAGTTTCTGGGTGCTACAGCCATGTGCTACTTATGGAAGCAATACTTCCGAAGACACAAAAAGAAATAGATAACGATTATTAATATTGGAGTAATAATAAAATAATTAAATCAAATTCAATCAATTCGCATAATTTTATTTCTAGAGACATGTAAGCAGTGCCATTTGTAAGCCCGCAGAGAGTCATGAAACTGGTATAAGTTTTGTAAATTTTGGTTAGGTGCTAAAATGGTCTCACGCCATGATTGCTCAGTTGATTGTTGCGAGATTTCACATAGAGAATACAGATCATCAACGCTTGATACACTTTTTTAAACTTTTGACTCGAGTTTTATAAGCTCACGTGACGTGGCATGCAGGAAAGAAGTGATAGGATCAAACGCGTAAATACCATATGATGTAGATCCAGCATAGACCAACATTAAAGCGCTAAATGAAATAGTAATTTGAGAAATTATTATACGTGAAACAAATTATAGAGAGCGGTTCTACAAACATGTGCTGAATAAAGGAATGGTAAAGCAGCGCTTAAGTAACAAATGAATATGCACGCATTGGACAACTGAATAGACTGCACCGAGTGCAGGGCAGAACTAAGAGGTAGTCACGATGGTTCAGTCCATCAAAAGTGTACGAGGTTCGAGGACTACTCGCATGCTTCGGGGAGAACGTATTCGTTGCAGAAGAATATTGCAGGAGCTTAGTGGTCAACAGTGCTACAAAGGGGTGAATCCTGAGTATTATTTCCATGCGCCTTCCTATCTCCAAGCCATAATTCTCACGCTTAAACATTTCAGTTGACATAGATGGGGATAGCACGGTAGGACTCTGAGAACGGCTTCAGAACCTACAACGAGGCGCGTCGCAGACACCAGTGACCACTTGCAACGGACAGAAAAACCATTACCATCCACATTACATTCGTTGATGTTGCGTGCGTAGCCCATCCAAAGTGGCGCTCTCGAATCATTAGCTACCAACTTGGTCCTAAATGTATGGAGACTATCTTTACAGGCTGCAGAAATAGGAAGATCCCGTGAACTGTAAATGTACGCGAGTTGGGTTTGTACAATTGAAGATAATTAAATTACATTTTTGGGCGATAGAAATAATTTTATATCTGTATCTGCTTTCGTACTGATAAAATCTTCTGTTATTTTTAAAAAGGGAAATTGCTGAATAAATATAAATAAAAAGTTTGTAAAATTAAGAAAGTAAAGTTTCACATTCTCCTTTCTGTAAACAATTTATTCTGTTATCTTACATAGTTTGTGAGTTAATAGGCCAGGAATTCAGTAACCGGATCTTGGGTGGAATAGGGTTTTAAACTTCTCTTAATAGGAGATCGTATTGCCTTTAAAATATTTCAATAGGAAGCTAGGCATGAAGGATCTTGAAAATTATTGTTTTGGTGTAAGCAAAACTAAAAATTCGGTTAAACTGATTGCAGTTTGCATAACCTACCACTCATGATTAAAAAAGTTGACATATATGAAGATGGCCTTCTTTTTGCATAAAATTAGCTTGAATTTATAGTCTAAATACAGCTACATATCTTATAGGAGTAAATTGAATTTTAAGGTCCTTAGGAATGCTAAGGTCCTAGTACACAATTTGTTACCTGATTTGCTGCAATAATATAACCACTCCAAATTCCCTCCCAGTATTTTCATGTTTGTTATGTGGCACAACTACTATCTTGCCTTAAACAAATATTGAACCATAACTGTATTCGTGCATATATACAACACGCTTTGCTTTTTACTATCCCAGTCCCTTTCCTTTTTATGTAGCGTAGTAAGCTAACCAAGCTGGCTGCACTGAACCTTTTATCTAGAGGTACTTTCACACGCCGTAATCTGTGGTGCATGTAATTGTAAATAATTTAAATATTTGTTTCGTGCATCTCTATAAGGTTAAGACCTTACACAGTGATGATTGATGAACAAAGCAATTAACCTTTAGCTTCACGGATTGCACAAACTGTGTTTGCTTATGATGCCGAGTGACGGAAGTTTCGTTAACGAAGCTGTAGTGCCGTATTCCACACCGAGCTGGTTTTAATGATATAGTGGCTTCTCAGTAATTTATCTTTATACAGAGTCCAAATTAAATCTATAGATTATTCTAGCTCTTTATTTGTGCAATTTGTGTTAAAATATCCCACACCTAGTTTTAAATATCTTAGATTGGGAATAAAAGTTAAACAGTTAATTACGTTATAATTTATATTTAGGATGTCCTAGATGACATAAAACTACATAAAATGTCATTCTGTAGCCTATTTTTAATTTCCGGTTATATTAGATACATAGTTTAGTTGATAAGGTGTAATTATTGATAACACGTTTTTAAAATGATTACAGAAACACATAGTGAAGGGCCATTGACTGTAAATGCACATTTAAAATACGAGTTTAATATAAAGAAAGAATAGGAAGAATAAGAAACAGAGATAATTTGTCTCTGATTAGCATAAGATGCATAGTCTAGCATTGAGCACTTCAGCAAAATAATTGGCAAAGCATTAGAAATTTCCTTGCTAAAGTGCCCAAGGTTAGATTATACATCCTTATAAATGCTTTGCCAATTTCTCCTATCATATAATAGATTTCAAAATGTGGTATTCTTAATAGTGAACTTAACTTCGTTTTAGAAAATTGATTTTTGCTGCGCTTTCACTGTGCACATTGTTGCATAATATTCTCACAATTTTCGTTCCCATGTGAGGGTCATTTTCTATTTTCTATAATCTCCAGCTTTCCGCTGTAAATAATGCAATTTCTAGCATTTTCTTTCTTCCTGTGGCACACACACACACATACACACATACACACAGACAGACAGACAGACAGACAGACAGACAGACAGAATAACAGACAGACAGACAGACACACACACACACACACACACACACACACACACACACACACACACACACACACACACACACACATTCCAAGCAGCTTCTTTTGCTACACTAGGAGAAAAATCAATGTTCCAATCGGATTCAGATTCCTTTTGGTGATTTCTATTAGTAGCTTTTAACATGTTAACACATGTTTTTGTCATTTGCTGTACTTCTTTGCCATAATGAGCCCATGCTATTCTCTTCAAATCTGTTTTTAGCTGAGATGCTCAGAACTTAAGAGGAACATTTCTCAGTGATATTTATAACGTTTGGAGTGTGATGTGGAATGATCTCCCTCAATCAGTGTCAGCCAATACTTTAGCTCTTATTTTACAGTATACTGTGTTTTCAGAACATCCCATTTCAGTTGAGTACACATCAAGTTTGATGGACAAGATTTTCATTGCTGTTCTCTCTTTGTTTCCTAGTTCAATGTCAATAAAATATCTCAACCTTCTGCCCAAGGGGAACGAGGCTCCAAAATTCCTCTCTTTTCCGCTTTGCTCTTCGTCTCAGATTCTAAAATATTTCTCTTGGATCTTCTTCTGCTCTGAATATTTAAAACTGATCTCTTAGTATATAATTTATTTTCCATTCACTCCCATGACCTTTTCAATTTTTCTTCTTCAACACTCTCCATTTTGTATTCCTTCAGCCATTTCTTTCAAAATCATTTTAGTAATTTCATTTTTATATTTCGTACTCTATATATAGGCATTCAAACGATATCTGACGTTTCATGTAACGAAGTGTCCTCTATGTCTATGGGGCATACTACGCTACTTTAGTTATTTTATAATTCGTTTTCATTAAATGGTTGTTAGAAAATTCTGGTTAGCTATAAAAATTACGTTGTTATACGTGTTCTGAATACGATACCTTAGGAGTAGTTAATGTTACCACCAATGTTCCAGTTCAAGTATATGAAGGTGTCTACTAATTTCATAACCTTATTAAAAAGAAAAAATAAAGACAACAGATATGACTTCCTTTCCTTTTTTCGACATTGTGCATTAAATTCTTTACATTTTCTGTTAACACATATTACAATCCCTTCATTATGCCTTATTCTACTATCCCACCGTTAATTCCAAACACGGTCCAAAATTATATAAACACGGAGTCGGGAGGATAGCTGAACTATATCAGAAATATTCGTTACTATGGTCGATACTCACACCATGGATATTAGACTTTCTATATCGATGCTCACGTCTTGAGCTATTAGGATGAGATACCCGAATACGCATTAAACCTTCCATGTTGTTCAAGTCTTGAACTTTATCCTATATTTGAGCACTGTTAAACATCAATTATTATCATAACTTAAATATGCATAAATTAGCTCTTGAGGGTACTCCAAAGAGCGAAAGTTCAGTTACTTTATAATACCGAAAAAGGATAGATTAAAGAATAACTGAAATTACTTTGGAGATTTACCAAGATACATAAATAAGATACAAAATTACGGGGTACCACTCTCGGGTTGAGGATCGACAAGAAAATTCTTTTTAGTAAAATGAACATTGAGACCTATTGTTTCCTCTACAAAAGGTTTATATCGTTCTTTTGATAATTTTGTGTTGCGCAAAGTCACATGAACAACGAAAAATATCTCCTCATAAAAATAAATAAAATAAATGAAAAGAATGGAAAAGATTTTTAAAAATAAATGTATTGAATTGTTCTTAACGACTTCTCACAAGAGTATCTATGCTTATTTACTTTGACAGAGAGACAAAAACAATAAGATTAGGCGAAAAAGGGCATGCATCTGGGAAATTAAGAACGTCAATTTGTCTTTCGATCGCTTCACTGGGCTTGGAAATAAACATCAGCGTCAGGTCTTAAATTTCTTGTCATGAGAGTGCACAGAGAACGCCACCTATATGTTGAGTAAGTTCTTAAAGCTATAAGCAGAGAACTATTACTTACAGGAGACATCTTTTGAAGTATGGTCTCCAATTTGTTCAAAGAACGTAATAGTAATTTTGGTACTTTCTGTAGGGAAGTCCACATACTATAAAATGAAATGAAATGTGTAGTGTTTAACTCCCGCTTTTACTACATACGGTACCGCAGGCGATGACACTGATGATACATTAGATGAAGATGGAGCACCGGTGGAATGAGATGGCGGAGGAAACCGGAGATCCCGGAGGAAACCCACCCCAGCGCCGAGTTGTCCACCAGAAATCTCCCACATACTATAATTTGATACCTTTCTGCACACATTATTATTGTAGTTCACTCAGGATAAATGGGATAATCATGTCTGTGGTTATTATTATATGGTAATGAGTAGAGGATCTTCAAAGATTGTTACAAACATAGCTTTTCCCTTATTTAAATAGATACTTCACCTCTGAAATTATTCATAACCTTTTGAATACTGTTTATCTGGTCATGCAATTTTGTGTAATTGTTCTTCATTCTCCCTCCAACTTCGCACTCTGGAAGTAGTCGTACTTGAGGGCTGCACTGTGCTAATGAAACAGAGGCTTCTTGGACGACACGCAAGCCAGAGCACAAACAAAAGGACGAGTATCCCTCATTTTACCTCCGATTTCAAACCTACCTGTAGAAACTTTCCAAGTATTTGTCCTCATTTCTAAGTTTTAAGGAAACTAATCCGATTACTACATGTAACTATTTTGCATACACGTCACAGTACGGTTTATACATTGTTTTATCCCTTGTGCATATGCATCCCTCATATCCACCTCACATATTTATTCAGTCGAGGAATATTATGCATACGATTAGATCAAACAACCAAAAGTTTTTCAGTGATTTCGGTTTACATATAAATGTGAACGTTAGTGCTATTCATGGACACCATTATTATAACTGGCCGCATGCGTAAACACACTGTAGCTGTTCATTGATTTTATATCGCTACAGACTGTGGCATACTGCTACTTATTTTAACGACAGAAGTTTTACCCATACACGGTGATAGGGCATACTATCTACAGGCACATTTTACGAGCACAGCCAATTTTCATAGACTAGAAACTAAACCGATATTTCTGACTTTACCAACCAGAGTGTTTCTACCCTTCGTAAACTCATGATGCACTTTTGGCGCTATTAACTATTGCACGTTTCCTCAGTTTTAACGAGAGAGATGGCGGCACATCAACGCGTGAGGCTTGATTTCAGCAGGCCAAGAGTCTACTTTCTATCCACTGCCCACTGTGACCTGGATTTTTCGTGGTTTACCCATGAGTGTGGGTAAATTCTGGAAGTATTTCGCATCTACTCAATTTTCTTTCCATCGTATCCCTTTCATTCCGTTACCTTGCCAGGTTTTAGCTCCTATGCTTAATGCTGTGTGGTGGTGCCGGATACATGACGCGGATGTTTTCTTAAATGAAAGAGTATTCGCCGTGGACGAGTCGTTCATTGCCTCTTTTGGGCAGCTCCAGCAGTGGAAATGGGTCCTCAAGTCAGAAATTGCTGGGGACTTCGTGCGTATCTGTGGCATGTCTGCCTGCGTTCGATACCTTGGTGCAAGTACTAAGCTACTAACCGTGCCTGCTATGTTCAAGTGAATGTTAACTGACAGGTACGCAGAGGTCTTTTTTGTAATTTACGTCCACCAACGTTAAGTCATATCGGACGGTGAATGAATTCGGTGAAATGATGCTCAAATGAGTCCAGCGTCCATGGAGCTTACAGTTACCCGACATTCGTCTTGAAGGATAAGGGAAAACCCCGGAAAATACCGTATCCGGAAACTCACCCTGACCGAGATTCGAGGTCGGGACCTCTTGAACGTGAGGCAGACACGCTGCCATCTACGCTACCGAGGAGGGTTACGCAGAGTAAGACATACATATACACAGAGTGGCGAAACATAACATAGGCTGTAGTTCGAATCAATGAATTTGTTAGATTCAGATAATTAGTTGTCACTAGCAATTGCGTTTCAACATTTCTTTACCAACATAGATCTCTGCTCCTTATATTGGTATGTTTCGGTGTGGCCAATATACATTTATGTAAAAGTTTAACGCTACACGGAAGTAGAGTCTCCCTTAGAGTAATTCTATGAGTCTTCATAGCGCAATATCTGGAGTCTAAAAATCTCCTCCCTTCATTTGGAAGTGGATACGCCACTGACGTGCGTCAAACCATCCGGGAAGGGTACCGATAACCTCGGTCGGGCCCCCAGTGATCTAGCACACCATAGTTAACCGGGCCTGTACCGCAGATTATTATCAGGACGTCCCACAGCCCCACCTACGCGGCTGCGCTACCAGACGTCTCTATACCAATCCGCATAGCTTAAATTAGGTAAAGGCTCAAATGTTCGGCTCGGCGTAGATCTAGTAATATCCAAAGTACCATGTGTGCTAGGGGTCTGCAGTGCTCACAGCAGCTGAAGTGGTCGGGATTTATATAAGTACAGTCGATGTTTCTGCTTTCCATAGTGTTTTTATTAATGTTGAAGAAATAAATATCTTTGTCTTCTATGTTCTACACCAACCCTGAATCAGCCAAACTCTCATTAGCTTCATTTTAAGTCGTACGCAAATACAAACTTATTAGATCGTGCACAAAAGTCAGACCTCGAATTGGCGAAGGGGGAGAATGTGCAGAAATATTTCATCTGAGCACCTGGAAGGTAAGCTTCACCATGATTGTGCACACACGTCTCTGGTTGAGTAGATATGCCTACTATTGGCCGGAAGTGAGAAGTCTGGCACTTGAAATCCAACCGATGAACAAAAGTCGATTTTAGACTCAAGATCGAAAGAAAACCGAAAACTAATACAAACATTATATTGACTGGTAGAACCATTTAAGAGTGAGTTAGAGGTGGTTTAATATTTCTATAGCAACCTAAACCATACGATTATATTGGACAAATTTATGCACACGGCAGTGCATTGTTAACGTGCTGAAGTAGGTATATTTTAAATTTATCGAAGCGAGGAGCTAGAGGACTGCAACACAATAAAGGCATACGAGAGGGAACTTACTTAATTTCCTGCTCATCAGAATTGAGTTAGAAGCTTCACTGTCCACATTTGTGTAAGTATTACAGTTTTATGAAATTATGACCTTGTTTGTTCTAGTTCTGTTACCATGCACTTAAAGGTCAAACTCAGAAGAATGAACATAAGGCTCATCTGTCATACTACCTTCACCAGAGGCAATCTCCTTCATTAAGGTAGCGCTCTGGTCCCAAAGGCAATCTTTCTCTTAATGAACCAATTTTGATGCGAACCTGGAAAATATGTCCGATTCCATTACCATTATACTGAAAGGGTTTGGAAGCTTTAATGAAGACGTTTCCTTAAAAAGGATTATAACATGGAACATTTTATTTTTTTAACCATAATAACATGTAAGTTAGTTTTAAATAACAAAGTGAAAGGTAAAGAAATTTTGTATATATTTCATTTGTTGAATATATGAGGAATACTACTGAGAGGTTTTATTTAATCAGATTACTGAATGAATATAAAAAATTAAGAAAAGTAAATTACTCCTCTATATCGATGGCAATCATCGGAGAGAGCTGAGAATAAGCTGCAGTATATATTCTCAAAAAATCCTTCAGGGTATCAGAGTGAAGATTTTATCTTTATTTATACACATGCCTTCTAAGGGCACTGTTATACTTTTATACAATAATCTAGTCCAAGGCATTGGTTCAAAGATATGCACAAGAGTTATAGATATTAATAAGTGTGTAAGGCAAGAAAATCCCTTGTCACCAAACTTATTTTATATATCGAGGAGTTTGCTAGACGATGACAATCAAATTATCCCTCAATTTTAAAGTGAGTAGTGTACCTTAAGTACTTCTTACTGATGGCAAGGTAGACTTTCAAGTTCAATGAATACATTACAATGAGCGGTGTTTCAATTAGGTTCTGATGCTTAACATTGTGATGTAAAGATATTAGTAAAAATAAGGAGGTAATTGCTTTCAAGGAAATAAGCCGAGTATAAAGATATCCTAAGTAAAGGGCTATCCACCAGGCGATATCCACTGAAACAGAAATTTGGTTACTAACAGAATAGAATATATAGAAATATATAGTGTGAAAGAGTAGAGTTAGACTGAAAAATTCAAGGCCATAACCGGGATCTGAACTACGGATATTCCATTCTCCGTCCGGCTGCTTTTAACCATTGAGCTACTATGGCATGGCATTAAATTCTCCAACTGACTCGTGTGGAATACGAGAATTTAATGTCATGCTGGAGAGTTGGCCATAGTAGCTCAAAGGTTTAGAGTAACCGGAAAGAGATACCGGAAGATACGTGGTTCAAATCCCGGCTATGGCGTTGAACGTTTCAGTCTGACCCTACCCTTTCATAGTGCGCCCTAAACACGGCTAGTGTGAAAGAACAATTAATTCTCAATATATAATATGTTTGCATTTAAAATAGATAAATAATATATCATATTCTTTCATGTAAAGGAAAGGAAATAATTATCAATATAGATACATTAATTAAGGTGTTAAAGTATTACATGTAGAATGATGAAGCGTATAATAATAAAATAATATTAAAAGATTTTAAGATAATTACACATATTTAACAACACAAAATCTCAAATACAAATATTACATACAAATGTTAGCGTTCTTGACACAAATAAACGGTGACATTACATTAGAGTATTAGCTTTCAAAATAATGTGCATTTGGAAACAAATTACAGAAACATATTCAGGAGTTATTTCTTATATATGTGACTTGAACTGTTGAAGCATAGATCTAAGTGGTCATTTTTATAAGAGAAGATTTTTATTTATTGGGGTAAATTAAGAAAAAATTCGAATGAGGTTTGAATTTGTAGGGTTTAACTTTGTTCTGGTGTAAACCCTTAGCTACCTATAATACAATTAACTGTTTTTTATATATACACCGTTACTATAGTCTATTACATAATATATAAAAGGAAACAATAGAATTTAAACTAGAAAAGTTAAAGGAGAGATAAAATACCTTTCAAAATTTTAAAGTGCATGCCTATAAAATTCCGTTCTTTTTGGGAAATATATTTACAAGGAAAAGGCCCGAAAACCTTGCAGTTTTAATATAGGGACAGCTTTGGAAACTTACCTATACCCCTCTACTAATGATTAATTTTAATGCTTTGTTTGGATTTATATCAAATTATGTATTATGTCATTCCAAATTAAAACAAAAAATTCAATTGCATTTACAAGAATAATTCCATAACGGTTCGACTATTTTAAATCTGAGAAGGTAACCTTGGATTTTTGTATCAACATGACAATAGACTGGGTAAGAAATTCCACTGGATAACATATTTGGTCATGATGAAAAATGCATGGGGGCAAAAAATGAAGGTTTGGAAGAAACTAAACTAAGTTCTAAATTTCTTATCAACTCAACGGGACTCTGTAAAATAGTAATGGATACAGACAGATAATGAATATAACAGAAAAAACAATGAAATTTTGAAGGCTTCGCCAAAATTTCAGGGTGACCTTTCGTAAAGAGATAACCTATAGACAGCTGTTAAAATGTTTTCTTGAAGAACTACTGTATGCTTTGTATATTTATTGAAATGTTTCATTTTATTAAAAGCTTATATATAGAGCTTTTAATCTTTATTTAAAAACGTTTACTTAAAAAATACCGTTTAGGAGTTTATAATAATTATGAACTAAACACCAACAGTTATGTTGATACTTAACTTAGAAAAGGTTGGGAAAATTGGAAAAAAATAACAGTTTTTACATCTTTGGCCTAGCTTTAGATTGATATGTTTTAAAATCATTGACACAACTATTATAATTTTATTGTATTTTTAAAAATGGTACTTCATCTACTCTGAATTTATTACGTGTCATTTCACAGAAGATTCCTATATTCTTTGGAGCAGAGATATAAATGTTAACCCCTCCTTTAGGGGAACATTTTCTCAACAAATGTAAAATCGTTGTCTCTAGAAATGGTAGTTTGCGTGTTCCAGACAATAATTTTTTTCTTTGTACATATATCTAAATGATTTTCTGCGCTTTTAATGTGCGTGACCTTTTCCTGTGAATACTAATTTCTGGTATGAGTTCCCGGTTTCCTCAGGAATTACTGAACACTGCTAAATGTAGTTCTGATATGATTAAAAATGTACCGAAGTGCTAACGCTGGTCGTATAGTCATATAATTTTAACAGAAAGTTATATCTTCATTAATGAATCATTTATTTGTTTTCATTAGATGTTATACTTTTCTGAGATCATGATAATTTGTGTATTCTACTTTATATATTTATATGTTAACTCTGTATCCAGTGAAATTAATTGAATATGCATCTGTCAAATTTTGGTTTAAGCAAGCTGTCTGCACAAGCGAATATAAGTTGTTTGCCTGAAATGTAAAATAATTGATTAAAGATATACTGGTCTGTGAATCTTCCTTTCGAAGCTGGCAGGTAGAAAATAACTTTTCTACCTACACCGTGAGAAATTTTTTGATATTTATTTTTGGTTAATATTTACCAGTGAAACAATGGGGCATGTACTCGGCTTATATTATTATCATTGCTTTACCACGATTATGTGTATAAGGGGATCAAACAATATTACCGAGAAGCTATGCATCTAAACGTCGTCTTCCATGAAACCATGTTACATTCTGTCATCTCCAGCTTGTGCTAATAGCTATTAACACATGAAGATTAATTACATTGAAATTAGATCAGAAATGGGCGTATATATGATGCCATTAAACCCTTAACATCCACAACGTCAAAGGTCTCGCAGTCTGAGGCACCTATTTGTGCCACCAGTATTGTAAGGATAAGTTAGATTCACCCACTCTGAATTAAACTAAGCGTGCCAATAGAATTTCAAGCAACCCGCTTTTCTGGGGTGGATTTGTTTATATATCGTGAATCAACGCTTTTTGTCATACTGCTACTACCATACATAGGGTTCCAAAATTACACATACGAGTATTTGTAACACTTGCCTTATCTGGTAAATACTATGGCACACCAGTTTCAGTTTTCTAGTTACCTCTTTTAGAAAACGTGGGCAAGAAAGTCCTAAATATTACTGTACATCAATTCCTCTCATAAACTACATATTTCTTCTCCTAAATACTTGAACATATAGGACGCGAAGAAATGTGAAAATGTTGTAAAACATAAAGGAAGGTTTTGAGGTTTAGAGAAGGGATTTGTAGATGCAGTGCAATAACAGTAGAACAGCATGAATATAAATTAACTCTGACTTAATGAAACTCTTCACTTGCCAGTCAAAATTAAACTAAATTAAATTAAATCACACAACAACCGTGTACGTACACATGTGAGAACTGTACACATTGAGAAAATTAGGCATTACATGTAGGCATACCCCTTTTGCTTAAAAAGTCTCGTTCGATATACCCAAACCATCTAGTAGGCCTCACAGCATATAGCATAAAACATTAGACACGCCCAGCCAAAGCGACTAGTAAGAAGAGCCTTCTGTTTAAGTCTCATGCTGCCAAAAAAAAAAAAAAAAAAAAAAAAGATTAACATGGCTGTCCCCATAGCTCAGTCGGTACAGTACCTGCTTTCCGGGTTCGCTTCCCGGCGGTGAGGGTGGGGATTTTTCTCCTCATCTACCCCAGAATGTGGAAGTATGAATGAGTGCGATTGTGTGCGTGATCTAATGATTGAAACCTAAGGAATACGAGTTAACACCTTCGATATGTTCCAAAGGAGAACGGCCGCCGATATGACCATTTCAGTTAAAGGCGGGGTATAAATGAAACATTAAAAGAGCAGTTTTACATTCGGAGACCCTTAGGATGATATATCTAATTTTGATGCTTCTTATGTGTAAATAACTTCACGAGAATGATTGATACTATTTTTAAAATGACTATTTTAGCACTAACTTTCTAATCTATGGTTTCATGAGCATTGTTCATCCCACCTAAGGATTTTCTGTAATCATTATGATTCACTAACTTAAGAGTCATATTTAGAAAAAAGGATTGCCCATATTAGAAGTCAGTATACTGATATTTTTTATTAATAAGAGAAAATCAATTTTTATATATGCGTATTTTCCAAGGAAGTTATCTTGATATCCTGGTAGAGAGAATCTTCAAATTTACTAGTTTTCTTTCTGTTTCGTTTCATACGATAAAGGCTCTTGCATTATGTGAAAACGGTGTGGGCTTTCTTTATTAAATAACAGCACAACCAAAAAAGAACCTACAACGTTTTAAAATTGTACTAATCTACTTATCTGAAAAATAACTCGAACATTTCAGCCGATAATTGTTGCTACACCAAAGGGCATTTTCAGAACCTCTAAGGAAGCTGTGGAGGAGTTTAAGGAAGTCAGTCATAGGATTACTGTATAATTTATTGAGATTAGTTGGAGTTGTAGGAAATTACAATTATAAGGGTTAAATAAGGGGATTGACTATTACATGCTCAAAATATTTTAGAATAATTTAGTACGGGGAAAGAACGGGAAAGGTACATTAATTTAGTTAATTCGTTTTTACGAGTTCAAAGCCTAATCGTGAAATGGCCGGTAGCCAGCCAGTAAATGTATAACTGCAGGTTTCCAACATTGTTAACTCGAAGCGATGTTCAAACCAAGGTGAACTAGTATCATGAGCAAGTTTAGGGTTGGTTCGACTGCTGTGGTCATGCGAGGTCAACCAATTTGTTCTGCTGGCAAAACAGTATCGAGTTCATGCAAGTTTTAGTACCACTCCGTGGCAGTATTGTCCGACAGAACATCCCTGCTTTAAGTTTCTTTAACGTGTGTTTTTCTTTTCACTAGAAAACCCAATTTTAATCCCTCGAGCCAGAATAGGAAACGAGCTTCTATCTGCTTACCAACTAAGTCGAAAAGGAGCTCTTCGTAGGGTTTTGGAGCTCCACAGGATTCCACAGCTTATCTTTGCTACACGGGCAAATGATCTGATTTGTATATGTGTTTATGATCTGACTCTTGCCATCTTTGAGTTCAGTGTGATATTAAGACTTCTTAAGATAGAACGATTTTCATTACTGGCATGAGTACTATCCGATTAAAAAGGTAATTAATGGTGGTTTTCCACAAGGGGAGATTCATTTAAAACTCTTAACATTTAACATTTCTAGCTTTCTTGGATATATTTATTGTTATTCCAGAGAGTAATACGAGTAATTTAACATATCAGTTTTTTTATGTTAAATGATCGTATTACTGTTCTGTTTTATGTTAGAACAGATTAATTGATCTCCTTTGTGAAGTATAATAACGAATACAATATTGTTACAAGTAGAACGATCAGAAATACTAACCACTTTCCAAGCTTTAGTGAGAGAAACATTCAGCAGAATTAATTTCACTGCTATTATACAATATTTCAGTAAAGATGAATAAGAGTATAATCTGACATTTTTCAAGAGCAGCCGTAATGATAAGTAGAATGTAACATTACATTTGAACATATAGAATGACTTTCTTTCGAGGGTAATACTACTACTTCTACTTCTGAATTATAAGTACTTCCCAGTTGTGCATTCCTTAAACTAGAAAACAAGATGCTAATAGTGGATCTGTACTCGAAAATTAATGTGAAGTTTTCACGCATTCATGTAAACTATCCCTGATCATGGGCCCACATTTGGTAAATTTATAATATGAAGAGGTGTTCCTAAATGTAAAAGAGAGTCTCACTTTTTATCAATATAGAAATAAGATGAATTCAAATAGGTACAGAAATGTTACACATTTTCCATGGGAAAATTTTTATATCTGCAGTAAAAAGGTTTGAGAGAGTTTTATTGGTGTCTAGGAAGCAAAGTTGGCCACGATCACCACCACCGCCGACGCCGCTGCTGTCAACTCCACCAACACATGATGATGATTACGATTATTATTATTATTATTATTATTATTATTATTATTATTATTATTATTATTATTATTATTATTATTATTATTATTATTATTATTATTATTATTATTATTATTATTATTATTATTATTATTATTATTATTATTATTATTATTATTATTATTATTATTATTATTATTATTATTATTATTATTATTATTATTATTATTATTATTATTATTATTATTATTATTATTATTATTATTATTATTATTATTATTATTATTATTATTATTATTATTATTATTATTATTATTATTATTATTATTATTATTATTATTATTATTATTATTATTATTATTATTATTATTATTATTATTATTATTATTATTATTATTATTATTATTATTATTATTATTATTATTATTATTATTATTATTATTATTATTATTAACAATAACAAGAGTTGGTTATTTCACAAACAAAATTCCTGAACTCCCAATTCCTGTTCTTAAAATTCTTAATTTTCAACATATCTGTCATACGGAATTTTGGGACTTAAGTTTAGCGTATCTGTGTGTAACAAATGTGATCTCTCAGACTAATTTAAAGTTTTGATCTACACTGAGTGAACCTTGATGTATTGTTACCTACGAGATCTAGTTTTCGGCTTAACATTATGCAAGCCGCGCACCTGCAAATCAGAGCACGTGCAAATCCGTAGACTGGCGGCGTTGCTCATAACAGATCCAAAACAACTAACATTGTGTGTACGTGCTACTCTGCTTTGGAATACTGCTCAAGTAGTCAGAAAATGTATTGTACCAATAATTTGTTAATAATCTCCTTTAAAACATGATTCTGATACGATCATATGCTGCATTGCTTGGCTGCACAGAATGGAGGGCCTTCGATTTTGGGCATACACATTTTAATTCTAAGTTTCTTTTCTCCTTAAAGATCAAAATAAACATGAAATATATAAATTCTACGTCGTGAAAATAGTTCCTCGGAAAACGTATTGTTTATTATAATTCTGAACGAATATACATTATATCAGGTACACCAAACATTTTTCAAGATGCTTTAAGCAAGTTAAACAGTACGGTAAAGATTAAAAGTGGAAAGCGAAAATCCTACACTAACTCTTATTTGTAAAATATACACCCAGGTTTTTAGAGATAGAAAAGTAACTTTGCGCCTTGGAGGCAAAAATTTATTTCCAATTTAATGCTTTAAACTACGGAAATTTAAAACATTGCAGATATTACATACAAAATTTTAAATAGCTATAAAGTATCAAACGGTCAATAAAATTAATACAAGCTTCAATATGTTTAACTTACCTATAGTATTACATTTCATCCAGCATTAGCTATGAACATTTCACCCAAAATACACGCTTCGATTACCATTGAATCACAAACACAACTTCTAGAAGCATTTTAATTTAGTTTAAGATAGGTTGTACACATGTACGTTGATACATAAATTAAGGGATACAATGAATAAGGAATAGTAATGGATTTTAAAGGAACGCTTTATATTTGTTAAAACGCGAACAGGTGTAGTTGGGTTGAGTAGTTTAACAAAAGATACGGGAGAAAGCGGGTTCTTAGCAGGGATTCTAAGTGGATAACATTTGACTCCGTTTGAAAAGGCATTGTTCAGTCCATAAATAATGGCATGACCGAGACTAATAATCACAATGGAAAAAAGAGTATCAAAAGGAATTTTGGTGTTAATAAAGCAGGCTTCGAAAGGTGAAAGTTACACGCAGCTGAAGTGAGGGAAATAACTGGGCGGGGGTCCAAGAAGAAAGACGGACAACTGGATCTGTCTTGGGCGAAGGCAGACGAGAACCGAAGAGCAAAGGTAACTATCGGTTCCTACGTGAATAACGAATTAAATGTTATCGCGTAATATGCATTTGACATATATGAACTGTGATATATTGTTCGGCAACTTCGAGTTTGATGTGATGATAAAAAGAAGTAGTCATTGAACTAGTCTGAAACTTGCATTCCAGTGTCATTAGAACCATCCTTACTCCCATACATATCCATGCATACCCTTTGACGGAACTCTTTGCTCTACCATGAAGATTTGGCCACACTGCTTCAATATTTACAACGTAAAAACAAGGTGCATCAATATTGACAAACCTTGGTCGGTAGCGTGCATCAGCATGTACAGCATAAATACTCTTATACATATAAATGTCATATTTGAACCGCAGGTTATTTAAGCATGCCAACTAAACGTTTTAAGGAAAACTTCTTAAGCTGTGGGCAAAAAGTAATCCATTTTTCTTGGCTCGAAAGCTATGAATTGAAATTAATGTAACAAGTGAATATTATTTCTTTGAGATTTCAGTGAGTAGCTACTTCACGTTAAATTTTATGGAATTTTATTGGTCTACAAGTCGTCAGAAGAGCAAAACTAATTACAGTAGAATTGGACAATTCTTTGAACCACACAAATAGTGTTACAAGAAAATTAAATAATGCCGGCACACAGTTTCCCTGTGGACGTTTTCTGCAGGAAAAGTCGAAAGTTTGCGATTGTTCCGTTTTCTGTAGATCGCAGGAGCTCTGCACCACGTCTCACTGAATGTTGTTTGCATACGTTTTATGTAATTAAGCTCCTAATACTTAATATGAGGTTATTTCAGTATAAAATATATTATGAATGACGCAATAGGTATAACCTGTTATATGAATACTTGAATACATGTTACGTGTATGTATGCCATGAATAGAGGAATTCATGAATATGTTCACACAGAGCTTTATAAGAATAAAGCTGCAAATGACGATGGTTTACTTCGTATACCCTTAATAATATGCGCAGGTTATTAAAATGTTAAGCAGTGAAGAAGCTTAGATGCATATCATTGCATTTAAATTCATCGAAAGATAATGGTTGTTAGAGCATTGTAGAATATTTCGATATGTTTGCAGGTATGTCATTGCGTGAAATTTTCCTGCATTGTGCATAACTTCTAAATGAACATAAATTTCACCCTGTAGATATTTTGTATTCTTAGTAAACACTAGAGCACCGAAAGGCTTTTTCAATGCTGCAAGAGCACTTCTGTGCTTCTGTGAGTTTATCGTAGTAAAGTGTTTTATTATTTCTGTATTTATAGACAATGTTTTGGTGAATTGCATTTCAGACACCAATTTCTGGATAGTTCAGTAGGTAAAAACAGATGACTTAAACAAAATTTCCATGTTTGCAAAGTTGACAGAATGCATCTGCAGTACGGCTATCATAACTCTACAGTACAGCTAGCTTTTCCTGCTCCGGCATTCGACAGCGCTCTGACTTTAAATTCTGGAATCTTCAGAATGAACTTCATCCCTGCAACATTTTATATGTGTAGTGGAGAATACATAAATACATTTTTGGTTTGTTGAAGACGTTGTTAATTTCCAGGATCAAATCAGTCCTAACGATGTGCAGAACTTTGTGCCGTTGGAGTTGTATTACTTGCAAGTAAGTCTACTGTCATGGTCTGATAATTTAAAACACATTTATTTGCTGAGCAAGGCTTGAACAACAACCTTGAAATAAAGGAAAATGCACATAATTGAAAACTGTGCGTTCATCTCCCTCTTTACTAAGCGAAGGAATCACAATATCATGCACTCTCTTACCACATGATGCAAATCAAAGAATGCGAGTGTTTTGAAGGATAGTAATGGATCTATAGGTTAGGTATAGGGTACAGAATGAAGGAGAAACACCTCGTGTACGAACACCAAATATTGTGGCTGCCGCACCCTCCCCGGGATCAAGGTATGATGTGAAGGAATTACGGATGACAGGCCGCTGTCACTTATAGAGGAAGGCCGAAATCCTTAACAGCTCCACTGCTGGAACTACCTATAGAGGACGATGGACGACCTGTCGAACAAGCAGCCCTCCCTTGTTCATAGGCAATACCTTTTTCTTTGAGAAGGCATCGGTATCATTTGTCCTTCAGATAAATGTTTGGCAACTCCAGACACCACGAAAGCTATTAAAGAGGGTTCATAAAAAAGCTCATTTAACTTTGTATTAAAATATATATCTAGTAAATACAGAACTTAAAATACAGTTAACAAGTCAATGTACTTTTTCTAGATTGCATTCGTAGAATATAGTTTGTTTACTTCAGTGCTATTTTTAGCACTGCTGTTTAGCGCCAGCCATCACGAGAGAGTTCAAACATGTTAGCTAGAGTTTTAAATTAAACATAGGAAATTATCATTGCTCATATACTCCAATCACAAAACGTCAATATCCCTCAGGTATTGTTTACATGTAGGCTATCTGACATTCTCCCATAATGAACTTTCCAATCAGGTCATTAACAGCATTCCCTTTATTCGTATTGCGGCCATGAATCTTGTTTAAAACTGCATGTTCCCATATTACTGCCATTTTCATCATGTGCATTTAAATTTACTGGTGTTTTAATGTCATTTTTGTACAAACAATTATTTGAAGGACAAATGCTATGAACACCTGTATCGCATACATTGCGCAGACCCATGCATCCCAATTCAATGATACAATTTTATAAAGCAGCCTAGTTTATTAAGGAAGATAGTTTCGTTTTTGTTGTATAGCATTTTAAAAACTGCGTAAGCAATTAGTATTTCGTATAAAGATAATCAAGTATCATATGGAACAAGGCAGATGCACATACAACTAATATGTTGATGTATTCATCCCAAAATTCCAAATAGCTGTCTTTAATAGCTTTATAAGAAACAGACCATTTATGTACAAAACTGTATACAAAAATAAAGTCGTTTAAATTAAAAGCGAGTACAATTTCGTATATATTTGAGAAGAAATAAATCATATATTTAATAATAGAGAACTTTACATGTATCGGAGTGCTAATTTGTAGAGTAAAGCTACCCTTAATAGATGAGGTCCTCTCTGTGCTTTGTTGTTTGAAAACAGTTGCCGACCGTTAGAAAATTGAAAATATATTATTAATTTACTCTCCATCATAGCATGAGAAATCGTAACTGTTGAAGTAAAATATCCTTTAACTTCTGATGTGTTAATAATATCTGTTTAAAACAACTTCCCTACATCATAACGAGAACCATGAAGCAGCGTGATATGCAAATCGCAAAGTTTTGATGTGCATAACTCGAGTGCGGCCCTTAGGCGCTATATACTGCCAATGATCGGTAACCGTAAAACCCTTCCGTAAGGCACAAAGTATAAAAATAAGAAGACATGCATTTTAGATTTGGACGTTCGTTTATTCACGTAAGTTCCCCCTGTACATAATGACTCATCACTGAAGTTTGCACATTAAGTTATCGAATTTGAAGCTTCTCTATTGCCTATGAAATCGAATATTTTGGTCGGTGACTTGCTAAATTCTAAGATTCCTGTTCACTTTATGCTTTTCCGAACTGGTCTACCTATGTATTTACAGGCAGTTTATGGATTGTTTCTGTGAATTCAGCGACTTTAATCATCGGAGTAGGTAAATTAATGTGCACTAGTGAGTCACCAAACCAAACTAAACTCTTGCAAAAA
Organism: Mantis religiosa; assembly: GCA_030765055.1. NCBI lineage: Eukaryota > Metazoa > Arthropoda > Insecta > Mantodea > Mantidae > Mantis > Mantis religiosa. The sequence goes on from CM060950.1 coordinate 144,617,176, forward strand.
TGTTATCTAATGTTTAAGCTAAATAAGTTTCATTCACAACGCAGTTAACGCTGCATGTTACACTCACAACTCAGTTAACGCTGCATGTTACATTCACAACTCAGTTAACGCTGCATGTTACATTCACAACCCAGTTAACGCTGCATGTTACATGAATATCTGTACTACCTTCCGTTAGACACAAGAGTTAGACAAAAGAGTCTATGGAAAGTTGCATGTTTTCGTTTAGACAACATAGTTTACGGAAGGAAGACCAGTCAAATCAGAAATTAAGAGGTGAGGTGATACACGTGCATGGAAATATGGATTCCTTTTTTGCATCTCTTAGTTTGTGTTTCGCAACTCAAACTGTAACTTATTTATTTCCTTAGTTATATCGTGTTTTACTAGCAATGCAACATGGTCCATGCTCTCTGGTGAGAAAGCTTAAGTAATAATCTGTGCTATTATTTAACAGTTGATACGATTAAGGGATGTACGTGTTTAGAGAACTAGATCGCTCCACTCCTACGCTTCTCAATGTTTTATTAGCAGTGTTAATGCGGTTTTACTGCATGCGCACAGCTGGTAGTTCATATTCATGAAATCAATTGTTAATTTGGAAAGGAAACGTTCCAGGCCAAAATTAAGGGGAGTCGATACGCCATTGTATCTTGGTATTGTTAATGTTTGACACATTATCTCTGCAACTATTCAATATAATAAGCTAATTTTAAAGCTATATTCAACAATAACTTTACTGTTTATTGTTGAAAAATAAAATAATTCTGTTCATTAGAAGGAATGTTATTGATTTTTAAATAAATCTCTTAAAATTTTATCGAAGAATGAAGATGTTATTTTTAAAAAAACTAATCCATGTGAATAAAAAACTTTCCATTAAAATAGAACCATTTAGGACGCAAGCGTGTGGTAAAAATTTCAGCCCTTTGTGTCCATTAGTTTTTCAGATAATGGGGCATTTGTATAAAAATTTCTATTTTTCAGAAATTACTTTTAAACATAAAATTTTAAAAAGCTCACCACCAACGGTGTACACAATTTCTCAAAATCCTCCAGCTTCATAGTCCTGTGTACCATCTACTTGGATATGGTTCCTTTTTCTTCCTTTTAGTGACCTAGCCTCCTGGGACTATGTTCTACCACCTCTTCTGCCTTACGTACCCTTGTTGCAACGAGTTCTTCTAGAGTACTTCTGGTATTATACCCAATAGTCATTCTCATTTCACTCAGTACAGTTATTCTACTTGCATTCCTTTCATTAACTGCATCATTTGCACGAATATATAGAGCTTTTAGACCAACAAAAACATTTTTAAGTACTCAAGACCAAACTACACTATTAAAAGATTCATTCATATTTTGAGTTTTCTCTGTCAAACACTTTTTCGATAATTCTGGATTAACCAGATCTACATAAATAGGTTTTAATGCCAAATTACTGCCTTAGACATGGGATTCTTATGATGATATTGTGACTGTGTGGGTTCGAAGAATTAAGAGTCCAAGTTGCAGAAATTCAAAACGTTCTTTTTTCCGTAGAAATACACTTGGTACACTTCTGATTACAGCAGAATTACGTGACGCACACAAATACAATCTTCCAAGGTCGTTGACCACAACAAAAAGTTCACTTCCAACTCTCGTCACGACTCTGTTTACAAATGTTTACGGCTGTCTTGGCGAGTCTCGGCTTCCTTATATATACCACTACTCATATTAGATATTTCTGGAACAAACAAGAAATCGAATGTTCTGTATCAATCAAGATGCCACTAGAATGTTCCATTTACCTCACTTTATCTGTTTTGGAATGCCTTTTATCTCCGCGCTATGTTTATCTGCCTAGACAAGCTCTTTATCTCCACCCGGTACTTTCTGTCCCTTATCGCACCGCACCGAGCTGTCGTAAATAATGGGTTCGCAACAACATTCATGCAGTTTACCATCAGCTTCTGTTTTTTTTTAATACAGTTTTCCCAAGTGATCAAGTTTTCTCAACCTTGTACACATTTTTGTACATGGCAGAAACATTCCAGTTTGATTGGTGGTAGATCTCCATAAGTTTAGCTGCAATTACTATTTGAAGAACAGCATACCCCCGGTACGTTGTGTTCCGCCACACCCATCTCCTCCCTCCCTACTGCTATATAATAGCCTGACTATGGCTCGGTATGGAATCCCTTCGGTTTATTCTCTATTTCTATTTCTATTTCTACCTTTATCAGTGTCGGTAACACTAAAATAGTAAACCTAGATTTTTATCTGTTGACACGCATACTGAATAATATAATTGTGAGTTGTATTCAGACTAAACTGATTGTTTGACTGCGCATTTCGCTACATTTACTTTAAAAGCTAGCTATACTTTGGAATGTAAAACTTTGGCAGTGCGGATATACGCAGAAACTTGAAATTATAGAGTTTTACTTATTATGTATGTATTAATAACAATCAGTAATGGTGCCAATATTCAGGACTTTCTTCCTCAGTGCAAATGACATGTTTCTCTTGTACTGAGTTCGAATATTACTTACACAGTTATTTCACCATATAAAGCCTTTTAATGTGAGATCTTGGGCACGCCGGGGACAGCATCCTTTACTTCAGTTTTGTGAGAGAATCCTGCAGCTTAATATGAAATACGAACTACGTCGACTCCAGGTCAACTCAAAGACAAAGTTTCCAGGACATTCTAGTAGGGAAAGTCTCCTACGGTACCCCAAAAATGCCGAGGGCTTTCAGGGCTATAATTGAGAAAGTTATTATTATGGAGTTTCTTCATCCCAGAATTAAAATAATATAGAATGGCTTAAATGCATAAATTTAGCATGAATTTGGAATTTTGGAAAAAATGTGTGACAGTTTAGTATTCTAAAATTATATAAGCAGCTCTCTTAATAACTGCGATGAAATAATGTGTCAGATATTGACATTTTATTCCGAGAGTGAAATTCTTTGACCAGGCACATTGTAATAACTTCTAACGATCCAAAATTAAACTTTACAGCATTATATGTATCTACTACTACTACTAAAAAAAGTAAACTCTGGCTGTATTTCAGGTACTTATTTAAACAAATTAAGGTGTTATTATGCATTCTTAAATCTCTATCTCAGTATTCAAAGTTGTATGTTTCATACCTTGTCTGACAAAATTATTAACTGTTTAAGTATATTTAGTAGATAATGGGCAAACATGAATATTTAGGATCTCTTTACTCAGAAACTACAATAGGTAGAAAGCTGATACACTTTTATCTACACATGAAGACATTCCGCATTATACCAATGAACAAACTAAACCAAGTTATGAAGAGTACTTAGTGTTCCAAGTTTTATTTTTTGTGAAGATAAAAATGATCAAAATTTATATATACAGGTTCTAAATAAAATAATAAACGTTTAAGACTATATTACACTTAAATACGTAACTCTAGCTCAGTGCTTGTAATATATTATCCCTTATAAGTGCAAAAACTACATTCTTGAAGCATTTGAAATCTTTGAGACAAAGGAAATGTTTAAAAAGTATTTTGGAGATAATCGAAATTAAGTTTAAAGACATTTGTGCATTCCACGGAATTAGTGATCATTAGTTGCCACCTGTGCTGTAATTGTATGCCATTTGACCTGAGGCTTTCGAGATGAAGACAGGGACGCTGATTTTGAAATACTAAACGTTTCATTTAAAATGAGCGTGAAGCACTGAAATTTAAAGGGATGCATATTGTTATCCTAAGCTTTATATTATAAGAGCGTTTTAGGAGTTTATTATTTCCGTTTTGCTTAAAATTTGAAATGATAAGTATGATCCACGTTCTATAGGATAACTTACACCTTGACTACTACACCTAAAGTGCTTCTCAAAGTTTAAATTATGATTTTGAAATGGAGAGAAAAAGAGCCCCAGTGTTTGCGGTACTTTTTTTCTTTTCCTTTCTTCTTTATCTCAAAATTACATTTTTAAAAATTTTGCTTGCTTTCATTTTTCATCTCGTAATCGCTTGTATTTGACAATCTTTATATGGTCGTTTCTGTTTGTATTTAGATGTTATGATTGTTTGGTGATTAATAATTAACTAAACCTATCACTGCTTTTGTTTGCAGTGCGTATTATTCAAATGATCCAAGCAATAAGAAGGATATTGTGTCACATCCGGTCTGTCTGGAGTCATGTTTAATGGAATGTATTTGCTTCTGTACAATTTCTCCTCTCATCCCTACATTATGGATCATAGGAAGTATGAAGCATGACATGGACTAGCCTGTTAATGCTACAGAGTATATATTTATTTGCGTGTCCCAAAGAGATCATATATCGATGGTATATAGCCATATAAGCACCTTCTAAGAACAGAGAAATACTGAAAAATTTGTTTTTTCTGCCCCACCCGGTGCTTATGTCTTTGATTAATCTGCAACAAAGTAGGTTATTTCCTTTTTTCGGAGCTATCTGTTTTAATAATATGTGGTTTAGTGAAAAACACAGTGAACATTTAACACAAGGTATGGTGTTAAAATACACGCTAGCACTAAGCTAGTATTTCCATCCATTGCTCCAGGGACCATTTCCCGAAATTCACTGGGGTCTCTTATTGGTTAGAAGGTTCCATTACTTGGAATAGGAACTCGCCACATCAGAGACACCTAACTTAGTACCGGAAGCTGTGCTGAATGAGAGCCGAATGATGATTAAGGATTCATGAAGGATTTAAGAACGTACAGGAAGCGGATGCGGAATTTTCTGAGGGAAAGTAGCCACCTGGAGCTGATGAAAGAAACCTCTGCAAAGCCTTGGTCATGTAGGAGCGACGTAATGGTGTGTAAAATTCCAGTGGTGGGAATTCAGGATAGAGCGTCCATTTACGTTTGCGAAGTAAAACATTCATTTTCAGTGAAATAAAATTAAAGAGGTATTTTTAGACTGAAGCAGCGGAACCTGTAGCTTCGCTCTGGGTTATCTCGCTCTATGTAATCCTGGCACACTCTGTTTAGACAATATTCATAAAAAGTGTACTTCGTATATATACCTGATTTAGATTTGATTTTATTTAGATTATGGTAAAAATTTAAAATAAAGGCATCCCAAAGTGTTACTCCTTTTCTTTTCTTAACAACAAGGAGCATAAACAAGTAAATTAATTTGCTTTGCACTCAGTGCAATACACCAGAATTAACAATAACAATAGTATTGAAAAATATGTTTAAGTTCAAAACATTTGATGGAAATTCACTAAATTGCACGGCTTTCTAACATTTGAATTCGTACGTTACTGATAAATCAGTTTAGAGAAATCTCAATAATAAATTGTATGTTCCGATCTACTTGCCCCTACAGAAAACGCTAAATGGAAACGTAACACGAAGACCAGCTATTTGAGGTGAGGGACATGTGGTTGCAAATGCAGTAGGACAATAACAGGAATGCTGCATACACAAAAATAAAAATTCGCTTTATACAAGCTCCTTATTTACCAAAGAAAAATAAAGCAACTCACATGACAACTTTGTTCACTATTTATAGAAATTGAATATTTCTCTGGACCACAGTACTATTTTCGTCGTAAGGATTACACCTGAGCCGTGCCGTGGCCGAGCGTTTAAACCGATCGTCTCTCATTAAGGTGTCCCGGCTTCGATGTTAAGTGGCATATGGATTTTGAGGTGGAAAGAGAGGTTCTGTGGCGATTTTACTCTGGGATCTCTGGTTTTGCCCGCTAATCTTTCCACCATTACTCCATTATTAACTTTCCTTTCATTCATTTCGTCCTCGTTTTATGTCATCTACTTTTTGCGTACTGTGTTTAATTTTGTCTCTTCTCCACAACGGGCATCTCCCCAAGCGCTCACTTGTGATTGCTAGTGCACGTCCTCTATATGAGGACTTTCCCCAGAGAATGTCAGTTCTCTATGCGACTGGTCTGTAAACTGCTTTTAAGCTTTTAATCCTGCGTTATTAAATTTTTAAACGTAATTCAACATTATTTATTCAACGTTCCCGAAGGTTTTAACTATTTATTAATTATAGGTTAAATTTAAATGTTTATTAGTTAGCGAGAGATGAAAAAATCGAAATACACACATAGGTATCTTGCTCTAATCAAGTAATAGAACTAAAGGTTTGACTTTTTTTACACACTATAGAAAGGAATAGTAAACAACCACATGCAACATTTTATAAAATCCTTGAAATTGCTTTTGGCACGTTACACATTACATTTTTAAGCTTAGAAATGTTACTGAAGAAAATTATGAATTATTTATTTACTTATATTTTTCAAGTTTAGACGTAAAATAATGTTTGTTAATATATAAGGAAATTTGTATTTACTTAAACTACTGAAGCAGGAACACTCAGTGCTTGAGGTATGGTGTCATACCTTTAACGTTGCCTAATTAAATATTAAAATTTTCTTAAAGGCACAAATACCTGAATATAACTTTGCCATATTAATCTAAAGAACCACAGATAATAATTATGTCAAAATCCTGGAACTGATGTTCCAAGAGTTAAAATTCTTCCTGGTGAATTATTAAAATTCCTCATATATATTGATAGTTTAGTCTCCTACACCACAACTTTTAGGTATGCGTAAGCAGAAAAGACCAGTCCTCTCTAAAAAGAGGGAAAATGTACAAAATGTAACAGAATTTCGGATGATAGAAAACAGACACGTTTTCCACAGTTATTGTTCTGTTGGTTGGGAACGGTTGTAGATACATGTGACAGCATAGCATTATTTTTCGTCCACCCGGCATGAGAACGAGTGTGTGCCGCCCGATCTGCACAAAAATATTGCCTTTGTGGGATGTATGGAACAGAGTGTATATCAGTCGAGCGGAACGTGAAAAGTGAGATAGAGTTAAGAATTTAGGAAATGGGATGGGTGGTCATCCCTTTTCACTTCGTTATTTTTGATATGAAAGTATAAACAATTTGGAGGTCTACCTTGCTCCACGAAAACATAACTACAACGTGCTGTAAACCGTAAATATATTATCATAACTGATTGAACTTTAAATGCATTATACTTTGTAGTTGCTAGTATGTATGTCGATTTTGTTGAAGCCAGATAAAATTATTTTAGCAATCAAAGGCAATTTACCAAAATTTTTATTTGCTTCATATATAATTCGTATCTTAAGTGCTTATACGTGCTCAATGATTCGGTAGCGTAGATGGTAGCATGCCTGCCTCACGTTCAAGAGGTCCCGAGTTCGAATATCGGTCAGGGTGAGTTACCTCGATAAGGTTTTTTCCGGAGTTTTCCCTTATCGTGAAAAACGAATGTCAGGTAACTCTGAGCTCTATGGACTCCGGGCTCATTCGAGCATCATTTCATCCATTTCATTCATCGCCCGATATGACTTGATGTTGGAGGACGTAAACTACAAAAAGAAAAAAAATAATAACTTTACAACCATAACAATACACTACCCATTCGTCCGTCGTTTAATTTATCTGTCCGATTTGTTCTTTTTGTAAGTTTATTGAAATTCTGAAATTAGATATACCAATGCACTTAACGGAATTAAACGGTCAAATCTTTGGTATTAGTATTCCTTTATTCCTTTCATTTTCCTCTCTGGTGTTTATATAATATATCCCCAAAGCTTCATTTCGAAATTCTACTGAAAAACTACAGTTTTTAAAGAAACTATCCAACTTCATCACACCTAACCCACAGGTATATTCGTTCAAGTAGTCCCGAGTTCAAATCTCGGCCAATGACTTATGTGAATAAGGCTTGTTCAGGGTTTTACCTTAACCTGAAAGATGGATGTCGGATCGCTCTAAGCTCTACGAATCCTGGGCTCATTTGAGCATCATTTTACCCATTTAATTCATCATCCGATATCACTTAACATTGTAGGATGTGGATTAAAGGGAAATAGACATATTTGTAGTCTTTTTGTCCTGTTTGATTTTTACAATGATTTTTGGCTCCTAGTATCTCACATTTTAATTTACAAGTTCTTTTAATGTAAAGAAAAATTATTTTATACAATCATTGTAATAACTATAACATTTACACTCAGAGATATGAAGTTGCAGCTAGAACTTGCTGATATCCCAGCGTGTTTATTCCTCAGAATGAACTGCTGCTTTACATTTGAGCGCACGTCCAAGTTCTTAAGCACCTCTTAGTTCTATTGTATTACTTCCAAAAAATGCAGCATTGTCGAGAGAGAAGACTGCTGCTTCAAGGCTTGGCAAAATCATTCAACCTATGAACTATTTTCCTTAAAGTCCCTACCCTCAACTACAGGTTTCTCTTGGAACCTTCAACAGAATTTAAGTTGATTAAATTTCTCGAGGTACTAAGGTATGGCATAGGTGACCATTTAATTCTAACACAATAGTATTTTAGAGTATGTTTACTCTCAATGCATTTACACTGTTCCTAAACACATTTATTTACTGAAGTGGTATAAAATAGAAGCCATATAGCTTGATGACTGCCATTTTAATTTAAAAGCTCTCTAATATCGTCATCATCTGTAACGTTTCCCATATGACCTATAAATACAGGGGTTAACGTCATTGCCGTAGGCAATTGCTGGACCCATTTCTGAGGTAAGGGCATCCGGAAGGTAGAGTCCGTTAACTCTTATAGTAGGACGCTAAGAGGAATTACAGTTTTAACGTGGAATCCGAACTACGTTGGGCCACCCGAGCTATTTAAATGTGAAGGGTAGCGCCAACTTAAATTTGCCACGCAGAGCCAGCAAACGAATCCTGAGCTCTGAGTACGAGAACCACAAACGAAAGCACTAAGTTACCCTCCAATTACCGACCAACTAACTTCTAAACTTATTCGATGGTTTAAACTGAAGTCAGTTTAAGTGCAAAGCTATTATTCTGCATACGCCTGTTATCTGTTTCGAGAACTTCCTCATTTAATAGGTACTCTGCACATAGTGCAGGCAGGAGATGTATACTTTTAATCAAATTTTCATATCATATAATGTAACACATATAATGCTATGTTGTGCAAGATGTCCTATGTTGCTAAAAGAATTGAATTACCTTTGTAAGGAAACCAAGTTTAGATTCTGTATAACCATCATTACTAACAAAGTTATTCTGATCAGCCTGCAAACTCTTTTTTTTGTTAGTGTAAAATGCATGCTCTTTTAAAACAAACTACCGAGGGGAGTAATGCAACAAATAAAAATTAATACATGAAAATGTTCATTAATAACGATCAGGAACATTTAGGTATTACTAGTCCAGAAACATTTCACTCACCTGACTTTATATTGGTTATGTTATACTACGACTGGTAATTCATTGGGACAGGGCGAGTTCAAGCCATATTCCGACAGGGAATAAAAAGTTAAATTGTTCCTATCTCCGAACGTGTACGCTCTGTAGAACTGCAGGATGTTTGGGCTTCGATTATTTATAGGTCCCCAGGATACTCTGAAAGGAAGTAAGTCCAGCTTCTCACTCCCCAGTGGCACAGCCAAAATAGTATGAGATGTACACCACAAAATATTCAGCTTTTACCGCTAAACTTCTCCCAGATTTAATAGTCTAGACAGTGAATTCAATTACGTAAATGTACATAATTTACGTAAATGCGAAGACATTTTAAATTTTACACATTTACCATTCTTAACGCTTATTCTACCGAGTAGCTGTTGCTGGGATAACCTGATCGGTCGGGATATACAAAACACGCGTTCGTTTGTGAAAGGAGACCATAATAAATCGCTGTCTTCCATGGACAACTAAGAGATAAGAAAATATTGCACAAGAGTGTGCTGAACAGACCGTATTCATCCTCAGGGAAATCTTTCCAAAAGACTGATGGTTCCCCTGCTGCAGTTTAACTTACAATTCATGTAGATAACTTGAATAGAGATTCCTGACAGTAATATCCACATTATTTCGGTTACTGCCACACTAGGTCTTCTTAAAATATTACGATGCAAACCGACACTTTACTATTAACTCATTATAAATAACGTTTTTTAAAAATACAAATACAAACGTGCATAACCCAACGGATTATGGGTATTTAGACGTTAAATTTGGTACCATTTGTTTCCATTCTTTCCTTTTAAATTCTCTTATGTTAGCAGAATCAGTTGTGGGTGAGCCAATTCCTTATTGGTTTGAATCTAAGTCGGACACACCTGTATGCTGTTATGAACAAGGTGAGGTTTAGAAGAGCAGAAAAAACGAGCTGTATACAAACATGTTCGAATCTCGTCAGGGTGAGTTACCTGGATAAGGCTTTTTCCGGAGTTTTCCCTTATCCGAAAAGACGAATGTCGGGTAAATCTAAGCTTCATGGACCCTAGGATCATTTGAGCATCATTTAATCCATTCCATCCATCGTCCGATATGACTTAAAAAGTTAAAGGACGTAAATTATAAAAAAGAACATATGTTTCTGACAGCTATGAACCCTCTTTAGTCCCCTCAGGGAGTGTGCTTAACCATGCCAGGGAGAAATAACGCAGCTCTAGGCCTGAATGCACAAGAGCGTACATTGAAGCTGTTCAATCCTTTGAAAATATTTGGGGATTTATCATAGACACAAAGGTAAATAACACCTAACTGCTCAGTCCTGCGCACTTCCTATCACTCATCGATTCTTTTCGGATGTTTGGTATATAAGGAATATGTATGGCAGAAGTGGAAAATCTTAATTCATGTCACCTCTCAATCGTCTAACATCTGTGAATGATAGTTGTAATCACACTTACGTTATTGTAAACCCGAAGATCAGGAAAAGAATGATTGTCATTCAATTGTTTTTATTCAGAAGCAATGGGAGGACTAAACTAACTAAAGGTAGAGTATAAGCATGGATCTTCAGCGAGGTAGCAGCTCTCAATGGAAGACTTTGGAATAACAAGTAATTTGTACAGTCACAGCGGGTGTAGCCGTTCACGCTATTGACTAACATGGAACAGACAAGTAAATTGTTGAACAAAGTATTCTAACCTACATCTTATTGTGTATAGCATCAGGGAGCGTTGTGTATCCTTCATTTTATGTCTAGTGGATTCATTATTTAATCTTAGTGGAAAACAGCACGAAACACTTAGGAAGTATTAAAAATGATTCTGAAATCTTCTACATTATACATATATTCTCATTTATGGATTTGCGGAATGACGAGTGGCGATGAAATAAAACAAGGAGTAATGTCCTTGATGACTGGAAATTCTTCCAGTAAATATGATGATAAAAAGTGACTAAAATCAGTGAAATGGGCAGGATCTTTAATTTCAAACCCTTTAACTCACCGCAAGAACGAATAATGTTACTGTTATTGTCATGAGTGTAAGCGATAATTAAAATAATAATTTACAATAAATATAAATTTGGAAATTTGGAGTGAATATATTATTCTAAAGTGAGGTGAAAATATTGTACTGTACATAAATGAGTTACTATTTGTAAATCATTAAGAGAAACATGAATGGTTATTGAAGTGGTATGACCAGCTCTTGTACTGTTTTGGATACCCGCAACAATGGATGATAAACAGCTCGCATATGTATGGTACCGTTTTCTTTATACTGTAATTAATCTGTCATAGCAAGCTTATAATAATCGTTTCATATAATCTCGATTTAGAATTTATTATTTTGACACTAAAAACTGGACATGACTGAACGCTTTATTTGTGACATATCAACGCGATATATTTACCATTCACTCTTGAAGTTTCAAGCAGATTTATTTGGAGCTTAACAACTTTCTTTGAACTAAAGAATTGTCGGTACCATTTGACTGAATAAAGTAAATTGAGTCCTTGGAATTAAAACAATATAATGCGCATTTGTTTATGCTTCTGACGAAATACTAAGCTGCTTATCCTGGGCTCAGTCGCCACACCAATACTGCTTTTAGCAGTCCATTTTATGTTTGTTTTACTCCCAGTTTTCTTTCGCTCCTGAGCCTTGAACCTGGGTTCATAGGTTAATATTTGAATGGTTGACCTTTAAAACGAAATTAAAATTAGAAGAATGGTGTGCATTGTTGTTATGAAGCATACCTTCCAGTCAGTCACTTTAAAATGTTTTTGTATTCCTCCACTTTAACGAATCACTTAGGACTGATCATTGCTCACAGGAATTATGCTTGAATTGAAACCAATAAAAGATTGTATAACCCAGAGTTTAGTTACTGCCAATACTAAATAAAGACACACTATAAGAAACCAAAACCTCTTAAGTATTTCTTTGCAGCAGACTATGCTATAGACAGCGCTGTAGCTTTAATAGCTGTAGCTTTAATTTGGGCCTCCGTTCCATGTTTGCATATGAACCTACAAGCAGCACCTTTTCTTAGAACACTAAAATTCAAATATTTTTGGGTTATTTACGTCCTCCAACGTTAAGTCCTATCGGACGGTGAATGAAATGAGCGAAATGATGATTCAAATGAATCTATGATCCATTGAGCTTGGAGTTACCCCTACATTCTTCTTTACAAAAAAAGCCTTATCCAGGTAACCCATCCTAGCCAAGAATCGAAATCAGGACCACTTGAACGTGAGGCAGAAACGCTGCCACCTATGCTACCAAGGTGGGCCTAAGATATGTTATACTCTACCAAACAAGATATAATAGCTGGAAATTAAGAACCATCTGCAACCGTAATTACGTTTCCCTTTGAAACATAGATATACACTGAATTAAAAGTTTAGGATAAAATCACCCTCGCGTCAGTGACAACTGCAGCAGGACCTGGAGTGCCCTAAGGGAAAGCAAGACAGCTGATTACCCAATCACTTCATTGCGAATGCCGTATCTTGCACGAAGCTAAAGTTCAGCTACAGAAAATGAATAACAAAGAGGGAAGGACGTAATTCAATTTCATCAAGATGTGCCCTCTCCAGAGCAAAGATCTCTATCGCGACTCCATACAACCGAGTGCTTATATGTAAATTCGGAGAAAGAAAGATAAGACAGAAGCTATTAATCATAATGTATTTCTACGACGAAATCAATGCTAGGAGTAGGTTGCGCGCCAAGTCTATTGAAACAAAAAAAGAAGGAAAGGAAGAAAACGACTTGAGAATATTGGCTGAAGGAAGGAACAAGCGTTTGCGCATACTGGCGCCTGAAAGTCGCTGAGAGAGGGGGGGGGGGGGCGAAGAAGTACATCTAGGGATTTGGATTTTTCTAAGTCAGCACAAATTTACTATAGTTGACTTGCAAAAAGCTTTTTGTGCGGCTGTATGTATATGTATGTGAAGGGCCAGTATGAGGAGTTGGACTTAGAACGAGAGAGAAAAGAGCCTTAGAGGTGGAAAAGACGTTAAAGAAGGGGCGGAGACACGGAAGAAAGGACAAGAAAGAGAAAAGAGAAGCAGGGGGTGGCTTAGTGCTTCTCGCTAAAAACTTTTCTTTTCTACGTGGAAGAGAATCGTCGAGCTCAAGGACCGACCAACGTTTTATAGCAAAATACTCGAAACAGAAGAATTCACGGTATAAAACCTTAAATCTCATTCACCTGGTTAAATATGCAGCCAGAGGGAAAATAATTAACTATTTGGCATCTAACCTTATCTTAAATATAGCCATTTAAAGACAATATAAACCTACATCTATGTGCGGTTGCAGGTTTTACTGCCAACACGATGGCTTTATTACAGCCATTTCACTTCAGCACAAAGCGTTGCCAACAACGTGTAACTTGCAGATGGAGTTCCCGAACTTTGTTGAAATACTTAATGTCATTCTATCTGTAATAAACCTCTTCAGTACTGAAGTTTTCGTTTTTAAATTTATCACTTGCTTTATCACATACGTAGTAGGTAAAGAAGGCATTGCATTCTATTCATTCACATCGAGAGACCAGTAGAAATGTCCGTTTTGATTCTTCTAAATGAGAATTCTGTTTTAGAAATAGGTTCGTGTTTGAGTGTCTGTGAATTTAGTATTTAACGATATCTTCCAAGATATCTATCAAAGATGTTCTGAAGAAAATAACTCAAATAGTAGTTTTAACTTTCTGAATAATTAATTTAAATACCGTAAGCTTACATTTTCATGATAAATGGAACATATATTTTGAATTCTCTGGGAATAACCCCTGACATCTTTCATATTCTAAATGACTTGCGTTAGCTGGTAAACAATAAGAGCCTTGTTGCACAAAAACATTCGACATCGCAGATCTTGTTAGTGCGCGCAATTTATGGCAAATAACTTTTTGTGGAATTAAAGTTTTCCGAGATTTTTGATGTTATTGGCTTCAATTTTTAAACACTTTTTAAAATATCAAGTCATTAGTTTTTATATTCTAACCATACAAAGAGAATGGAATACCAAAGCCTTCGAATAGCGACCAGCTCTTAAAAGATTTAAATACCCTTAAGACTAATCTGGTCTCCTATTTCCGCTACATCTACAAGGAAATATGTAAAAAAAGCTATCTATATTAACATGAACTATATAGAAGAATACGTTTTTTATGAATAGTTTGTAGAAGAATGAATGGAACAAGTTACGCATGTGTACAAATAAGCTGTCTTTATTACAGTAATGCACTATTTAAACCTAGGAAAATTATCAGCTCCAAGTATCCCAATCAGATAAAAGGTGCGGAAATCAATGTGCAGAAATCTGTAGAGCAGAAATGCTAAACTATTACGAGGTTAGGAGTATGTGGAGCGCTACGCCAACATTTGAGATGTAACTTTATAGAACTATGTCCTTTACAAGTCAATACGAAAGTTGACTCTTATGTCAACTGTATAAAACCCAGAGCGGCTGGCCCCGTAGCTCAGTCGGTAGAGCACCTGCCTGCCGTGCTAGGGGTCTCAGGTTCGATTCCTGGCGGTGGGGATGGGGATCTTTCTCCGACCAAGATAATTCCCCATTTTCCCCAGAGTCTGGAAGTATGAATGAGAGTGTGTGTGATGAAATGATTAAAAACCTAACGAATACGAGTTAAAAGCTTCGATATGACCATTGTAGTTAAAGGCGGGGTATAAATGAAAAAAAAATGAGAGCATGGAACCACGCTGATCCCTTTAGCTTTTTTATTTTTTTTTTTTCTCTGGTTTAACATTAGCAAAATCTTCTCACCCCAGTGTGAAATGCCAAACCTGTGTACACTAAACTATCATCATCATCATCATCATCATCATCATCATCATCATCATCATCATCATCATCATCATCATCATCATCATCATCATCATCATCATCATCATCATCATCATCATCATCATCATCATCATCATCATCATCATCATCATCATCATCATCATCATCATCATCATCATCATCATCATCATCATCATCATCATCATCATCATCATCATCATCATCATCATCATCATCATCATCATCATCATCATCATCATCATCATCATCATCATCATCATCATCATCATCATCATCATCATCATCATCATCATCATCATCATCATCATCATCATCATCATCATCATCATCATCATCATCATCATCATCATCATCATCATCATCATCATCATCATCATCATCATCATCATCATCATCATCATCATCATCATCATCATCATCATCATCATCATCATCATCATCATCATCATCATCATCATCATCATCATCATCATTACTATTATCATTACTATTATTATTATTATTATTGTTATTATTCTTATTGTTATTATTGTTATTATTATTGTTATTGTTATTATTGTTATTGTTATCATCATCATCACTATTACTATTACTATTATTATTACTATTATTACTACTATTATTATTACTACTATTATTATTACTATCATTATTACTATTATTACTATTATTATTACTATTACTATTATTACTATTATTATTGTTATTATTATTACTATTATTATTGTTATTATTGTTATTATTATTGTTATTATTATTATCATCGTTATTATTATCATTATATTGAATTCAACACACACGATTTAGGTTATGAACATGACTCAGGTCTAGATGAACGCTGAAAGGGAAGGAGTAAGGAAGCATCTCACTAAGTACGAGATGGAAGGTATGCTTCACAATGAAGGTTTTCATCAGCTTCTAAATGTGTTCGTCTCGTATTGGTTTGATGTCTTAATGTCGGACGCTTAAACATTGACATATTGACTGGTTGTTGACATGTTTAACAACAAAGTAAAAAGGGGCTGGTCCCAAAGGCTATTTAAATTACTCTTAGCCACAAAAACCATTCCGCATTTTATCGGCTCAATTACATGCACTAGACGTTCGTACTCTCTCAACTATGGTTAGTGATACACGATGAGAAACTAAGCACACTTGCATGTACTTTATTGCACTCTAAGCAATGAGCAAAACTAGCGTTCAAATTTTGGATACCCTCCAGCATACTTCACAACATAATTCCCATATTGGACATTAGATATACCTAGTGACTAATA
Source organism: Mantis religiosa (assembly GCA_030765055.1). Taxonomy (NCBI): domain Eukaryota; kingdom Metazoa; phylum Arthropoda; class Insecta; order Mantodea; family Mantidae; genus Mantis; species Mantis religiosa. Next base: position 144,633,564 of record CM060950.1, read on the forward strand.
CTACACAATAGTGCACTTTGTTTACATACGGCTCGCAATAAACCTGTTTCAAACCGGAGACTCCAACATTACGGATTTCATTGTACGATATTCAATAAAGTAACTTATATTTTGCATAAAATATCTGAAAGAGATAAATGTTATAACGTACACTTATATTATAAAGGTAGTGCTGTACAAACAGTTTTGATATTATGACTTTTTGTTTTTCGGTATTATGTTGCATAGCTTAACCCCAATTATTCATCCAGACATTTATCATGATCAGACAGATACATTTCATTTACAGTTTAGATAAAGGGTATTAAATTGTTTTATGTGTTTGTAAGTCCCTCTACTTTAATTCCAACTGCCATTTTAAGATGGTGGTTTGCATTAAACCATCAAAATGCACAGAACACACCAGCATGTGGGGTTATATCTTTACGCTTGAAGTCACATTTAGTCCAACGCTGTGGCTTTCTTGACAGCGTGTCTCTTGCATAACCATCCCGTGTGAAATATTTTCTGAAAGTTCATCATCCCGGAAAGGAGAAGTCAGGTAATTTGAGGCGCAGTGACTCTAACACTAACTTCTGAGCATGGCTTTGAATACTTCCCTAGTGGTGATTTCCATATTAAAAAGGCGTGTCCATTTCATCTTGTTAAACGGTTTTGCTGACTGAAGTACCAAAGTTATTTGTAACTTTTGCAAAAGTGAATAAAAGGCAGGTAATCCTTTGTTATGACGAAAAGCTTAATACATTTATTTCACTGCCTCACAGTTATAAGAATTTCAAACTTCGAAATGTAGTAACGGTAGATAGGAAATAAACAAAGTGGCCCAAATGGTTCGTCTTTCAGATAAGCAGATATCCCTTCGTGCGTTACATAAATTGCAGAATGCAACGGGGTAAATAGAGTTAAAGTTAAGAACAGCCCCTAATATAGCATTGCCACAGGAAAGTAGCATTACGAATCTGAAATTCTCGATCTACATGAAGCGCAAGGTTAGGAGCACCTCGCGCATTTGGACCTACGTTGCAGCCACCAGTCGCTGGAAGCAAGCAACCACGTGAGACTATAGGCCAGAGAGGCGCGCGGAGATTTTTACAATTCTAGGCTTCATCGCTGGCTCTGCCTAGAAAGAGCGAGGAACAACAGTTGACCAAGCGCCCTTCCCCTAGTGTCCACGGAGAGCACATCTTTCTTTGAGCAAGCACGCACGCTATCTGTGCGGCTTCGTATTACGCCTTTAAACGTCTTAGGTCTTAAAATATAATTTATTTATTTTTGAGAACCCTTGAGCCAATAGGACTAGTCATGAGAAGTACGTAAATTGTACGTTTACTTACTGAAATGTTACTTTTATATATTTTTAAAGTAAAATTGGATAATCTTCATAATTAAATAAGTGCATTTTGAAGATGCAGCATAAAAATTTATATAAAAATGAGATCAGAATGATTTGCAAGGAAAAATTTGCTCATGAAGGTATGGATTTTGGAGAAAAAGCACCAAAATAGAGTTATGTACTTTCTAATTGAGCACATTTGCAATTAAGCTGTGTAATATAAGCATTTCACTTCACTAAGAATTTTTCTTCCACATTCCATTGCGATGGTATATATGAAACCATTCCATCATTTAATGCACTAATTACACTATATACAGATCGATTGTTTGGGAAGGGTGGTTGTAAAGCAAACATATGATGGCTACTAAAGCGCGAAATTTACTTAAATGAATAAATTATATGCATTAATGTTATCTTTATGCGTGATGTTTACAGCTACCCAAAGGATTAATACAAGAAAGTCAGAAAACTCGGTGGCGGACTGGACATGCTATTTTGAGCACAAATTCTGCTAGATGTAATGCTCTGTTTTACAACGTTCTCGAGAACCACAGAGTTCCAGTTCCACTTATGCAGTTAGAAGAATTGCAAGTACGCATTTGAAGGAACAAACTGATTTAGTAAAAGCACCTTATTTTTTTAGTGCACCACGGTTTCAGTAAGAATGGTTGAGGTATATTTACAATCATCGCAATTGTTGAGTCCCACACTTCTAGAAATTCTTACTGTCATGCTACACGTGGAACTGTGCATGAGGACAAGAAGTTAATCATGGGATCGAACACATGTTTTCTCCTGGATGTTTTGGCTTATATGCCTGCTTCACCTATAGCCAATAAGAAGAGCGACAGTAAAATTCTCGTCTAACCGCGTGAAAATAAACTACAATAAAGTTAGTTAACCGGAGCCCCAATGAAACGTGAGTATTAAGACTACAACTTTTATATTTATAATGTGTAGATTTATTTAGCCAGAGGAATTTCGATTAATACCCATTACCTTATACGTATAAGTCCTGACAGCGCAATGGATAGCATACCACACCAAGGTTTATCGGATTGATTCTCGGTCAAAGGAACGTAATTTGTTAAATTAAGTGTGAGTGCGCATGTTGATTGAGATGGTATACAAATGATAGAATCTCTGCGGTGCTTCTTGTTTGATGCCGTCTCCTCGGTTTTCGATGAATCTGCCCACTGCTTCACTGGTGAACGATCAGATGCTTTTTCTCAGGATATGTGTGGGTGAATATCAGAGTGACTACACCAGTTATGCTGCTTTATATGTTTATTGGAGACTAGTAAGGAGGTATGTGAAGCGAGTTACGACTGTTGAGGATATAGTATTAGCGATTTATGAATCGATAAACATACGATAAACTGAAACTGTTGAAGCACTATCATTTTAATTTCCGACGTTTCAATACTTTGTTGTTAAAAATAAATGCTTCTATAATAATGAGAAGTGTGAGATTTTCGGGAGTTGCAGAAATGTTAATCGGAAAGTTACCTAGAGGCAACCGCTAAATTTGTACAACGCAATCGAGATAATTGATCGCAGTAAGCACTTCTGTAAGACTATAGAACGAAGCAAACGACAAGAATTTCAGACATGCACGCCCTTATGCCAACCAAGATCTGCCTACAACCTGAATGTTTTCAAGGTTTCTACTCTGTTGACAAGTTTGAAGCTTCCTGTTTGCCTATCAAACACAAACATTTTACTGCAAGATCTACTAAATTCTCAGAATACCTTTCGCCTTTCTAATTTTTTAAACGCGGTCTACGTTGCCTAGAAACTGCACCTAATTCCTGAACATATAAATAATCTGAGATGTGCCTTGAGCTAATGGGTTTCTTGTTGACTGAACTCCGTAGAAGTCTGACTCCTTAACCACTTTATCTTACTAATTAACAATCCTTAACACGGAGGTTAGCTAACGTCTTTTTCTCATGAAGAAGTGTAATCGTTGCTTATTCCATTATTCATTGATTTTATCAAATTAAATCTACTTATCACCCCCCTATCATTTCTTTATGAAGTTATCAATCTTATCCGTTAGTAATTCTGGTATCATAGATAATAAAAATGAAGGACGAAAGAAGATGTGAAGTAAAAACGGAAAGGGATGGGCGAGGCAAATAGGAAAAATTCAGAAATTGAATACTTCCTACCTCCCAAATCCTCCAAAACCCATTATGGTCCGTTCGAATGCAGAACTGGCCTAAACCGCAGCAGAGATAATTAGCGACCCAACTTCTGCATAATTAGCTGTTATTTTATAAAATAATCATGGAGGAGTAATTAAAATGGCGCTTTCCTAAGTTACATAAGAAGTTACTCAACCAGAAATTAAAGCCTTTCAATATGAAGCTGGCAATCTACATGTATTTTCCATTCATCCACGCTTCACATAATTCCTTTATATATTTGATCAAATACTGTTTTAGGCCTATATTCATTCGCATATACAATATATTCTGTAGTATGTTAAATATATTAAGGCGTTCCGAGAAATCTTGAAAAATGCTAAGTGCTCTTATGACCAGTAGCTAGAAGCGTTAGCTGTGAGGTCAAGTGCAAGGTACAAACATGCATAAGTGATGCGTATCTTAAATTATAATGAACAATTTATATGTAGTATCAGTGTTAGAAGTCAATAAAGTGTATCAAGGTGAAAAAAGAAAAAAAGGAGAAAAAGAAGAAAAGTAATAAACAGTCACCATAATTTGCACACTTCCTTTTTATCTATTAACTATTTTCTCTCATCTTACAAGGTTTCTGTCGCCACATCAAATTATCAAAGGATGGAGTTAAGGTAGTCATATGTTTCTCGGTGAGGTCATATCGTGTTTTACGGGTACTCGATGGCTAATATGATTTCAGCTCATTGGTGTTTTCGAGAATCGATCTCCTCTATATCTGTGTAACAATCAATGGGCATGGTATCAAACAGATGTGTTTTTGTGATCTAGTGACACATTGCTTTCGAAGAAAGAGCTTAAGTGAATACACCTACTGCACCTTCCCTCTCTCAAAGTCAGGGAACAAATAGAAGGGAAGGGATATATTAAGATGGCTCCCATTTGTGTGCTGTACACAAGATAAAGAGCACCGTAGGTATACTTTTTGTCACAATTGAAACGCCTTGAAATGGACTCGCTTAAAACCGAAGTGTAGATGGAATCAGGCCTGCTCTCATGGTGCACGCAGTCATTTCTTTCACCACTTTACATATGCTGCATCCGTCTTAAGAAACACACTTTTTGTATTACTCCGCGTCCACTTGCACAAGCGTGACAGACGAAAGTGACACTTTCGCCCATGCATTACGCCATATTACATTCAAACAAGTTGCATGCACAAGAATAGTTTACCAGTAGGTTTTATTTTTTAGGTTTTGTTCGCGGAAATTGCTCACAGAAAGTGTGATTCTTAGGACGGCAGGAGTATAGACGTTTGTATTTACATTTTCCAATGTATGAACTTCCAAAACTTTAATATTCTTACACAAAATAACCACGTATCACAACAAATAACAGTATGAAGGAATAGTATGCAGGTAACAATGTAACCAAAGAAGGGCAAAAATGCACTATTTTACAGTAAGTTTCATCATTTGTATAACATGTAGCATTGAAATTACATAACTGGTAAACAGTAAAAAGAATAAACGGGAGTACTAATTTAAGAGCATTTATTATGAGTTAAGTACCTCTCACCGAAAACAGAGAAATAACTCGAAATTTAAATATATATAGATAGTTCCTGAAACGCTTAAGCGCAAAATAGTAGAAATTTTAAAAAAATTTGTTTTCAGGAACAGGTCTAATTAAGGGACCACGCGAATTTCATTTGTAATATGTGGAACTTTGGGTTTAAGTTAAACGATTTCAGACATGTCAGTGTAGTGTGTGATTTCCTTTTCATGTGTTAAATAATTATGAACCCTTTTATATAAAGCACTGATCGATTTTAAGCAGTCTTGCAAAATAAAATTATAATGTACATTCTTAGGCTTTCACAACTGGTGTTAATCCAGTAGAACATGGTTTCCAGGCATGAAGGCTATGGTCCCGTCGATGAGAAAACATCTGACTTTCGTCCGTTGCTTCGTCGGGCACCTTCAGAGAATGAGTTCTAGCGACTCTAGTTGGAAACAAGCCAAGAATCACAGAATACAAAAGGAAAATCTCATGACAAATATTGTGCACTGATTCAAAATGCACATCAAATCTAGTGTTTCAAAATGTAACTTTTTGGAAATTTTGGGAACTTCAAAGCTATACATAATTTTAAAGCAGAATACTCATATTAAAATTATTTCCAGTAAGATTTAGAATAGCTTTTGTTAATTGTATTACAAATAAACGATTCCATTGCCGAGGACATCATTGTCAATCTAAGAGTGTGGTTATGAGAGGAAATTTAATTATTTTATCACAAAATATACATGTTGCATAAAGAAATCTAAAATTAGTACAGTACAGTACAGTAGAGGGCAGTATTAAACAGTCATTACATTAACTCCGTTTAATACGCATATTGATACGTTTTAATCTTTAGTTGGTTCGGCAGCGCCGTGGCTCAGTGGTTAGACCGCTTGGCTCTCACCATCATCACCAAGGCGGCCCGGGTTCGATCTCAGGCAACCACAAAGTGAGATTGGTGGTGGACAACATGGCGCTGGGGCGGGTTTTCTCCGGGACCTCCGGTTTCCCCCGCCATCTCATTCCACCGGTGCTCCATCTTCATCTCATGTATCATCAGTGTCACCCCCTGCGGTGCCGTATATAGTAAAAGCGGGCGTTAAACACTACACATTCATTCATTCATTCATTCATTCATTCATTCACATTCTTTAGTTGCTTCAAACGCTGGTGGTCAGAGTCGCAAAATATCAGAACACACTGGCGTACATTAAGGAACAAATTTCAACAATCTGCGCAGATATTAAATATGGTTACATGAATTTTCAACTTTTTCACTGTGGATGGTAATTTCTCAAATCCCCCATAAAGCAATTTATCTCGTGGTAAATTGACGATATTAAGTTTATTTCAAAAGAAAACAATGTGACAGCGTGAAAGTGTTAGTTTTCTTTGCCACTCCTCTGACCTTCAGTTAGTCTTATTTTCAACTTTTCCAGTAGCTCTGCTACCAATTCATGTTTTGTGTTGAACTCCGAAGATAAAATTTACATTTTTTGGATCTTTTACGATTAGGATTACTACGGAGGGGCTTCGGTAAAGCGACCAGGCTTGATGTATTATACCTATGCCCCCAAGTGGGGCATCCCGGTAGGAAGTATGAGGCGAGAGGAGACAGAGCACGGCCATCCAAAGGAGCTACGACAGTGCAGAGGGCAGGGCACCTACATTTTACTTAGTTGAGATACGCCCATCCAGTTGGTCAGGATAACGGACATTCGAGTCTAGTGTAATCCGGAAGTGGCCCCAGCAGCCGGCTCGGAGACCGGCAACCGATCTACGGAAGAATGGAAAGGTTCACTCAGAGCATATCATCCTGCCATGCACCGCCGAGACGCCCGCCGACACTTCTACCCTGAAAGAGACCACCAGATGTGAGATGATGTGAAATGATAATGGAGATGAAATGGAGGGACAGGAAATTCGGGGATATAAGTAACCTACACAGCAATCTACTGGCGACCCGGGAAAACGCTACAAAAGAAAACATGGGTAGGGTAAGTCGGCCACGGGAATCGAATCCGGGCCTGCCAAATTCGGGCCACAGACGAAACAGCCTTAAACATACCGCTCGGTTCTCTTTTTTTTTTTTTGGATTTGTTACTATGGTTACTATGCACCTATAACACTCCTAATTGTTTTGATGAAACCTTAATTGAGCATGTACTCTGTATCTATTTTGGGTCCTCCTACATTTGAAATATTAAAATGCAGTATTAAAATCTTTGGTGTCCACTAAAAATCCAGGTATATATGTTTGACTATCAATCTAAAGGGTTTATATTCTGAAAGATATAAAAATATATTTTGTAGGACCTATGTATCCTTACCAAGATATTCGGAAGCTCAAGAGTAACGTTGTAGTCTGCTAAGAAAGGGAAAACAGTGAAGGATGCTGAAATGAAGAGGGCGATCCTTAGCCTGGGAAAATAAAAGAAAGAAACCCATAATGAAAGGAAAGAGTAAAAAACAAGTGTTCGATGGCCTGATTTCCTGGCCAAGAGATAATATGTTTCTATTCCTCTATATTCTTGTTATGCTTCATTTCTGTACTTCTATCTCGAAGTTTCGACTTCATCGATGGGTCGACGCGATGGAGTGAAGATTCGCATCACTTCTTGTCTTTGATGTGTCTTTAGCTACCACGGGACCCCTGATCGACTGCAATACACAGCATCCGGAACCCGGGAGGGTGGGAGGTAGGCTTTCGCTCCGCCATGTGTCGCGCCCGAATCTGGGCGATCGATAGCTGGGCGAGGGCCCCCAGCCATTGCTTGGGGTAACAGCCGCCCAAACACCCCAACTCCTGCTTGGCTTTGCAGAGCAACATTACACAAACCGCCACACTGTGCTGCACAGCGACTTGATATCAAGGATTTAGCTCAAACCTACCCTCATCTCCCTCCACCCCTACTCTAAACTATCTGTGTCACTTTGCAAACCCATTCCCTATAGCCTCCCACTACTTGCCGTTTTGCGCTTCTCTAGCCTTACTCACCGAAGCAAATCGAGGAACCGAGTTTAAGGTTTAGAAGCTGGTAATTCCCGACAGAGAGGTCTTCAGATCAGGACCCTCATCTGCTTCAATTAGCATACCAAGCAAGTCGGGACCTTGGGGGGGGGGGGGGGGTCGAAAACGGTAGGCAGTGACTCACGATTCCACCTTTGTGGAGGAAACCCGTGGAGGTAGGGAATGTGTAAACAAATCAAGCAAAACGTATAAGACAGCTACATGCCTCACTTGGTCGCCCTTCCTTTGAGTGTTTTGTAGTCATTTCCCGCCCCCGGATTTGAATTTAATTTCGATCCATCCCTTTACCTTAGACTCCAGTATTGTTTCCCGTGTACGCTAAACCAAAGGGAGATCGTCCAATTATTAGATTATACACTAAAACATCTGTTTTCGCGCATTCAGAGCTACTAATTTATTTTTAGAAATGAAAACATATTTTTTCCCTTAACCCTTTTAATGCTTAAACTTTTTACGATTCAGTTTGGTTTTCTTTTCCTTAATAATACTGATGATGATAATGGCGATAATGACGATAGTAATAATAATAATAATAATAATAATAATAATAATAATAATAATAATAATAATAATAATAATAATAATAATAATAATAATAATAATAATAATAATAATAATAATAATAATAATAATAATAATAATAATAATAATAATAATAATAATAATAATAATAATAATAATAATAATAATAATAATAATAATAATAATAATAATAATAATAATAATAATAATAATAATAATAATAATAATAATAATAATAATAATAATAATAATAATAATAATAATAATAATAATAATAATAATAATAATAATAATAATAATAATAATAATAATAATAATAATAATAATAATAATAATAATAAGAATAAGAATAATAATAATAAGAATAATAATAATAATAATAATAATAATAATAATAATAATAATAATAATAATAATAATAATAATAATAATAATAATAATAATAATAATAATAATAATAATAATAATAATAATAATAATAATAATAATAATAATAATAATAATAATAATAATAATAATAATAATAATAATAATAATAATAATAATAATAATAATAATAATAATAATAATAATAATAATAATAATAATAATAATAATAATAATAATAATAATAATAATAATAATAATAATAATAATAATAATAATAATAATAATAATAATAATAATAATAATAATAATAATAATAATAATAATAATAATAATAATAATAATAATAATAATAATAATAATAATAATAATAATAATAATAATAATAATAATAATAATAATAATAATAATAATAATAATAATAATAATAATAATAATAATAATAATAATAATAATAATAATAATAATAATAATAATAATAATAATAATAATAATAATAATAATAATAATAATAATAATATTTGCGATATATAGTCTGTCCTCTTAATGATAGGTGCTTATAACTTAATCACTAATTTTTATTTGTAAGTTAGATAGGAATACGAATCTGGATGGAGCAATTAGTGATTAAAAGTCCTGTCCCAACACTGTTACATCTACTGGATTGGTAGCCAATTAGTTTAGAAACTATCTAGGATATCAGACTGAAACGTTTATATAATTTTGGGTTCACTAACCTACAGTTATCCAAGTTGTTAACTTGTTAAGAAATATAATTTTTATTTATTATCTGATCCATTGATTCTGACTTATAAGCTCTTTCTTAAAAAATAGTAACAAAAAATAAAACATATATTGAAACTACATGTATATGCCCGAAAATATCATCCACAGCAAAAGTTGCTCTAAGAAAAACTGAAAATGAAATCGTATATATTTATAAAGAAGGAAATTACTTTACTTGATTACTTGGAAGCTGTCATATTTAACAGTATCAGTTAGTGATACCAGGACGTAATATAATAACTTCAGGTTAATCGGAGGAAAGCAAAATGGGTAATCGGCACAGTGCCTTTCTCTCTTGCGCTGGTACATACATCCGGTAACCAAATATGTTTACATAATAGAGTGCATCATGTAGTTATTCACCTTTTGATATTACAATAAGTTTATTTATATTTTTAAAAATTAATGAAAGAAAAGAATATCTGATTATAAAAGTGGGATACCGTAGATTTTCCACCCAGGCAGTTGCCGTTCAGTAACTTCCTTATTTTATGATGATTAAACCTTAAATGCTTACAAATTTAAGAAATGAAATAAAATAATATTTGATATTAACTCCCCAATTGTTCATTAATGATCGACAACTCAAGTGAATGTTTTAGCAATTGATAAGCATAAAGAACGTATATCTTCCTGTGGACTTCAACTTCATGAACGACATAGTTAAGAAATGAGATTTAAACACCACTTTTGTCACCAAAAAGGTTTTTGCATGAGGAAAGTTTATAAAGCAGTAATTTCAGGAGCAAGTAATTTATGTATTTGTTACATTTCTAAAGCGTTTTGCTCCGGAGTGTTCGAAGCATTATTTCAGGGAGAAAAAGCTTTAAACTAGTGCAAGCTTTTCTTTTTATTTTCTGATTACAACCACTTAGACCTTCGTAATTAATGAGTCCAGCTGTTTACTTGGAGCTTCTGAGTGATTAAAGATCTTGTGGTTTTACAGACCCTAGCGTATAAATGGATAAAGAGAGATGCAACAAATAAAGTAGACGTAGAAGCTTATAGCTTGATGAAAAAGAACAAGGATATTTCAGATTTTACACTCATTATTAGCTACTGATGATGTTGACGATTTAGATTTTTAAATATTTTACACCATTGTGAATATGCTGGGCACAGTTAAAGTGAAGCAAATCTTCTGGCCAGTTTTCTGGGGGCTCTTTGCGTTCTCTTCCACAACACGAGGTTTATTAATGAAAAATTGAATGTTACAGCAACAGTAGCGTTGTATGTGTGAATCCTTGCAACAGCAACACGTTTAATCATGTTTTTGTAAAGGAGGTCAGAAACCAGCTCTACGCTCTATAATTTTTTATCCATTCAATCAACCTCCAGGTGTAATGGCGTCATCAAGCTTGGAATCCTTAGAGAACTCTGAACGTCACTATAGAATACGGCTTATAGCCTGCTCGGGTTCTTTTTACTTCATCCGTTTTTCCTGGAATGTGGTACTCACAAAAGATATGCCTTTGGTCGAGGTGTCAGGTGTCTACTCCGTTCGCTGGTTATAGTCATTCTAGAAATAAAGGCAACAACTCCAGCTGCAATTATTTGGTAACTTGTGATAAATATTTGGATATGGACAAATATTGTTTAATCTTATTTTTTCTGATATAAATGATACTGAGATGAGATAAATTAAAGTGTGTCTTAGTTTGAAGCATTACACGTGTTAGATCAGAGATCATGTTGATAATTGGGAAATTGATGTCAGTTGTTACATTTCCACAATGTCGCTATCCTTCCAAGTTTTCATGAGTGTTATGAAAAGCCATATCAGCTGAACTGTAGTATACTATGCCCAGATAAAAACAATACTATGAAATTTTATTATAAAAACTTCATAAAATATTTGAATTACTTATTGGAAAAAAGTAATAAAAGCCGTTAATTTAATGAATTTTAGCAAATACTTTGTTTTCCTGTTTATTAACTACATACTTCTTGGCGTTATTTAAGAAATGCGACGTACCCGATAACTGAAAGTTCAGGCACGCTGAGCCCCGAGATTTAAATGGTGTGCAGAATGTTTATTTAAGGTAAAAAGATAAATATTACTTATATAAGTTGTGTTTTATCTAACCAAATATCTACGGAACGGTACATAAAGGACACAAAGATCAATTTTTCCAAATAGAGCGCTGATCAAAAAGTGACATATTAATGTGCACAAAGGGTGCAAGCTGTGCTATCGCGTCACAAAACACTCCATCCAAGCGCCTCAGTGATGAGCCAATTTATGACAGGGCCCAGTGGACGCAATACAAATCATAAAAATGGGAGCACAACACTTTACTATCATTTTTTCCAATATTTAAAAATGTTTATGCCTTCCTTCGTATATGTAAATTTAGTTACTGTCTATAGTTTTTTTGTGTTTACTCCCACTTATTAAGCCAACGATATTGCTAAATATTCGAATTTATTGATATTAAACGATTCTGATATTGTAAATATAGATTTGTATGCTTATCTAATAAGTGGCTACAAAAGTTTATATAGGTAGTCCAAAGAATTGATAAATCATTAATTTTTGCTTATGTAAGAACTGGTAATTATATATTATGTCCCATCGGCCAAATTTATACAGCAAAATTTTGCCGTATTGTAGCTAGAAACATTACTATATCTTTTTTCCATATTAGTTTAACTTTAACTAAAACTTAATTTAATCTCTACAGGTGAAGTAATACACAAAATGTTTACTACTTTTGTAAATTATATAATATTACTTTTGAATGATTTATCAGCTCGATAAAGGACTAGCTATTGTTTAATGTGCCGAGCTTGCAAGTATCCGTTGGTGGCTACGCGACGGACCACCTTGGCGGTTTAAGAACCTTCAGCAACTGTTAAGTACCCGCTGTGTTGACCTGTAGTACCCTCCTGCGCCTATTTGAGACACACCCATTGGGCACCCTCATCTTCATCACTTCCGACTTTGACGTAGAATAACTTGCAGATGGTTAAGTGTGGAATTACCTTCGTTGTTCTTCCTTTATCCTTTAGATACACTCCAAAGGCAAGTGCTTATTCCTGGTAGCTACAAAGATTGTAATATAAACTGATGAATACATGGTGTAGGGTAAAATAATCTAATTTGGAAGGGTGTTAAAGAAAGTATTTAAGCATTTAAATGGACAGAAAGACAAATCTGAAATTACGATTTCCCTAAGATCTGCGGAAGTCCCATGAAAATTAAACCAAAATAATATTTTCCAGTTCTTTTAAAACTCCCATAAATAATTTGACATAACTGTCAGAAACACACTTACCTAATACCAATACAAGCAGGTAGAAGATAGAGGGATGGTAGATCAGATAACATTTAATCCGGCTGTTGCTGTAGCAAAAGCTCAACAGAATACTCAATTCGGGATATGTTTCTAATAGTGATGTGTGATGTGATGTTACTAAAGGATAAGATGAGCTGCATACATAACCACCATCATAATACATAACCACCATCATATCTCTGCATTATATTTACATATCATTTATGACCAATACAGATTAGTTAATAATAAAGAGTCAACTGTCATTCCATTCGGCCGAACACAGTTGTCAATAAATTTGAAAACTTAATTCTGAAAAAAAGTTAATTGAGAATTCTCCTTTGTTTACCTCTGAAAATTGCTCGGTTTTAAGCTACGTATCAATAAAGTTTTATTCTTTTCAAGTTAGTGAGTTATAGAATGGATTTTAATGTCCTATTCCGAACGATTCACAGAGTGATGTATAAAAAGTAGTAATCCTTTTAGATATATATTTCACTTGTCTATTCATACGGACAAATCAGCCTTAATATTTATACCATTTCTGTTTGAAAGATAAGAATGATCCGTTTCATAGTTATAAATGTATATATTTTTCCTGTTTGCTGTTATGGGACTTTATGTAAGCCTCGCTGCATTAAACATTGGTATGATATTTTCTAGCCCTGACCAATATGCGTGAACAATTTTAAATTGATTGTATGAAAATTCCAAATGTTCAAAATTAATAAGAAAATAATTTTAATTCATGATCACTAGGTTGTTGAATATAAAGCTAAAATTTTACATAATATTGGGAAAGTACATTTGATAATTCTAGACTTTCTATTCTAAGTAATTTTCTCCAAAAATTTCGACAAATTTCAGTAGTGCATTCCCTTTAGAATTTAATTCATCTGTTTGAAACTGATAAAATGGACGTGCGCACAGGCATAAACCGTGTAAACACCGAAAGCTGCATCCTGATGCAGTTCAGGTGTGCGTTAAATAGAACATTTATTACTTTATTTACAATTATATTTTCGGCGTCAAGCTACATATTCCAACGAATTTCAGCAGAATTAAATAGCGTTTGAGATATTACTTATCCCGCCTCAGTAGCGTAGATGGTAGCATGTCCTCTTTGCGTTCAAGAGGTCCTGAGTTCGAATCTCGGTCAGGGTGAGTTACCTGGAAGAGTTTTTTTCCGTGGTTTTCCCTTATCCTTACAGACGAATGTCGGGTAGCTTAAAGCTCCATGGACCCTGGACACTTTTCAGCATTATTTCACCCATTTCATTCACCGTCCGGCATGGCTTAACGTTGGAGGACGGAAAATTACAAAAAAGATATTACTTATATGTTGTACGAAATTAAAAATAATGCAATTTTGAAAATAATTTTAATTTAGTGCAGCGGGGTATCTATCCTATTAGACAACTAAGGAAACACTAAATCAAGGCTATGATTAAGTTACTTTCGGGCAGTAATGTTCTCGCAGCCCGCTTCAGTGTCTTTGAGCGAACTTTTGAATTCGCACCTACAGAAATACTGAAGTTAGCAAGTTTGTGAAATACACCTGACTGGTCATGTTTTCATTTGCCATAGTATCCATAATAGGTGTCTTCGAATGAATGAATGAATGAATGAATGAATGAATGAATGAATGAATGAATGAATGAGTGAGTGAATGAATAAGTGAGTGAATGAATTCCTGTATTTCCTTTAAGTGGAACATAGGACCTTCTGAACCACACAACCTCGAGGCCTCTAAGCAATGGGTTGAGGATTAGAATTTCTTGATCAGAGAGATTTCTGAATGAGTGATCAGCATATCGCCGTGTCTTCGGATAGTATAAGCTAAATGTTTCTTATCACTGTCATTTAAATGCAGCTGAATGAAAATTATTTTCCTCAGATGTGTTTTCTTTTCTTCCCCTCCATGGATTATATTAAATGTAATCATAGCTGTCATTGTAGCTATAATTCTTTCTTCCTTCATTAATGGATGCAAAACTTAGTAAGTAATCCTCGTTGTAACAACCCGAATCGTACTTGGGCCTAAGAACCCGACTGGTGGCCTGAAGCCAACATACACGATTCAGAGGTGAACGATCATCCAACCGATACGGCGGGGAAATGTGGTCAGCATCCCAGCAAGAAATACCTTAATAGATATAAATAAGGCTAAAAGATCAAGTAGTTTTCAGGAGGACTTGTAGGGACTGAATTTATGAACACTGAAACCTGGGTATTTTGACCTTCTTAAATATGCACCTTGTTTTAACTAAAGTCTTACTTTTCTATAATTACGACTTGACTCTTAACGGATTCACGTAGCATACTGGATGCTGTTCATAACCACACGGGTTTCTCAGAGTTCTTCTTGTAGGGAATAGAGATACACCAGTTACTGGAGATGTAGCTGTAAGATATTGGCAAATGGTCCAGGAAAGAAATATTGGCATATTTTGATTGCAAGGGAATTTTAGAAGCAAAAGCGTAGCTTGTTGGGGGATTTGCTTTGGAAAAGCTAACAGCTAGTATACACTGAGGAAGCAAGTTCAAAAACCGATAAATCGGAAGGTGTTCCTCCTGGTAGAAAGTTGTCTCAAGATTTCCCAGTAGAATCAATATGAGACATAAACAAGAGAAAGCGAAAAGCGAGCACTACCCACTTCTGCATGTATGTTTACCGTAAGCTGATTCAAAGCCCCGTTGAAGTAGAGTTTTTTTTCTGTGAATACTTGAGCATCAACTGTCGAAATAAAGACGCTCATACTTCAGCTGCACGCTCATAAAAACAAGCAACCTCCTTTTGTGTATCTTTCTACATCCTTATAATAACTATTTATGTATCAAGTACGCAAATAAAGCTTTAGTGTAGAAATAGTGAATGAGTCTCTTAAGGTTTTGCCTGTGTGGTGTGTGCAATAGCTTTTAGAAAAACGGTCTAAAATATTAAATAAAATACATGCAATATAACCATCATACAAATATGAGATCGGAGTAGTCTGTTGACATATACACACAGCCTGCTAAATCCTGCACTATGAACCATATGAGAAGGCGCATGTAGATTGCAGTGCTCAGTCTGAGCACCTGTTTCTGAACAAGGAGACATTACAGTCAGAAGCACAAACATTGAATTATTATCTGCGACAAATGACTCTTTAGTCACTGAATCTGTAGAAGAATCAAGTGCCGGATTTTTATTTTCGGAAAACAGTTTTAATTTTGCTAAGGAGTGTCACTTTAACTAGTTTGTTGCAGAAAGTCGTTTAGTTTTGTCGCGAGCCTTTGATAAATAATAAAATGAAGTTGCAGATATTAATTATAAATAATAATTTATGTTGTGAAAAGTGGGGATGAAATTTAGGACTAAACTAATAAAAATGTTGGCTTAGATCTTAGAACCCCTGCTACATTTGGTATGACGGAACACTGATATGGTTTTGTTTAATATACCGCTAAAGTATTATTTTTCGTGCTGTTACAGTCCGACAAACAGATACTTTAGATCTAGGTGAACTAGTGAGTGTGTTTCCAATGTGGTATCGTGTGGCTATAGGAGGTAGCTGTAACGTTGCGACGTACAATCTGCGCTGCATAGCGAGAGATTGGAGAAACTGTGTTCGACTTCCCAGCTAATGATACTTTTGGGAGAGAAGGGCGCTTCCAGTGTTTATCATTACGCCGTTATGGAACGAAAATTGGCGAAGCCAAAGACGTCATGTGCGTCCTTAATTGAGGTTTTTTCAGTCATCATAACTGATCATTGTCAAGGAGGTGCCCTAACTTAGGCCCAGAGCGCTTCTTTCCAAAATTTATTTTTCCGTTTAGCATATAATTTAATATGTATAGGCGTGTGTATGTGTATGTATGTGTGTTTTCATTGTCAGTGATGTAGTAGGAAGCCGGAATGAGTGTTGGTCACAGAACGGAACATACACCACAGTGTTTAGCTGTTTTCTGAAATACGCTTTTATTATTTCTTGATTAAACAAGGTTGAACTTTGCTGGCACCGTAGCTGAGCCAGTAGAGCATCTGCCTGCCGTGAGAGTGGTCCCAAGTTCGATTCCCGGCTTAGGGTGGTGATTCCCCATCTTGCCCAGAGTGTGGAATTATGAACGAGAGTGCAAATGTGTGCGTGATCTAATGAATTACCACTAACCCAAAGTCTACAAGATAACACCATCGCGATGTTACAAAGGAGAATGGTTGCCGATAGGACCATTGCAGTCAAAGACGTTGTATAAATGGAACAATAAAAAAAGTTTGAGTTTGTGTGTGCGTGTGTGGTGGTAATTTACGTCCTCCAAAGATAAGTCATATCGGACGATGAATGAAGGGGGTGAAGTGATGCTCAAATGACTCCGAGGTCCATGGAGCTTAGATTTACCCGACATTAGTATTTCAGGATAAGGGAAAACCCCGGAAAAACCCGTATCCAGGTAACCCACCTTGACCGAGATTCGAACTCGGGACCTCTTGAACGTGAGGCAGACATGCTACCACCACGCTACCGAGGCGGGTATGGAGCTCAGAGTTACCTGACATTTGGCTAACAGGATAAGGGAAAACCCCGGAAAAAGCTTTATCCAGTTAACTCACCCTAACCGAAATTCGAACTTGGTACCTCTTGAACGTGAGGCAGACACGCTGCCATCTACGCTACCGAGGCGGCCTGTGTGTGTGTGTGTGTGTGTGTGTGTGTGTGTGTGTGTCTGTGTGTGTGAGTGTACATATCTTCTATATGTTTGTGGTTTTCTCATTTATTTTATAATACAGCTAATGGCACAGAATACAATACAGAGGTACAGAAACGCAAATTAAAACTGTTTTCTTTGTATTAAATATATAAGAGAAACTTCTTTTATGCTTGTAACATTAGAGGGAATTTTCTTGAGTCTCAGGGAAATAAAGCGCTTATTAAATAAATACAGTCCAATATTATTGTGATACCTACCTCTGGCCTTATTATTTCTTTTTCTTTTTGTATTGAAGAACACCCCTTTGTTTTTATAAATCCTTTATTTTTGTTTGTTTTATTTTCTAGAGGACACAGTACACGGCTTTTACGTTTCTCCAGGCTTGGAAACTCTTTCTTCGATAGCACACTTTTTTGCCTTACTGCCGCCAATTCTCTTCTTATAAAGTTTGTATTTTATATGCACACGTTGAATTGTTGCAGACGGAAAGAAGGGGCAATAGTCAAGGAACAAAATATGAAATCCTTTAAATCGATTCAAATGTCAGGGTGGTATATACATTATTCTAGTAGTATATATGTTTTTGTAATATGTACATTAACACTAACATTTCAAAGAATTTTAAATGAGGTAAAACTAGCAAAATCTGGTTTACAGACACAATTACGTAATTTTAGGAGTCTTTATAACTGTAAATGTCCTTTTAACGTAACAATGTACCAATTTTCATATTCGGCATCGAATCGAAACCTCATTAAGCGTTTGCGTTAGCTAGAATTGACAAAATTGCCTTGCTTCTGAAAGTCACAGCTACAGCTAGCATTCCTTGAAGTACATAGAATACAAATGAAAATCGAGTTGAGTGCAGCTGTGCGGGGAAGAGATGAAAGACATCAGATCTTGTTACGAATCATCTTTTTAGTACCCATGATGTACACCATTTAAAGAAATCATGATAAACGATTTATAGTAACATTTGGTTTTCTTTAACCATAATATTTTATCTAGTCTATTGATAAGGGATACTCCATATTCTGTAGTCGCCAATCTTGCCTTAAAATTAAACTCTTATTATTTGTTATACTTTCCTATAGTAATTAGGAGAAGTATTGGATTCCGTCCAAATTTTTGATGCCCAGATTACAAAAGAAATACTCGTTTTGAGGCTATTATGATGCAAAATCACATTTTTAGAAAAGTTCAGTGCCTTGAGTTTCCGTAGAAGAGGGGTTCCGTCCCCTTGAGCTGCCGTTGTGCGGGCGCTGCGGACCTTTATCACTGGTAGTTCCGACGTTATTAGAATTACGTCGAGTGTGATTTTCTGAGCAACTCCCGTAAGGCAGTTGCTCGGATGGGTAGGTTTCGGCCTCGCAGTGGTTTCCGAAACCCTTGGGTACTAGAAATGCCTGTCTGATTCGCTAGCAGACGGAGCTGTGAGACGCCTCAAGGTCTCCGGTACTAGCCTGGAGACCATGTTGTGCTAGATCACCGGTGGCCGACCGAGGTTATCGGTACTCTTCCCGGATGGGTTGACGTGCCTAAGTGGGGGAGGCGGTTTCGTAAACTAGGAGTATACTCGGTTATAAGTGGCGGTGGTGCGGGGGACTTCAGTACCAGCATAGACCCTGACCACAAGTGTCTTGATTCCCTTCCTCCTTTATTCCCTATCACCCCTTCCTTACATCCACCCATCACTGCTTGCTTCCTCCCATTATTCATTCGTTTCACCTATTATTACTTTCTTCACCTCTCCTTCCGTTCTCTCTGTGCTTTTGTGAAATGTGTATACGTATGTACGTACGGGAAGAGCATAACTTAAAGCCGATTAGTCGAGTAAATGCCGAAATTCTTCTTGAAGGTCAGATACTTTTATGGGTGCGACAGAAATATTTAAAAGAATATCCTCCACACCAAACTATGATTTCTACGAAACGTTTGTACTTTTCTGCGAATAGTCTATTAAGCCGTCTTGAATATAAAGACCTTCACGTAATTGGTCAACTTTAAGATATAGACAAAATCCTAGCACAAAAAGACATAAACCTCATTAAAGCACACAGGTTACGTTAAATAATAATTTTGGATGGGGTTTTATGTATTTTCCTGTATTTGCTATTCTCTTTAAATTTTCAAAACTTGCATCTTTTATATGTAGTAAAACGATATTGTTTCTCGTGGTCATGCAAGTATCATGGAATTTCTAATGCATTACATAACAATCTTCCACGTTAAAACTACCACTTTAGACAAATGCTTCCTTCTTACAGTTACAAAAAAATTACTTGTTGTGTGAACGCAAAGCCTGATACACTTTGGGAAACAGATCATTGAGTGTGCGTATATTACTATACATTAAGACAAGCATTCAGTATTACTCTTCAATCCAGTAAGTTTCACAACACTAATTCAGAAATGAACATGAGACACACACACACAGCGACGTTGACTGATACTATGGTAAAAGTCTTTTTGTTGACACATGATACGTCAAAAGCAGTTACCTTCCATGGTCTGGAAGTAACATGCTAGCCTCTGGTTCCAGAAGTCACGGGTCCAGAAACAGGTGGAAGGTGATAAATTTTATGGGGCGTAATATTCGTTAGCAGGAAATTCTTCGGAAGGGACTGGACTGGACTACGGAGGTCCAAACCTATGTCCCCAAGTGGGTCACCCCAAGGAGGGAGGATGAAGCGAGAGGAGACAGAGGGCGGCCGTCCCAAGGAGCCACGACAATGCAGAGGGCAGGGTCCCTACAACTGGCCTTAGGAAGGGAAGTAAAACAACTAGAACAACGTGTTGTAGTCTTAAGGCACGTGAAAGAAACTAAATAAAATTCTCAAATTGATAGAGCCCTCGGAGCAACATTAATCACCCAATATAGAATGTGAAGCAGAGAACGAAATTAGCTAGAGAGTACCTTATGTTAAAGAAAAAGGGAAAAAAGCCAAAAGCAGGTTTTACAACAGATCATTTGTAGCTCCAGCCTTCAAGAGAAAGGGATGGTGTTAAGGAACCGCAGGGGGACTCGGATCTTAGGTAGATTCACATACTCCGATGCTCCAGCCAGCTACGAAATACACAGTCAGAGTATGCGACCGACGAGAACTGAACTAGTCTCATCCCTTAACGAGGATCTACCTTGCTCCTCTTTTATGAAACATTTTATGTACATGAAAGGACACAGACATTGTTAAGAGAGCATCTTATCTGAGTTAAAAGACATCTTCCTTCACCACCAAAAACATTATCATGCAACACTGTTACATTTAAAATAAAATTCACTGATTTTAGGTAACAAACATATTTAGTAAGCATCTGTGGTTTTATTCCTTCTTGCAGTTCTCCCACCCTTGCAACGGCGGTAAAACATTACAGGTTTTCCTATAGGGGCCACCCTATGAAAAACGCTCCAGTCAGCTACTTTTTGCCTATCGATTCTCTCAGTTCCCATAGGAACACTTCTTTACCCTGTTTTAATCTGCAGGCTTGCCTTTTCGCCTGTAAATTCTAAAAACCTTCGGCGAATGAGAAGAGCTTCTGTTTTTATCGTTTTATAACATTTCAGCACAGTGCATAGTCGTCTTGCAATTCAACAGCTTCTTCATCAGTAGATGGCACTGTGGCCTTAATGAAGATACAAAAGCTCTTAGGGGTATAAGTAAAAATGTTTGTATTGGCAACTGAGGGTAATATAATGAATATTTGCTTCATTTGCGAACTTATATTTTGCGTATTAAGACAAATGCTTTCAGATTGGCTAGAACCTCCAAGTAGCCATGGCATACACAAGCTATACTTGTTAATTGTTTTTGAGACCGTAAAGCGAAAGGAATAACGCAAAGTGGGCAGCCTCTTCACTAAGGAATGTATCTGAAGGCCAATGACGTTACACTATCCAGCCCAATAGGTCACGAATTGAGGCTTGGACGCATGGAAGCAACAGAGAGAGAGAGTATATACTGGCAGCTAAAGTACATTTCGCGGCGCAGTTACAACCATCTACAAAGCATCAGTTAGTAAACTATGTGACTGGATTTTCAGAGAACTGTTATACGAAGAGAAACAATAACACGTCGCAATGGAGGTATACATATATCCTTTTATCAAAGTATCTGATACTCGGAGATGCCGTTAATATTCTGTATATACATATGTATAATATGTGCACAATGGCTAATTAACATACAAAATAAATATTTCTGACGCTCGAGCTCGGTGTTACGCTTGATGTAACAGTCACTGACTCGTCTTTGGAAGTTAAGAAGTCGCCTCTCTCTTGGCTAGTATAAGTATATTATACTCATATCTCAATACTATGATCCACGCCAATAATTGTAACCCTATTCCTTTGTTGGGTGGCAATCCAGTTGTTTATTTTCCTGCAGTCCAAGTTCCAATGACATATCTGGGAATTCTTATCAGCCTTCTCTCCGGCACCAGCTATCACTTTTTTCACCCTTCTTGTTTTGCTTACAAACGCTTAAAATTCTACTTCACATTGTACGCAGTAGGGTTTAAACGATAGTAAAATATTTTAAGAGCTGGTCGCTATGTAGTAATTGACCTGAAGTTCGATTTTCTTTGAAGTATCAAGAAAGCGAGAGGGGGGAGAGAGACAATGAATTTAAGCAAAATATAGGTGTTTTAGAATTCAAGCAAAATCTTGGAAATTGTTAAATTAACAAAATTAATAAATAAGTAAATAACAATTAAAAATAACAATGACAAATTTTGTGATTTAAGCTAATCTACATTTTAATGAATTAACATTTTGTCTGTCTCTTACGGTTAGCCAGCTAAGCAACGATTATTCAGAAAGAAGAGAAGCTATTTGCATAGAATTCAGCATATACATTGTATTTGTTTTAAAATGTGTTAAAATAGAATATTTGAATTAAAACACTAGAGCCATTTTGGAGAAATTAAACATATTAGAAAAATATTCCATATAACAGGTGTTTTTGGGGTGGGAAATTTTCTTGAAAATATTTGTGTCGCTATCTTGGAAGATTAAGTTTTTAAGCTAATTTTTGTTTCTGAGTTATGCGGTTCGCAGAGGCGCGCTCGCACTCAGAAACACAGAATTTTTTCTAAAATGCTTTTTAAATAAAGAAAGTCTTAACATTGTTTCCTTATAGTAGATGTACAGTAAGGAAAGAATTTAAAAACTATCATTTACACAGTACCATAGCCGGAATTTGAAGCACGGAATTTCGCTTCTCCGTAGCGCTGCTCAAAGTAACTGAGCCCGTGCAAGTCCTATTCCACTGGATTTTTCAGTCTCATGCTTCCTTTCCAGCCTACACAAACACATGTGGAAGAAAAATGATTAGCCATTATCTCCCTTGCCATTCAATTGTTTTAAGAATGTTACATATGAAGAGTTTATAAGAGAAGGATGTTGCTTTTGACAAGTTTTGCTATTTATAAAGCCTCGATTAAATTAACTGAAAGGAATATCTTCTTTCTGTGTTTAGCGCGATAAGCAATATAGTCTCGATCACTGCATGCCTACGAGGGACGCACTGGATGGTGAGAGAGAGAGAGAGAGAGAGAGAGAGAGAGAGAGAGAGAGAGAGAGAGAGAGAGAGAGATTGAGAGAGAGAGAGAGAGAGAGAGAGAGAGAGAGAGAGAGAGAGAGAGAGGAGAGAGAGAGAGAGAGAGAGAGAGAAGAGAGAGAGAGAGAGAGAGAGAGAGAGAGAGAGAGAGAGAGAGAGAGAGAGATCAAATGGAAGGTGAGAGAATGGGAGATGCAAAGAGCTGGAGAAAAGAAGGGAGGACGAAACACTGGAGGGAGGAGGGGCACCTTGAATCACGTCATCAGAGAATATATATTTATACCAAAAATGTCGAGATACTGTTGGTGGCGGTATTTGTGATACTAAATCAATTATTAGTTGAACAATGAATGGGTTTATGTCGCGATGGAGACAGGCAGCAGTACTGTAATGCATTGAAGTTGTCTTTTTATTTATGGACACCCTTTAACTGCTGTGGTCGCAGCGTCACATTCTATACTGGGCGTGAAACAACTTGTCATTTTGCTCAGAGGCCTCTTTTAGGCTGGAAGCTGTTTTAGGTGTCATCGAATTCGAACTATAGCTTTATGTTGTCCTTTCGCTTGATCGCTTTCTTCTGAGAGACGCAATAAATCTCCTCCAGGTCAATGTGATTCTGTCCTATACTCTATTATTCTAAAAGAAAATAACAAAAGCCCGCGCCTTGGCCGAGCGGTTAAACCGCTTGACACTCACGAAGGCGGCCCGGTTTCGACCGCATGTAAGATTTGTGGTCGACAATATGGCACTGGGATGGGTTTTTCTCCGGGATCTCCAGTTTCCCCGCCATCATTACACCAATGACTCCATTATCATCTTTCCCTTCATCCACTTCGCTCTCATTCCCTTTTAAAAACATAACGGGGTGAAAAGATTAAATATACACTATATCTTAACATTGTAATGTTCTTCTACGTCTGTCACTTTTTTCTAGCCTTTGGGCTGATAACTCCTCCTAGATTTCTCTATCTGATCCCGGGCTATAGTTCCTCAACCCAATGCCTAATTGCATAAGACGTAAAAGACCAAGAATCCCCTAACTGCACGTTGTGGTGTAACTAGGAAAGTTAAAGAACAAGAAGCAGAAAGTAGCACCAGGGGTGAACAAACGCTACCGAATTAACTGAAAACGTTATGCTATCGCCATTGTCACCCTCATCACCACATTTTCAATATTCTGTTTAAATGGCTTAACCTTAATTTTTATAGCTTATTAAATTTTTATTTTAATTGTAAAGTAATTTGAAAATAAATTGTTTTGTTCTGCGCACTTAAATTTCACATTGCAACATTTTTGTGATTTAAAATAAAGTTTTCTATAGAAAACCAGCAATATTCTGCCAAATGTGCATTGCTAGTTTATCAAATACAAAATATAATGAATTTTATGTCGTTAAAAGTGAAAAAATATTTCCACTAAATGGAACGGCTGGAAATATTCGCTTGTTTCATTGCGTTTCAGACAAATATTTCAATGCCAATTTATGTGTATCTATGTATACAGATTACGGCTAAAGATTTTAGAACTTGACATTGTAATTATTTTGACCTCGTTAGGTTTGTACAAAAAAGGATGAGGGTTTGGAAGTTGCTTACAACATCAGTAAGTTTCCCTGCACTCCAGTGTATGGTCTTCGAAAAGAATTCCAATTCTTATTTGTTTTCTTCTAGATTTTACACATTAAAATAGTATATAGAAACTTTTGTCCCGGGAGGTAGTATCCAAATATTTTAAAATTACTCAGTGCAGTTGCCTGATAAACACAGCTCTTGCTAAAAGCGGCGACCGCTAGGGTGATAATTTTGCCGTTCACAGCTGTGCGCTACCCCTCATTCAAGAATGGCTTAATTGCGAAATTCATCATCGTTACTCAAATAGTACCACAATATTATTTATCTGAAACAATAAATTCTTCAAAAAAGACGAAGAACATGCCGCACGTTTTGATTTATTTGCTGCTATATTTCAACTACCGATCTCAACCTCTGTGTTTACAAATGGAAAAAAGGCATAGTTAGTGCCAGCAGAGTGTTAAATGGCATTAGAAATATATATCATATTTAAAATATACTAGAAGAAAGGCTTTTTGAATCAGTAGGAATCATTTCGGAAATAAAAACTCCTTTCAACATGCATAACAAGTGACCTTTAATAGAACGTACTTGATTAGGTTGTTAACAACAAATACAGTTTACTCTTTGCCAACATCAGCTTCTCTGTTTGCCGAAAGTAGTTTCTCACCAGTGTGTTGGTAGGGTAAATATAATTGAACGACCATGGGGACTACTACACAGTACTTGTGGAACGAGGGGTGGCGTTACGGAAACTTTTATTTATATTTAAATATAACAATTAATCAAAATGTAACAAAAATAATAAAACAATATAAAATTAGCAGAAAATACAAAACATATGTAGCATGAAATGTGCATGCCACCAACACTGAGTATATTCCAGGCCAGTCCTACATTTAAAATTAATTTTAGACCACCATGAATGCATAACATAAATAATTAAGTATTTTGTCTGTGCTCACAAGGCAGTTCAAACGACTATTTTATAATTTACGCCCTCTAACATTAAGTCATATCGGACGTTGAATGAAATGGGTGAAATGACGCTCAAATGAGTCCGGGGTCCATGGAGCTTACCCGAAATTCGTCTTTAAGTATAAGGGAAAACCCCGGGTAAAACCTAATACTTTACTATATAAGTAGGAGTTAATTTAACCTTCTAAATTAAAGCTATAAGTCATATAGGAACTGAAAAATAATAATTCTATAATATTTAAATATACTATAATAATAATTTAGTCTATATTTAAACTCACCCTGACCGAGATTTGAACTCGGGACCTCTTGAAGTTGAGGCAGTTCAAACGGTTTCATAGATTCGCTCCAGATGTTATCTCCTTTTATATTTGTGAATTACCTTCAGTGCATAGAAAATTCAATTGGTTCATCGCTGATGATAAAGAAAGTGGGGGGGCATATTGCCATCCCCACTTAATGGCTTTTCTTTTGTCTACAGGATGGAAAATTCCTTAAGGGCTTTTTCCCGTATACCGGTCCCTTATACATCACCTTGCACTTAAGTTCTGAACTATTAAACACAGAACGTTAGTGGTGAAAGCAAAATTATCGTTTTCAGTATTGCTAACTTAGAAAATTGCTTAAATTTTTCAAGTAATAAGACTGAGGATCATTCGTTGTTAATGGAAAGACAAACTTTTTACCAGTATCTCTACATCTTTATGTAAAACTTAAGTTCAATTAACCTCTGTGGACAAACAGCTGATCTGAGGTTATTAAACTCAGAATTTCAGATTCTGCAGTCAGATAAGCATGCCTAAATAATCCAGACTTGTGAATGTGTCACGATAAAATACCGAAAATTCACCATAAGCAAATTTATTTGCTTTCTTAAAGTTGCTTTCTTAAAGTTGCGCTAGTAGTTAAATGTTACATAGTGTGATATAGTTTTACTGTAATTACTATTAGTTTTCATTACAGGAACTTCATTATTTAGAATTTAGAACAGTAATGCTAATTGACGGGATAGAAGTATGCCATTCGACTGTTTTTGGTTTACCTACCGTACGAAGAGCTTCGATTCTTTTAGCACTGTAACGCCTTGAACTCTGGCCAACTGCAACACACGGTGGTGGAGCAGGAAAACAGGAGAATTACGTAGTGTATCACTTTTCTCGGTCTTGATACCGTTATTCTGACATCTAATCTATTATTAGTGGAAATAAACAGAAAATATGACTTCATGTACAAGTCGCAACTTTACATAACCTTTATGTTGAAGATGATCGATCATCTATGCTACGTTGCCCACGATAAATATTTCATATTTAAAAATACAAATCGAACAAAATACGGAAAGGTGAACATAATTGTTCCCATATCATAAGCATTTCGATACCAATGAAAGTATTAGGGTTATAATAAGTATCGCGTGAGATACTTTATAAACTCTGGAAGAAGATTTAATCCTTTAAAACGAATTACTTCAGGTAGAACATTACTTGGCACAAAGTGTACTTTTCAATGAGCTCTATATTTTTCGTGTATTTCTTATAGCATGCCGGTTTTACAAAACTGCAACACATTTATTGAAAATGTGGAGACTATGCATAAAACATTTTAATTCGAAGACATTTTTTCACTAAAACATATGTGCATAATACTAAAACTGCAACTAAGCCCAAATTAAGGAATAGAGATTAACCGAAATCGTTCCGCTGTAACATACAAGGTTCGCATTTAGAAGGCCGTGTGTTCCATTCCTGACGCTAACCACTCTAATCACGAGCATTTTTTGGATTTCCTTGAATTGGCTAGGCGAATTCAGCGGTGGTTTCTCTTCTACTACAAATCCTTTTTCAATCAACCCGTATTATTTCGCTTCCCCTTCCGTGCTTCAAGCAGTCTTACAACGTATCTATCGCTGTACTGACAGCCCTACGCTGATGAAAATTTGGTGGCGTGAAGCCTGCTGTGCATAAACCATCTGCTGCGGAGTAGAATCGCAACGCCCAAAATTTAAGCCTGGAAAGTGCCGCATGCAGCCACTTACAAGTAGCTGCTGCACATCCCTCGTCAGCTCTGGACCGGGAATGGGCGACTGCGCTCCTTACGTATATCACGTGTAGACCGCTGCCCGCTAAGAGTAAACAATCCGTCCCATACAATGCTCTGTCATTATATTATATGTTCCTACGTATTCTGAGCTCATTTTCGGATACCTCCAGCTATAGTCCGCACCCGATTTTTGGCACACAGGTCCACATAGAGAGGAGATAGTAGCATCAAACTCTCAAGCACTTACAGATTTGAGCATAGTGAAAGTTCCTTTGTTAGGGGCAGTGTCATGTCATATATCTGTACGAGGGGGGGGGGGGGTAAAAAGAAAGTGGAAATTAAATAGATCAGATGACACATGTGTAGGAAGGTTTGTTGTAAAGTTTTTATAAATCCTGCCAAATGGCAGCCTTTTCTGAGCCGCCTCCAGTGTATTAAGATCTTTCCGCTCCACTAGAAGAAAGCCGTCTCTGAGCAGCTCACTGGTATGATCGCGTTATCAAGCTTCCAATCGTTTGAGACGACTGCGCATCTCTCTCTCCCGAACTACCTGCTCACCTGCGGCGTATAGCCTCCTGCGGTTCCTTCAGCTTTTCCGTCCCTCTTGAAGTGGTAAGCACAATATATCCGCTTTAGGTGAAGTTGAGAAGTTTTCCCTCCGTTCCCTTCTCATACATTTATTCAAGCAATATACGTTCATTAATTCATTCTTTCATCCAGAATGAAGAAGGCTTCACAGGCTATTCGCATAAATATTTTGGTTAAAGTCAATGCTTTCTTCAGATTCTCCAGTTGTGTCATAGTGAACGCAGACAGTATTTTAGGCTCAGAAGCTTATAGTCCACAAATAGTAAAAGGAACAAGTAAATATAAAACCTTTGAGGAATTTATTTTCAATTTCGATGTCCCAGCTGGATATTACTTGTTAGTAGGAAACATATTTGAAGATAAATAGGAAACAAAGACTTGTGAAATGAACTGCACAGAGAGGGTTGGACTAAAGCATAAATTACGAGTCGAAAATTATTTTCAGGTCATGGCAGAAAGTCCGCCTTGTTGCTGCGATATATTAACGCTTACGATATAGTCATTCTGTGTGTTTATATCTGAGTTTCTAACAGATTTTGCAATTGTGCGCTTCATCATTCTCTGCCAAGCACAGAAATTAATGCGCAGAGAATATGTGCATAATTTACATGTTGTATATGTATATACGTGTCTGGCAGAGCAGATGTATGTGGCTTAGACACCGTTGTGTTCAAAATGTGATGTAATATAGCCACTGTTAACACTTTGGCATGTGGCTCTTGGTGCGTATGATGAGTAAACTGGGACATTCTCAAAGCTATTGCTGCTCCATCCCCAGTTAATATTTCACGCCATAGATGTGCGAAGTGCTGACCCGAGAGCACGAAACTGCCATCCGAGGGGTCGTAGGTGGAATCCCAACGGGCCAGAGGTGTTTCTAATATGTATTCTGCGTCTGTGTTTGCTACGCGCTGGTTTTAATTAACGGAAAACGCGCACGTCGGCTACAATTTTAATGGCTAAACGTATTTAATATAGGGTAATGTTCGGGTGCATCGTGAAACAAATGAAACAATAACCTTATTTGCCCAAGCAATTATTTTCCCAGTGATGTTCAAAGTGGAAGCAGCTTGCTTTAGTTCGTTGTTTGTGGACCCTGTAGTCAGATTTTTGCATTACGGTAATAAAATATGCATTAACTACGAATTACGATCCACAGTCTTAGTAGCTGTTTGTTTATCTAACTAGGAATGGCACAAAGTAGTTAAATTTACGTTTCCAGAATACATTCCGAAGAAGTTTTAAAAACTCCCCATCATTAAATTTAAATTCTGATTTTCAAGAGATTGTGGTCCGTGTATTTGCAGAGGAAGATATTTGCAAATAGACACAGAAAGCTTACTCAGAAGAACATAAATGTTATGGAGCGGGGTGAACAATGATAAATACACACTTTACCAAAAATAAATTATAATATATGTAATTCTTTGTGTTCTTCTCAATTTATACGAGCGGCAATTTGGTGAACCGATTAAGTTAAGAAAAAGTTATGGATACTCTGTGTTATGGGTATGAATTTCACTATTGCCATCCTCTTTTTAGAGCATTTTTCTAATGGACGGCCTCATAGCTGAGTGATTGGGGCAAATGTCTCTCACCAAGGCAGCCCTGGTTCGGTCCCATGGGACCCTATGTGGGATTCGTAATGGACAAAGCTGTGCCTTAGCAGGTTTTCTATGGCTTCGCTCATCATTAATTTAACCAGTTGCTCCATTATCACCTTACATTTCATCCGTTTTACCATCGTTTCATATCATCATCTCTCTCCTCACCCTCTCACCATGTAAAACCTCATACGAAGAGAAGAATCAGAGTAGAAGAACCATTTCGACAAATGTGATAAAACTTTCCTTTTAAGTATGAACAGTTTAAATCTGAGCAGAATTATTTAGGGGATTTGAACTTGATCCTTTAAGCTGTAAGTTAAATTCGCCTGCTTGATAATAGGAAATTAAAGAAATATTTTTTATGTGTTTTAAGATTGTTTGGTACTGAAATATAATTTATACAAATTTCTCCGCGTTTGTTTTTAATCTTCATCAAAAATGTTATACATTACCAGAGCGTAAGATAATCATTATGGCTATATATATTTCAAGGAAATAATTTTGAGGAATGGAAGCCAGATCTTGGGTGAAATGCCCTAGGTGATGAATATTTTAAAGGTTTTATATTTGACATTTTCTAGCAATCTTATTAGTAATCATTAAATTCTATATAACAAACGATTTGTGTAATGCCATTAAGGCTGTTTAGTTCCATTAGGTTCTATAAATCAATAAGATTAAATTATGAAACCTTAATTCCAAAGCTATATTTTATATAAAAAGGGCTCCCTAGATATTATACCCGGTGAAAAATATGTATACCGATAATCTGAAATACATTATTTGCTAACGATACTGTAAATTGCCAAGATTATATCATTACCGCCAAGGTGCCGAAATTTCGTCCCATTAGAGTTCTTTTGCATTTATTATACGGAATCCTGAGAAGAAGGAACGAATGGCAGGCCTGATGGTCGGCCAAATTTGAACATCAATGGGCATTAGAAAGGTGGGGTCCATAACGATTACAGAATAACTTACATCCGCCATTATCAGCTTGTGCTCCTGATAAAAAGCCCCCAGCCTCCGCCCCTCCAAGAAAGGCCAACAGTAAGCTATCCAAGCCCAGGGAGAAATCCTTTACGCAGCGCAAACTCTACCTTCCCGCCGCAACGCAAAAATCGTCTTCCCCTTGTCCTATAGTCTGATACATACGAAGGTTAGAAATGAAAAGATGCTTCATTGCAAAAATGTATCTCAAAGATGCTTCATTTCATTGGACAGGACCTTTGTGAAATAATGGGAACCACCACAATTTTGCCTACCGACCTGAGACCAATCTCGAAAACCCCAAGGTTGGGGTGGCTTACCCTATGGAATTTGAATCCGAATCCTCTCTAATGTGAGTCTCACACGATACCATGGAGACGTTTCGTTCAACCTCAACTGCTATAAAGTCTGTTTAGTTAACTGGTGTGCACGTCGGCCGCTGCATTTGACGAACGCTTATAATCATTTTACAACAGCGACCATCCTTCTCCCAGATCTTTCTGCAAGGCTGCCACCTTTCTGTATACGTCATGGGTATCGTACGAGGTTTCGTCTAAATAAATTTTCTTATGTCCATTACTGCAAAACTTTCTTAGTATATATATAGCCAATCTACAATGCTACTGGATTTCATAATAACCCTTATCTTATTAAAAGTGCGGTACTTGAAACCCAGCTCCTTTAGGAGACCGCGCAAAGTGCCGTGCCCATAAGGAAAGTCACAAATTTCTTGCAAATGTGCAACCAATTCATCTAAGGTGGCCGCTCTCCCTCTTGCATAGAATCTATAAATTTCTCGACGAATTAAAACGCATGTGAAATTATCTACTTTAGAGAAACGTTTCCTTTCGTTTTCGCACTTGATCAGCGTCTTTGGTATTCCTTTCGTCACAATATTTCTTACTCTTTTTCTGTGAATACCCAGAATTTATCATCAGGCTCATTGCACGACCACTTACCAAGATTAATTGTCAGCACATATTTATATGTGTCCAAAACAAGCGCTCGAATTTGCTTAAAAACAGTTCCCGTTATAACTTTGTTTTGTGAGGCTTTTCCAGTAATATAACTCGGCCCAGTTATTCACACTATTGTTATCACTTTGATTGTGTTCACGTGACTGAAAGTTATCTCCTACTTGATTTGCATTTATCACTGCAGTTCCCTCCCACGGTCTCCACATCGTGACACACAACGAATTTCTGCACGTAATGAAACAGATCAACTGGAAGTTGGAACGTTGGCAACTGAGACACGACGTGGAGTAAACATGCGACTGTCACTTGAAGAAAATAAGGGTTGCTATTGGTCCTCAACGACAGTGTTCCATTTCTGAAGTGTGGAGATAGATTTATGACGGTCATTAGTGGGCGGGAGAGTAGTATCCTTTGAGCGGTCAACTGCACTCCCGTTCACTAGACAGACTTTACCTATGTCCGGGCGTAGGTGTTCTTAAGTATCCGTGTTCAGGTTATGTACCTACATGCAAACTGGTTATCAATACAAATAATGTAAACAATAGCAACTAAAGCATCACTGACGAGCAGGTAAACACGGTCTGGCGAGTGCGTCCGAGAGCACAATCACACTATAGCTGGAGGGTGGACCTAAACACTTAGAGCTGGTTTCACTGTACTGTACGAACTATTTACCAACTTTAAGAACGAACTTTTAATACTTTTGCGTTTCATCAGGCTTTTACAGCGAATTGTTAGTTAACCCTTATTAACGTCAAATGCAACTTTGAAGGACATTTTTCGAGAAGTCGGTGACCAAAATATATCGCTTCTGAACGATCCCCGATTCACTTTTGTCTACGGATCGCAGTGCTCTCTGTGCCAATGGCAAACGACTGATTAGGCCTATGCCATCAAGTTAGAGTCGGATGTCAACTTAAACCTCCACATGTAGAGGAATTAATAATTCACTGCTCTAAATCGTTAATTATTGAACTCGTTACTAGGAATGGAAGTATCGTGTGCGAAAACCTAACGTATTTAAATTAAAGGATTTAAATTAGATTAAAGCATCCTGGAATAATTTAAATGAGATAAACTTTCTCTGTGGACCATTAGACCACTTCAGTGATTCCATGACAAAACATGAAATACAGAATTAAAATAGCTGGCTGCGAAGAGCACTTTGAACGTTTTAAACATGAATGGTGGATACTTCGTTGAAATCAGAGTGTTGAAAAATGTATTATACATGATTAAGGAGCAAGTAGACCCCATCAGAAATGCTTTTCACTGCTTTAAACAATTAATTCGAAACCTTCCAATCCACATAGTAAATGTACTGTACCAGTAGCATAAAATATCAAGGGTTTAATTTAACTTAGGTACTTCATTCAAAATTATTTTCAGAACCACTTTGGAAAGTGGTATTCTTTAAAGATGCTTAATATTGCACGTTTATTAATTTGTTGTTAATCTATTATGATACACTTTCCATTATATCCAGATTGTTAAATGCTACATACAGCCAAGTTGGATAAACAGCTTGCTTTTTTTGTAATTTACGTACTCCAACGTTAAGTCATATCGTACGGTGAATGAGTTGGATGAAATGATGCTCAAATGATTCCAGGATCCATGGAACTTAGAGTTACCCGGCATTCGTAACTCGGGATTCGAACTCGGGACCTCTTGAACGTGAGGCAGACTGGCTACCATCTACGCTACCGAGGCGGCAGACAATTTTGGACTTCCAGTACTAGTTAAGCGCCTTGACTTAAAGGTACGCCAAGGTTAAATTAACATCGCGTTTAACTATTAGTTAAATCTAGCACTATTCGATAAAAAAGAAATTGCGTTAACTTCAGTGTTAAATCAGTTAAATATCGAACTCAGATCTAACATTTGTTGATACTCCCAGCCTTTAAAGTTTAGTAACAAATTAACCTGATGTTGTTGTGGATTTAAAGCACAGAAACTCCTATGACTGCTTAAATACCACAACTCTTTTCCTGCCCAAAAGTAATATTTAATGTAAATTTTGTTGCTCTGGAAATAGATATTCAGACAGTGGATGAGTCACTGAAGCTTTAAAATGTCCAGCACTGGTAGAGCACAATGATTGTGAAAAGTAATAATCCGCGCGTTAGGTAATGAAAAGGAGGGAGATCCTTTAGTATCTAAAGACCCTACTACTCCAGTGACCGTATTTACGGATCTTAACGAATTTCCAATCGATATATTAAGATAAACACAAAGGAGAATGTGTGCACGAGGCACGGTAGAGTTACTGACTCCCTCCATAATTCATCTTCGCTACAATCGAGGCGTTGCAAACAAAGCACATCATCCAGCTTTGTTCCAGGCAAAGGCTGCTGCCAGAGACCCGCTGAACCTTCCTGACCTGTTTCCATATTACGTCTAGGCTTAAGTCACAGGAAAACTAACTTTAACTTTCTGCAATCAGTAAACGTCGAAGCCCGGTCATTTACGAGGACAAAGTCAGTTGTATTCGCATTCGGCTGGTCGTGGGACCGGTCTCCATCAACCGCGAACCCTGATTGGGTTTTCCTTGGTTGCCCTTGTCGTTTATGCAATTACTTTCATAGAAAATTTTCTTTTCCAACATTTCTCTTAATTCCATTTGCTTATCATCTTTCAGGTGTGCTTTCAATCTCGTTGTGTACAACGGTGCCCGGACAGATGGTATGGCCGTTAGCACATTGAAAATGCTGTTCTCATTGAGTGTACGAGGATTTCCTCTCCGCTTTCTGCTTTCTATCTTTTTTCTCCAGTGCGCTCTTACTACCTAAACATTAGTTTATGTACACGGTCTAAGTAAACCGAACAAGATGAAATCATGCATGTCAACCGACAGGTCTGCTTTTTGAGCGTGTTGAAATAGTTCAAACGCATATTCGCAATTTGCACCAATTAAATAAGTGACGATTGAAAAAATTGCAGATTGAAGAAAAGGTACATTAAGGGAAAGTGATTTACGGTTTGGAATTCCCTTACGCGAGTTGTCTGTCCTGCTGAAGTACAACAAATGCTACACTCCAATCATTCCAGTGCTCGACAGTTCTGCAGAGTGTAACAACGGACAAGGTTATGAATAGCAAACATAGAAAAGGCAAGAGTTTAAACCTTGAGGAGGAAATAATTATTGTCCTAAACTTTTTCACCATTGTGAGGAATATTTAAACACTCCCATAGATGACATTGTAAGGTTAAACTAGGAATTCTCTGGTGTATGTAAGATGAGTGAGAAAGGAATACACTGCACTAGGATCTTGGCTAAATGGAACCCCTTCCATAATTTGAATAATGGAACATGTATGTAGGTTTACGATAAACACTGGGTGTTTAAATCTTAAAAAGTGTAATAACAACAGATTTGCCGCTTAGATAGCTGTCAAACACTTCTCAGACATTTATGACAGCTTTTTGTTAGGTATTATATTATTTTGACTATATTAAAATAAAAGGACCCAAATAAGAATTTCCTCTGCGGTGTTGTTTAATCTAATAATTTCTCGCAAATTAATGTGCTTACTTCCGAAATATCGTAATTTTAGTAGTGTAGTAAACATGTAGTGATGCAGAGTTCACTCATCTTGTACCACCCTAATATTTGATGCAAATGATATTAAATGGGCAGTGTTTAAAGCCCCCTGTTACTACATACGGCACCGCAGGCGATGACACTGATGATACATGAGATGAAGATGGAGCACCGGTGGAATGGGATGGCGGGGGAAACCGGAGATCCCGGAGAAAACCCGCCAAGCGCCGTGTTGTCCACCACCAATCTCACTTTGCGGTTGCCTGGGATTGAACCCGGGCCACCTTGGTAAGACCAAGCGGTCTAACCACTGAGCCACGGCGCGGCCTCTCTCTCTCTCTCTCTCTCTCTCTCTCTCTCTCTCTCTCTCTCTCTCTCTCTCTCTCTCTCTCTCTCTAGGTCGGCTGGTAAGCAAGTGATTTTGGAAGTTTTATTTACCAAATTTTACTCAAAGAAGTTAAACTAAAAATCGTTAAATAAAAACTAGAATGTAGATTTAGAAAATTAAATGATTTGGCACGCTAAACCTACCAAGGAAAGCTCTCTGAGTCGCTGTATGGCTACCCTTTTACAAATACAACATGTTATGTTTAGATTGAGAGAATTGGACTTTGTTAAAAAAGGTTCTGTAGATCTTAATTGTTGAATGTTTTTTTCACATATTAAGATCTAAATGCTTTACGATAATAAACAAATACACCATTATGCTGCACTCACCCTAGACACAGTTTTAAAATATGTTGGGTTAATTGTTTAAGATGTGTTAGATTCAGATTTTTCGCAGTGATTCAAATTTGTCTATAAACACATAAATATTTTGTTTGTTAACTACATTGTTAATCATCAGTATCATATTAGCGTCCCCGATGTGATGGAATTTCACCCGCAGCAGTTCCTTTACATGCCAGTAAGTCTACTGGTATGGTTTTGCAGCTTTTAAGAACACCTAAAAATCATTGGACTGGGCTGGATTTGAATCCCCGTCTTTGACATCAGTCAGCCAGTATCTATCCAACTGGGTCACTTAAACCGATATCCTTATCTGGGCAAATTGAATCAGTTTTAATCGCATTCTACATCTTCTATGTTTATTTTATATTTTGGAATAGTATTTGAAATTTGTTTATTTATTTTCAGCAATACAATTGATTTGAAACGAGTTAAAGTGCCTAGTTTACCATCTAACATTTTAATTAAAATAACAATAGTTTCCTAATGCTCAAACAAGGTAATGAGTAACATTTATTCTAAAATGTAAATGGAAAGCAAATTTATGCTTATGTTATATTTCTGTGTTGAGTTCTGGGGCTCTAATGCGGAATAGGATTAACTGCTTGCCCATGTTTCTGCGTTAATTCCACGTTCTACGGAAACCCTTAAGTAAATATGCCTTGTAAACTGAAGGTGTTCGAGATGAATACGTGTTCTAAAGTTTCTGTGACATCGTCATCCTCGAGAAACTGTGTGCCAGCAGATGTTGCAACAGATAAGAAACATATGGCGTTAAAGCTAGACGAAGGGATAGATGATAAATTGTTCCAAACTTAATGATGTCATGACTTTCTCTGACAGCGCGAGGTTTATGATCACCAAAATCCACAAAATGCTAGATATTTTTAGCAAGTGCAATTTCGTACGCTAGGTACGATATATCTTCTATCATGGTAAGCGTGAGTTACTCCTGAACCATTTCAGACGGGTAATGCACACCCACAGTAGATGCACATATACACAAAAGATACAAACAAAAGATGTCATTGTTGGATAGCCAGCCTTTGTGTGCAAATCGTTCGGGTTAAACGGACAAAAGGGTTATTTCTATAGAATGTTCTCACTCGCCAATTGGAAAACAAATTTCCACTTTGTTTACTATCGATTGATTAATTTATTATTTTTAATCTTAACCAGCTATATGACAATAGACATCTAATTGGTATGTTTCCTATCATAATTTGAGGATGCGCTATGTCTACTGACGTACTGACAACAAAGCTACGATGGACCCGTTCCAGTGTCTAAGTAAAGTTCCAGCTAATAGTGACCATTATACAACGGTCCAAACCATCAACATTGAAGCATATGCAGAGGCTTCGTATTAACTTGCCGAAATTACGGGGATTTGTTTGTTCTGTACTGCGCTGTCTAACTCTTTTTGTCCAACATCCGCTTTCCCTTCCCTCCGTGTACCAGCAAATCAATTGACACGAAGTCATTTAAAGACGTTCTGGGACAGCGTGCTACAGTACTAGTGTGTCAGTGCTGTTCTAACAACGAATAGAGAACAAAAAACAAGAAAGCAATCCCTGGTACCGTAAAGTTATCACGATTTATAAACGTTTTCCCCGCGTTTATGCACTCCACAAAGAAATGGTTCATAATCGTGTGAATAAGACAGTACTCCACCTCTTCTTTACAGGAAACCGAAAGTAAATTGCAGTGTTCTTATAAAGAAAAATTCTACGACATTGAAAAAATTTAGAACAAAACCCAAAGGATATGTCTGAGAAAGGTTTCACAGATAAATATTTTGTCAAATTTTACTCAACTTACAAGAATGAAAATCTGTAAGACAACTGTAGCTGCGGAATCGCAACCACGTGATAATGTGCGTAAAGTAAATTTTTTCAACGATATGTTGAGAAATGTTACTAATCACTACATTGAAATATGGTTTAAATTTCATTTGTTTCACATTGAGACAACGCGGTATTATTTACACGGCACTGAATTATTAATAGGCGTTGATACAAATGATCTTAAAAACGAGAAAGATTTTATCGGCACGGAAACAAAATTCTCAACATCTTTGACCGAAAACTAAGCGGTTATAACATTTATATTTTGCATGAGACATCTCTGCGCTTAAATGTAGGGGAGTGTGGGTGTTTGATTATAATGGCAAATAGCGCGCTTTCCGGCACCAAGAAAAAAATTGCACTAGTCAAAGGCCGGAAAGGTTCTATATTAATTTCATTTATTAATAAAATTCGTTGTAACTCTGTTTAACTATGCACAATGACTTTCAAATTAAAATTTCATGGCAGTCCAGCGGTTATGTACTAGCCCACACCACCAACTACCCCCCCCCCCCACACACACACACATACACACACACGCACACCCACACGAACTTTTCCTCTTTATAAAATTCGTACATATTGGTTATGAGTACATTTTATATATAGGGTGGGCGATGTCTGCAATGCTTAGTATTTCTATATAGTGTAATTTTAGTTTGCCCTAAAACGTGCCTAGAAGGCATAAACAGAGCAGGATTTGCATTTGACCCAAAACTTCGGTATAATTTAACTATAAAATCATGTTTTAGATACATTTAGTCTCCAAAAAGTATATTTTTAGAAAAAGGTCTTTGTTTTAAGTTTATATGCTCATACAGCATAAATCAAAATCGAAATTCTGAATCAATACTAAACTCAGCATTCAGGTTCGGTTTCTCCTAAAGATGCCACACGAGGCTTTCAAATACCCCCATTAACAATTCTTTAATGGGTTGTTATTAAAAATAGTGTAAATTTTCCAAAATGTTTCTTGACATTGACTAGATTATCATATACTTAAACTACTATGATATATTGGCCATGCCGAAGTTCATCGGTACTTTGCTGGCAATAGACCGGAAATAAACAGGAGTAAATAGACGCAGTAGTGCTATCGCCCAAAGTAAACATCAGAAACGTTTTTCTCAGATAACCACAATATGCTTCAAGACTCCTCACCTCACGAACGTTCTAGAAGTATGCGGAATGTTCCAGAGATTATATAGACGAGTGTGTTTACGAGTGAGCTACTTAGAAATCAGTTAGGGAGTTTGTTTCTGACGCGACGTCAAATGATCTACGAGAGTAGCTGTGACATCACTTATAAAGTATAATGATCCTGCAGAGCGAGATATTGGAGATCTTATATTCGACACCCAGCAAATGAAGCATCAGAAGGAAGAGGGTATTTCTCGTGTATAGCATTTCGCCGTTACGTAGTAAAGTACTAGTGAAGTGGCGGTGAAAATGAAATAGATCACATTCCCACAGAAATGTGGGTAATCTAGTGAAGTGACAATGAAAACTGGACAAAGGCACAATATTTACGTAACAAATAAAATGTATATTTAGAATTTTCTAGGAATATCCTGTGAAATTCTATTTATTCGAACGACATTTTGTATATTTTTGTATCAGACATATACAAGTTGTTTGTAAGAGTTGTTATTATATAGAATATTAAATTCCTTTAAGACACAGAATGCATTTCATTTCTTAGTGGTGTCAGCTATGCCAGAGATATCGTAGATATTAATTTGAATAATTTCATTATGTCATTTTAAGTAGTCATCATAGAGTTGCTATTGGAAGTTTTGGAAAGTAGCGAATTGATTTAAAGATTTTCCATCTCACCCGTTTGCTGTACCCACCTCGACTTATAAAGAATGCATAAAGAATCTATTTCTGGAAAACTTTATATCCATGAAAATGAAATGAATAGGTAAATGCAGCCCGCCTCGGTAGCGTACATGGTAGCATGTCTGCCTCACGTTCAAGAGGTCCCGAGTACGAATTTCGGTCAGGGTGAGTTACATGGATAAGGCTTTTTTGGGGTTTTCCCTTATCCTTACAGACGAATGTCGGTTAGCTCTAAGCTCCATGGACCCTGGACACATTTGAGCATCATTTCACCCAATTCATTCATCGTCCGATATGAGTTATCTTTGAGAGACGTAAACTTACAACAACAACAAAAAGTAGTTAAATACAGTGATCCAAAGGTCCCGAGTTCAAACTCATCCTAGACTGATGGCTCTTAAATGCCTTTAATAGTGACAGCCCCATGCTATTGAATTTTATGACAAGAAAAGGACACTTACGGGACGAAAATCAGGTACACCGTGGGCCTTGATGTGATCCTGTGAATTCATAGCATTTTTAACTAACAAAATAGACTTTAATAGACAAATGGACATTTATAAGAATAATTTTAAGAAACCGTATAAAATAAATGATGTAAAATGCTTATGTGAGTGTAATCGATCATATTTGTCAGTTCACAGCTCAGCTGAATAACGAAGAGGACGATGATGACTATGATGAAAATAGCAAAGAGGAACACTTCGCTCACACAGAAGCAATGTGAATATTTTGTGGCTACTGTGTCTTGGAGGAAAGGATAAAATAAAGGAACCACAGCAGAATAGCCTGCAAGCAGATATGTCACGTAGACACATAGAGGTCTCTAACAATTTCAAGCTTGAAGATCCGAACATATCGTCGGGCTGTTCAGTGAAAGTTTCCCTCTGGCGTGGACCTGTAGAACTCATTCAAAGTGGGCTACCATCTGGCAGAGTCGTTAAGAACTTTTAAATGAGCAAGTATATGCGCCACTATCCGACAATGTACAACTTCCTCGATGTCCATCTGAAACACGAAAAGGAGAAGAAGGTACGAGAAAACAAGACATACGTGGTAGAAGAGAAGCACCCATCATTCATCTGATGAATTGGGATAATAAGGAGAAGCACAGGGTCAAAATGATCGGCCAGTGAAATTCGAACCTGGAAGCTACCGAATGATAGTTTTTATATTACCGCGGAGCCATTTTGTTCAATCAACTCAAGTGATTGAATTAATCTCTGTGAATTCTGAACATGCATATAAATACATAAGGACGTGCTGCTTGAGATTAAGGAAAGATCATTGTGTAATGCATGAAAAATAACCTTTGTTATTGCTTTGAAGTCCAGAAAATGATAGCTTTCATCCGTTTTACTGTTTACAATAAGTTCAATTGGAGAGCGTAAGTCGGACTTCCGTTTAGCTGTAATAAGGTTTTTGGGGTAGAGAGAATAAGGCTTTCGTAGTGTGGGTCGGTCCGAACTCAGTAATTGAGCTTTGGGGAGTAATGAATTAAACATTCTGGGTTGCTCAATTCCCTGACCAGACGACCTGTGTTTTCTTGGCACTTGGATGTAGACAAGGCTTTCTCCATCTTGGGAGCAAGAAAATGCCGCTTGAGGCATTTAGTTAAAGCCTATGGCATGAATGATGGAGTACATGTTATGCAATTGTTTCCTAGATAACCGCATGTTTCCCTGCAAATGGCAATACCGTGCTATTTATATGCCCTCCATTTCCACCCGGAAATCATACTGGAGCCTGTTTAATTATTCTGGATTAGCGAAATATCAATTACTTATTACATGGTGATATGTGTGGCTGCTCCAACCGATTGGGGTTCAGTTTCAGAGCAACAAATCCACATGGCTTTTGTCAACCTGTTGAGGATTGCAATGTCCCTGCGTATTAATTCAGCTGCACGAGACATATAAAATAATGGCTGAATGCAAAATTATTAGAGATGTACATAGTTACAGTGCAAAATCTACATAATAAACGCTAGAAGTGGAAGGCTTGTTCGTTATTAAAACTAAATGTCACACATAATGTTGAATGCTAATACAGGGAGATGACAATGTGGATAGTGTGCGTACCTGATATGTTTCCCTGCTGTAATTTAACTCAACTATGCAACAATTTGATGCAACCTTAGTGTTAGATACACGACGGAGAGATTGCGAGGAAGGGAGGCAGATAAATGGGTAAGGTGTCCTTATTGATGTCCATGTATGGTTGCTTTTCGTACATGAATATTTTAGAATACTTAAAAGTGACAACAAGGAAGAAAATGAAAAGAGAAAGAAAATAATAGAGATAAGTTGTCTATGAATAACTGTTAAAACTGACCCGTCTTCACGCACCTTAGTCAGGAAGTAGCTTATATTTTGCGACTTTATCTGGTGAGCCAGTATATGCAAACATACCAATCTCTGTAATTTTTTCTTTTTAATTTACGACCTCCAATGTTAAGTCAGATCGGAGGATGAATTAAATGGGTGAAATGATGTGAAAATGAGCCCAGGGTTCATAGACCTTAGAATTACCCGACATTCGTCTTTCAGGATAAGGGAAAACCCCTAAAAGTTCCTTAACCAGGCAACTCAGCCCAACCGAGATTCGAACTCGGAACCTCTTGAACAGGCGGACACGCTACCCATCCACGCTACCGAGGCGGGCGAGTCTCTCTATTGATCAACTTAAGGATTTACCATTGATTTTAGTTTTTCACCTTCGAGTACATTTCTCATTCAGTCAAATAATGAATATAATTTTCATCCAAATCATAGTATAGGAAAATTTAGCTGCCAGATATGTCAGTCGTTTTTTGTATCCCGCAACCCTTAATCCAAACCATTCCATTCCTGACTTTCCCTTTCTTTCTAACTTGAGGATATATGCCTTTTTACCACAATTACAGATAATTTGCTGTCTGCAACATTCCGCACGATTGGCTCATTATGGTATTATAATAATAACAGTAATAACGTAATAGCGATATTCTAAGTTACCTGACTTGTAAAGAGAAGATGAGAAATTTTTGTGATCTTACTTTTTCTGAGCAACGAATATGAAGAAGGCTCTTACATTATTAACTGCAAAGTGATCATGATCTCAGTTTACAATTATTTTTCTAATTGTGCTGATAATAGGCTTAATAAAATTCACAAAGCAACTCTTCCCAGCTCCCCTGGAAGGGACATATGGTCCTATCGGTGCAGGCATTTCGGTTCATCACGCCAGGTAATAACATATGGAATGTGTGGATAGATGCTATAGTCTTATTTACCAACACATGAAGACACAATCACATCAGCTATAGATTCCCAATTATTTCTGGATTTATTTTCTACAGCCTATAACGATAAGGTTTATAAAATATTTTGTCCAGCTAATGGATAATGTTAAAATAATAGTAGTGTTGTAATTACAAAGATTATAATTCATTGTTACAGAAATTAATATTACCTGTTAAATATTATTTATACAGTTCCCTTGTAGACTAACTTTGGAAACGTTTCAGATATGATAAATACATAGCGAAGTTTAGAATGGGTCTCCTGCGGATTTCTATTCTAAGGGCTAACAAAATAGCTGAATACATATTCTTCAGTCTGAACAGCGCACCTTTTAATCCTCTACTGCTAGATATTGTACATGGAGTTGGCCAAAATTGAAATGGAAATTCTCATTTCTTGGAAACTTAGTTTGCTTTTATTATCACATGCCTGTGATATATGCTCTAAACAAATTCTTAAATTTTCAGAACTATTCATTGGGTAATTTATGAAAATAAAATAAGTTTTAATAATAAAATACATGAAAAACTAAACGGCTTTTAAAATTTTACAAACAAATTTCAATTTGATATCCTTCTTTATATGGTTTTACGAACTTATCACATGAGTTTCACATAGCGAATAACTTCACAAAACAGATTTAGAAGTATGAAATACACCGGCCTATAGTTTTTTTTTTTTTACATTTTCCAACGAATAAACCTTAAGAGAGATAGATGGGACTTTTACCAACAACTTTGTGCTGAAGGATAAGTGTAATAAAA
Source organism: Mantis religiosa (assembly GCA_030765055.1). Lineage (NCBI taxonomy): Eukaryota > Metazoa > Arthropoda > Insecta > Mantodea > Mantidae > Mantis > Mantis religiosa. Next base: position 144,677,605 of record CM060950.1, read on the forward strand.
TGTTTCACATCGTTACCATTATCTAGCGAGAAACGGCCGCCCAGTAAACCGTTGCTACATGAATGAATTCGCATAACAAGTTCGTGATAGCAGCGGTCTACTAATCGCAGCATTCCAAGAAACTAGTTCTTTAACCAACGTATTTTTTTTTCCGCAGCCTGAACCTTAAAGCCTTACCTTTATAATGAGCCTTATACCAATACTCACTTATGTAATAATATCTAGATAGCGTTTATTACTTGACTCGAACTTTTCTCATCATTTGAAAATTTTGTAAGTAACTTAAGATTCAGGTTCTGTGCTGCTTTTATGTGGCTTTTCTGTCTCAATAAGACACACTCTGGCATTTCTCTTGTTCATCGCTGTATGCTAAGAGCAATTAGTTGCGTCTAGAGTGGCAATCACATTTAGGAAATTATCTAGCCCTTGGGAAAGCCGTTCCCGCTTCTGCTGACGGCGCTCTATTCAGTACAAACAACGAGGAAGGCGCTAGCGACACAATTTTTTACGGTTTTCAGAGCTTGAAAGGCTCCCTCTTTACGCCCCCAAACCGCAGGTTGCCGCTGCCTCGCTTCGTTCAGAAGATATTGCTCACCCTGAATTGTGGAATTGCTTTGATTTTACATGACCGTTACTATATTTGGAACAGCCTAGAATTTCTTCAGAAAAGGACTCCCATCAGATACATTAGAAACTCACTCAGATAAAGGAGACTATATCATAATAGAAACATATTCTGCCAAGAATGCTTTTGAATCGGCCCTAGATGATTTTATCTTAAAGAAGGGAAGCATCTCGTGTGTGAAACTTAGTATTATACTTTATTGCTTTTATCGTAAGAAACATCCATTCAATTAATTGTTTTATTAATATTTCTTGTTCTGTAAATCGTTTGCTATTTAACTCTACTTGTGCGGAATTTTACAAATCATAGCAATTTGCCATTACTCTTTTATCTGGTGTAGTGTCTCAGTGCGAACCAAGTAAATTAAATTTAACTGATATATTAAACCAAGAAATAAATAACACATAAAATGTACGTTTTTACTTTTTCACGAAATAATGGCTGTCCAGATTGTTACACATTTTGTATACACCATACCATGGGCCCCAGTTAATAAGTAAAGGGGAATTATAAAGGAAACAAAACAAAAGGAGGTATGCATAACTTATTAGGCAATGTGCACAACGAAAACTTAAGGATACCGTTTCTGACAAGTCATATCACTTTCAAAATTAAGATTGAATGAATAATTAATAATTGAAGCTTATTTTTATTTATACTTTTGTTGAATTACAAAACAGAAAATCAGTTTCCACGTGCATCCCGCTCACACAAAGTTAATATTGAAGGGGGATGTGTTTAAATAGTGTTAATCCTTTGCGCTATTACACTTTGATTATCACCAAAATGGTGCCCTCCTTATTTAACTTAAACAGTCATTTCACCTAGGGTGAAGGCAATGGAGGAGGAAAGTGAGGGAGAAAAGAAGGGAGAAAAGATGAAAGTGGGAGAGTGGAATAAGCCTGCACATATAATAGTTAAATGTGCATATATTTTAACAACCTAGAATATTCCTACTCAAATTATACAAAGTATGACAATTCAGGCCTCACTTTTTAGGTTAGAACTTCTTTTATTATAGGATAGGAGGTACAGACACGTACAAATGTATTCCGATGCATGCAAGACTGACCAACGGGAGGGAGGTGAGTTTCTTATCAGTTAGTTGTGCCAGGACGGTTCAGTTTCCTTATACCCGACCAGCGAGTTCGGCGCCTAGGCATTTAAGCCTTAAAGGAAAATAAAAGAATTTTGCCACATGAAACGTAGGTGGTTTACAGCTCTCCAGTATCAACTTAGGTATTTGTCGATTCTTTTCTTATTGACGTCATTTTCTCTCTCTTCCTCCCTCGCACACACATTCCTCAAAAATTTTAATCTCCCTTTCTTCTTTTTAAATGCATTTCCAATACTCAAACTTGTAGTTTTATCTGGAACGAACTACTTCTACCTTTCATGGATTAGCAATAATTCATATAATATTAAACTGCGTGGTATTTAAAATTAAGTGCATCTTGTTCCGAAAGTAAATACATTATTTCCTTTATTACAGTTCTCAAGAACATATTATATGGACATACTACTACAATTGATATAGCCACCTGGTTACCCAATGACTTGACAGGAAAGTTCTTAACGACCAACGAAATAAATTAATTAATTATTCTATTTCATAATGAGAGTTCATATACAAAATCACGTTTGCGTCACCGCCATGTCGGGGGTTTCACGAAGGAGTTCTTTAAATATAAGTAAAACTGATATGCCCACCTCGGTAGCGTAGATGGTAGCATTTCTGCCTCACGTTCAAGAGGTCCCTAGTTCGAATCTCGGTCAGGGTGAGTTATGTGGTTAAGGTTTTTCCGGGGATTTCCCTTATCCTAAAAGACAAATGTCGGATAACTCTAAGCTCCATGGACCCTGGACACATTTGAGCATAATTTCACCCATTTCATTCATCTTCCGACATTAGTTAAAAAAGTAAAAGAACATAAATTACCCAAAAAAGATAGTAATAATAAAACTGATATGATGCATTTCAATTTTTGCCTCACGAAGCAACTATAAAAAGGACTAGATTTGAACTCGCAATCTTGGGATTGATAGATTGAAATAGATATTGAACAGTGTAAGTTATAGCAATAAATTTGCAATATATGCATAGATAAATATGTGAGAAATATATAATTTCATTTTGAATAGTTCCATGCAAATAAACTTAGAAAATTATTATTATTATTATTATTATTATTATTATTATTATTATTATTATTATTATTATTATTATTATTATTATTATTATTATTATTATTATTATTATTATTATTATTATTATTATTATTATTATTATTATTATTATTATTATTATTATTATTATTATTATTATTATTATTATTATTATTATTATTATTATTATTATTATTATTATTATTATTATTATTATTATTATTATTATTATTATTATTATTATTATTATTATTATTATTATTATTATTATTATTATTATTATTATTATTATTATTATTATTATTATTATTATTATTATTATTATTATTATTATTATTATTATTATTATTATTATTATTATTATTATTATTATTATTATTATTATTATTATTATTATTATTATTATTATTATTATTATTATTATTATTATTATTATTATTATTATTATTATTATTATTATTATTATTATTATTATTATTATTATTATTATTATTATTATTATTATTATTATTATTATTATTATTATTATTATTATTATTATTATTATTATTATTATTATTATTATTATTATTATTATTATTATTATTATTATTATTATTATTATTATTATTATTATTATTATTATTATTATTATTATTATTATTATTATTATTATTATTATTATTATTATTATTATTATTATTATTATTATTATTATTATTATTATTATTATTATTATTATTATTATTATTATTATTATTATTATTATTATTATTATTATTATTATTATTATTATTATTATTATTATTATTATTATTATTATTATTATTATTATTTCTATTGTTGTTATCATTGTTGTTATTGTTGTTGATGTTGGGTAGACTGCTAGGCAGGATAATTCATCGTCACCTGCCACCAGTGGTCTGTGGAGGGTAACGTCAGTGTTGATCAGCAGGTAAACCTAACCTTTGCTTTCACTAGGCTAAACTAAACGATCATAGAATGTTGTTCCCTTTGCCTCTCCAAACCCCTCGTCCATTGGAGAGCTTTTGCACGGGTGGGTACAAGGGTCTGAATACTTCTAATTTGACCAATGGATTGTAACCTATGGGGACTTAGTGTTTTATGTGAGGTATTTAGTTCAGAGCGCTGCTTATTTAAATAGTAACTCTGCTGAGAACATTGGCTTAAATTATTTAGAAAGCAGTAGTTAATGAAGAACGTAGTGTAATATGGGGATACCTTTGTATTGGTTCTAATCGCTAATAATTTTGCCAAATCTTTAAAGAGCTTTTAAGTGCATCCTATGTTTGCTAACAGTGGTTCAAAACATTCCATGAAGTTCTGTTTACTGCATTATATGCCCCTTCCTCTACAAACAACACAAAATACGATGGTGGCCCTGCTGCTTTGTTTACCTCTCTGCCAGGGTCTTCCTCGATAAATCGATACTCAGATTCTGCAACAATCTGTGATACCCTCAAGCTTTAAATTAGTTATCCCTGTCATAAAATGATCACATTGTATTGTGATCAACGTACAACCACATTTGCTGGTACTATCAACGTCCTTGTGGTGCTCGTTGTGGTTAACAGGCACTGGTTAACCAAAACGCTTCACTTGGCAATTGTATCCGACACCAACAGTGTTACTGGGATCTTTGCTGTTCTCTCTAGGACACTGTAATTGACAAAGCATCTGGATGAACAACCTTTTTACATAGCCTGAAGGGTAGGAAATTTACACTTCACAATGATATTTGTTAGTCTTATGATATGCCGGTGGAAAATGCAGGTTATTTCCAAACCAAACTGTACTTAACAATTCAAGGTATTTTGTTGTAAACCCCTCTAACTTGCAGCACAGCCAGCTTTTACTAATGTGATAGTGTTCTCAACATAAAAATGAAGTTTATTAGGTCAAATAACTAAATTTCTCTAATGGTAGTACGAGATTTTGCACAGAAGAAGTTTCAAATAAGCTGTCCTCTGAGATTCAATGACATATTACTTTTGAATAACACTGTAACTTCATTCATTTTGTCATATCGCTTGCCCATCGATAAGAGCAAACCAGGAAAAAGACGAGTTTATGAGCGGATACTGAACCCGGAGCATTTTGAATGCATCACAAGCTACCGCGGATCCAATATGCTGAGTTCCTTGATATGGTTGCCCTTAACCAGGTTTAATGCTCTTTTGATCAGACGTATTTCTCTGCCTATTTATTTAACTAATTTAATTTTGTGTTCAAGCTCTACGTACTTCCCCTGATGAATGGCAGGGTATGCAGACGCAGAAAACAAAGAGAGTTTCATTTTTTGGTCCGCAATTGATAACATTTTGATTCTACAATAATTACTGACTCAGCTGGAAGCTTTGTGGATGCTCGAGTGCTGTTTTAGGGAGGCGGGACCACAAAGGTCTCTATAATTGTCTTCAGAGTGTGTTTTTGCAACCGCAATAAATTCGTTTTGATCATACTGCTGGGAGGATGAGCACAGCGTGAAGCTATCAGAGCCAGAAAAAAAGCCACTCTCCGTGTTGATAGCTATTTAAGGCCAACGCTCCAGGGATAATTTGCTATTTATACAATCAATGACAATACTGCGAGGGAGAATACCTACAGTCACTTCCCTCAACCTGTCTCGGAAAGCGTAATTAAACTATTTGGCTCGTGAATTGACATTCCGTTCTTTTCCCCAAAATGCCTTACAGTGTGCTACGTACTTAAGCAATAAGACTTAGGTATCGAGCGACATGGCTCAGCGGTAATGGAGGTTCTGGATTCTATTTCTAGGGGCAGCCACTCTGACCTTACGCTTCTTGTGGTTTTCTATTGTTGCTTAGGTGATCGATAACATGATTTATCTACTACCACCAATTTTCTTTTCCTTATTTCCCATCATTTTACTTCCACTTCCGGTAGGCTTAGGAACCGTGCAGTACCGTACAGACGGAGCAGAGGCTTGTTCATTTTAAAGCTCTTCTTGGCCCTGATAAATTTGAGTCTCCTCTGAGCCACCTCCAGAGGATAGAATTCTCCTCACGCCCGTAAGAAAGAGGTCCTCTCTGAGCTTGGATACGTTAAAGACCTCTGTCGTATCAGCAGCCGGATTATAGTTTTCTGTGGTTGATTGACCTCTTCCGTTCCCCCTGAGGGTCAGCTACAGGGTAGTCCTTGGTCAATTTCTTAATAGGCTTCCTGATCATACCCTAAATATCTGTTACATTGCTCTCCGTTTAAGTTTATGAAGTTTGGTAACATAAATACAGTATATTTTGCTTTTACTATTGGATTTTAGATTGCATGCAGTCATCCTCTTTCGTTTCCATTCCTAAGTTACATAAGGATACTTACCTAAACCTGAAATCATGCACAATTGATACCTGAATACTCAGTAATATGACTTGCATATAATACCTTGAAATAAATTGGCACTACTGCTCAATGTACCTCAATTATTAATGTGTTCATTTTTATGCTAGATACCTTGGCAGGTACTGGGTTTCTTTTGCTCTAGACAAAGAAGAATGAAACTGAGCACGAAGTATTACTAAATTTTTCGTTTTTGCCATTGGACAAAGGTGGGGTCACCTCAGTCAATTAGTCTATAGATCCCTGTGGTTCCTTCATCTCATCCGCTCCTCCTATGGATCACAAACAAATAAACGACCAGATTGTGTAACGTACAAGGCATTTGTATTCATTTTAGCCCTCGCAAGATTCTACAGCATACCTATGTTATTGTTAGAGTTACATTATAACTTGTGTCATTGATTTTAAGGGCTTACGAAGTATCAAGAGATCGTTTCCTGGCACGGCCGAGGACCACACGCGTTGTTTGTTGCATTACAGTGGTCTCGATATTGTTGTGCTAGTTCATTAATTGCTCAAATCTACCTCGATCGCCTGGAATGCCAAGTGTCAATTTCTACCTTCTGTTCGTGCATGCAACTAGAGTGTGTTAAGTGTGCATATCAGTAAAAGCTTATTCAAATATTTGTGTTGAGCGTGAATTATTTTAGATGATTCTAATAATTGCCGTTCTTGTCTTGCTAATGTCTATGAAATTCCTTCCAAAATTCATACTTGAAAAGAGAATATTTATTTCGAATACATATTTGAAAACCCGAATTTTATAGACAGATGTGCAGAAGATTTCAAGAGATATTTATAGGATTGCAGTTCCAAATTGAGATACTGTCAGAAGTTGGGATGATATGTTTAGAATTATGCTCTCCCCACGTTTCCCTATTTTGCTTTGTGACTTAAATCTGTTGGAAATCCTAAAAAAATAAAACGCCACACAGAGAAGAGGAACTTAAACACATATCAGCACAGAAAGAAGCAAAATTACAGAAGAAGAAGAATTTTCCTCTGTAAATAGAAATTATTTTCAAAGAAGCTAGAAATATTTCAATATGGCTGAATATGACTTTCAGCACTACTTATAACAAGGTAGATAATCACTACAGTGCATGCTACCATTAATCTGAACACTTAACCCGAAAGAATAAAAACCCCCCTGATGGAATGTAGAAACACAAACATGTCGTCCGTGGCCGGGCTATAAAACGATCCCCCTGTACAAACTTACGAGATTGATTTAAGAATATGCTATGGATTTTAATAGTTACCGTTAATTTTCCCTTGCATTTATTTTGTTACCTTTATCTTCCGTCATCAAAGTTGTGTGTCTACTTGTCTGAGTATTTCTAACATTAATATTATTTACTTTGTACTTTAGCAAATTATTAGTGTTTCTATCACACCTAGTACATTCTCTGGACTCGACTATTACTTTTTGTTAGATTCCGACGGAGCAAACCTTGAGAAAGTGCACATATGTATTATTTCTGGCAGAGTTGCTTCTCGAGCAGTTTTACGATCACGAGGTAGAAGGCGACAAATGAAGACGAAGGGTCTGAAGAACAGGAAGGCTGAAGCTGCGGGATTTATCTGGAGGGCGTCACGTGTCACTAGCTTGGAGTTGGCCAGGAAGATTCACGAAATTCTTATCAGAAAGCAGGACCCGCCATGCTAGTGGACCTCATGGGAGCCTTACTAAGGAATGGAACAGTCTGGACCGTGAAAAATTATACCTATCAATTCGTGAAGCGATTCCGCAATCTGCTGACTTATAGGCTCTTTCTTAAATGATTTACCTTACTTATCCATCTTTTACTAGTGTCTTTGAAACACACATTTCTTTTTTTCATTATACCTTGTACATATATGCCATAAAACAAAAAATATTGTTCATTAATTTTGAACTATGTTGTTAAAGATTAATATATATATATATATATATATATATATATATATATTCACGTCTTTAGTCACAATGCAACACCAAGGTGCTCCAAAAAATTAGAGCTTTTGCACTTTAAGTTAGATTTAGACAGAAAGGTTTTCACGGACCTTCGTACATCCTGGTAATTAATTTTTTCAAAGCATTAATGAATTATCGTGTGAAATACTCAACTTCATTAAATTTTGGAAAACCAAACTGTATATTACACCTCATATAGAGTATTTTAGAATGAAACAAGAAAATTTGCTTGACATATAAAGCTGATTGTAAAAAATTAATAAAGAATGTCACTCTTCCAATTTTCTGAATATCAGTGATGAATTCCACTATCCAACCCTAAATAAAAGACTATTTTGGCACAGAACATGATATTTTAGTTCTATTGATCACTCTTCAAAAGAAGTTACTTGAAGTTACTCATTTACTTGAAGGAGGTAAATAAAATTGCCCCAACAGAAGTATTTCATGTAAACCTGGGAAAAATATAAAAGAATATATTTTGGGATAGTAGTTCTAACATTTTACATCTTATTTACAAACACATGCGCAAGCCCAATCAAATGCCGCGTTTGGACATGATCAAAAATACAAAACATCAATCACATCCAGATTCTAAAACTTTTAGGATCTTTTTTCGTGAACATTCACATTGAATTTTGAAATACTATGAAAATGAAACTTTTGTGTAATCCCAAATTAAGGATGAAATTCAAACATGGTTATTCAGTTAAAATGGTGTTATCAAATAAGATTATTTTGAAATGCATACTCGACTGGTCTTTAAACACTAAGTTGTTTTAATATTCAGTAGAATGTTCGTTTAAGTCATTCTGCAAGAAGTAATAATGCTTTCCTCCGGGTTTTCCTCTCGTTAGTTCTTTGTGAACACACTCTGCCTTGTTTTTAGATATGTTTGGGTTACTCCAGTGTCTCAGGTGCTATGCGCATGCTTGTTTACTTTATGTCCTAACTGTGTAATAAGCCATAGAAGACTGATACCTCAGAACGCCTTACTATTATTCAGTGAGAGAATGTGATTTATTTAATATTAGGTTTAAATATTGAACATGCTGTTATCAAAATCTACTCACGATATTGCATAGTATAACAGGATTAAAGGATGAACATTACTGTAACTTCAACGTGTGAATATTACCTGCAATTTGAGATTCTGAAAATTGCGTTAACGGGATGAGCTGATTTAAATAAATCTTAGAAATAAAGTTAGAATGCACACTACTTGCAGTACTATATTTTAGCTACTACAGCTTTTCACTTTATTATTACCAATTTTAATCAGTGGAAACACTTACACATCGATACCTGCTGGGCAGTAAAAATCTTTTAAAGCGACTCAGAGTATTTTTACCACATGTTTTTGTGATAATTATATAAGAATGTTACAAACTTTCAAATCAATTACTATATTGTACCTAAAACATGTATTTTGTGTGTGTTTTAATGATATACATAACAATCTCCCTGAAGTATCAATTTAAAATTTAATATGTTAAACACACACACACACACAAACACACATCCATTTTAGAAATTTATCACCTAATAAACAAATAAACTACGAGGTATTTATTACTCGACAGAGCGTTGAGGCGTATTGACCTTCAGGTGACCAGCGCTATGATCGTCTCTTATCGGGTCTTATCTGGTCGATTAGAAGAGTGAAATATTAATAAGTTGATGCACAGTAAGTTACGAAACACAAATGGAGCAATTGGAAGCTGCGTGTGTCTATATGGTGTGATTTCTCGCACCTGCCGAAGTATGACAAGTTGCTGTCCAGAGGACATGATTACATCTGAACAGACTATACATAAACTGGAATCGCCGTGTATGTGCGGTAAGCTGAGGTAAACATCTCTGTGTTGCTAATTTTTCCCGATACGCCTCCTCGCTTTGCCATGTACCGTAGTACTTTCTAAACGATATTCAACGTTACAGATTAGTTGATTTTTACCATTTTCATCCATAAAAATTATTTCAAAAGACAAAAGTTCGTAAATTTTGCTTTTGTGAAAATTCATTTATTCTTTACCACATTAGGCTTTTAAAGAAGTTGGTACATGTTTGCACCACGAGGAACATTTTAGTGATATATTGTGTAGTGCCTTGATATTCTTAGCGTTTGCAGCATTATTTACTAACCTCTTTTAAGAACATCCACCTGCTTGGTCTAGAACTAACATGCTAGTCTCTTATTTCAGGAGATCGCAGGTTCAAATGTGGCATAGGGTGATGGCTTCCTTCGTGCGTAAAGATCCTTAACATGGTGTTATTCGGAAAGGAAATGAAGACAGTTGTGTTGTGTATTAGGCATATTTTAACCGAAAATACTAATTAAAATTAACAACTGTAGTAATAGTTAATCTATTATTACTCCATCAAAAACATCAAATAACCCTTTATCTGTTAATAGAAACATTGATAAAATTCCCTTCCAAATTATTACACGGAAGAGAACCTCAACCTCAACAAAGATACCTCGCAGCATAATTATTCGGTCTTTCACGGCGAGTATGGAACACTAAATCCAATAGTTAAAGAGCGTCTATAAATAAAAATCAGTTCTTATCTCTTAAAACACTAAAAGTGATTTCTGCAAAAATGTAGTTTTCAAAAGTTAAGGACACATTTGCGGATGTTATTAAGCGTGAATATGTCCTGAAGCGTATCTTGGAATAATAACATAAATGTCTCAAAGAGAGAATTTTTGAAGTGATCCCAGTGCTTAAAGGAAACTGAAACGTTATGTGGAGAATAAAGAGTTAAACTGGCGACATCTGTATCTCTGCTGTTCTGTTTATACAGAATTACTAGGTATAGCTATAACGCTTTGAGTGTGAACAGTTCGAATATGTTTTTGTTGAGCGGTGTGAGCATTTTTAATGATTGTCCTTCCTAACGCATGAAATGGGCATTTGAATCTAAATAAAGTAGCCCTATACACAGTGTTAAATTAGCGATGGATGTCAAACCCTATTTTGTCCTTATGAGAGAAAAACTAGGATGTTTTATTTGCAAAGCTGAGAGAAAAGATTCATTAAGTAATTATGCGTACAATAATTTTATAACCACCCGCATTACGCAACAATAATGGTGAATACAATTCATCCTGTTATTCTCCATTCAATATGCCGTTATTGCACGTAAATTAGTATTATTCAATTGGGAATATTGCAATTTTTACAGCACTTGTACATATCAAAACAGCTGTATGGTATAAAATGATTATTTTGTTCCTGTGCACTGTTTACCATGATAAAACAGATTTAACGTTTCTAGATGATTTTGAAATTTCCCAGGACATTTGAATACTGTTGGTGCGAATGGATTAACTATTACTTTGTACAAATAATGATCCACATTTATAACGCCGTTGCAGAAAAACCAAATGCATAAAAGTGTTAAGCAGAATGGAATGCCAGGTTATTCATTTTGAAGTTATGAGCTGAGATCGCAGGTGCTGTATAATACAATAAGCGCAGAAAAAAAAAGGATTGGTATCTCACTTTATGAAAAATCGTCATAAAATGAAATGTAACTCACACGAAAATTACTGGTGATTTTTGGTACACAATGACAAAATGACCATTACATTCTTCTACTATATTATACTCTTCGTACTGTACAGGACGTGCGTTCGGTATTACCGTACCATCCAGTAGACTTCATAATACAAATATGGCATGGAACATTAACCCCTAGTGATTAGAACTCCACAAGAATGTGTTTTGTTTACATATAACAACCACAAATAGGTTTCACAATAGTCAATTCTGACACGACAGACTTTATATTAACAAATGTAGCGTAGTAGAAAAGCATTTATAACTCCTTGTTCCACCCGCCTCTGTGATGTAGGGGTGTCTGCTTCACATTCAAAAGTTCTCAAGTTCGAATTTCGGTCAGGGTGAGTTATCTGGATAAACTTTCATCTGGAGTTTTCCCTTACCCTGAAAGATAAAAGTCGGCTAACTAAGTTCTACGGACCCCGGGCTCATTTGAGCACCACTTTAAACATTTCATTCACTTCCAAAATGATGGGAATTGAAGGACGTTAAAAATCCTTGATCCTGTACTTAAAATGGTTATTTATGTATTTCGTTTCACTTGTAAACGTTTCTGTATAATGTGTTTTCGCATGCAGTGTACGGCTATTCAACTAGCTCTGCTCTTCGTTTATACATTGCATTCGCAATATTTATTCTTTGGTAAAACATACTTGTTTGAAACTTATGTGTTAGCTGAACAGAAGAAAAATATGTTAATTGTTATACTGATCTTCAATTCCAACACCACCTCTAAAGTATGGGGCTTCGAGCAGGAAAATGAAGTAAGGATTATTATTGTAGTATTTAAATAATGTTAGCTAACCACTGTTTCCTAAGTCACTTTCTACACATTGGTAAAAACTAATTCACAATCAATGAAATCTGCACGTATTAAAATGCGCGGGCTTAAAAATGTAAATGCTCTGTACGTGACATCACTAGAACCCTACGTTTGAGAATACATAGCAAGTATCGTTTACAAACCCTATGACAGCGCAAAGTTAACGTACTGTACCTAAGTGACAACAGGAAGTTACACTACACTTGCTTTGCCACTTGAATGGTTAGTACAATGCTAACTTACACTCACTTTCATTTTTTACAAATACACATACACACAGAGCAAGCACACTAGTATAACGTTTCTCTGTGTCTCTGTTGCACGTCCAAATTGGACTGCTCGACACTTCTTGACGTTCACTGATCGCAGAGGAATATTCACTTTTACACTGCCCTGCTTGTTGACTGACAATTTTTTAACAAACTTTACGTTCACTGCTCCGGCTGGCAGACTCAGAACTCGGATATTAATTGGTCAACTCCCATCTGTTGCATCCCCTTTTGTAGCTTAGCTGTTAAGCAAAATATGTTTTGGAAACCGAAATCTATCGAATCGAACGGCCTCTAAAACATCATGCGCTCCAATAATGAGGCACGTACTTGCACCTGTGACGTCAACTAGTGTTGTCCTCTCGGGGGAAGATAAAAACGGAGAAATCGTGTGACTCACACTTATACACTCGGCGCCGCCGTGACATTATATTACTGATGCATCTATTTCTTAAAATAGGGAGTTAACCAGAACGCATTGTATTTCATTCCTATGTGGACTTAATCATTTCTTTCAACTATGAACCTCTTATGAAACATTTAACTTCTTCTTTATTTACTCAATTTTTCGAAAGCTTATACGTTCTGCATATAGTTGTTTCTTCAGGTCATCGTGTAATAATCTAGAACAGAATGCCTGGATTCCAAAACTTCCTCCCTCACAAAACATAACGTATACGTCCTCTTTATGAGAAACACTAAAATGATGAAGCTAATATAAGAAAACTTATGGATTATAAATATATTTACTTTAATAGTAAAGATATGACAACAGAAGACGCATATTTAGAAAAAATTCAGTAAATGACTGCAAAGTTCGACCAGATCCCAAGAAGTTCACTTAGGATTACGATTAGTCAGAAGGAGGTGACCTCCAGATATTTTATCTCGCATCCTACGAAGTCGTTTTATACCTTTGTAAATTACCCGACATCTGGGAGGAAGACATGTATGAGAGATTTGAAGGGTAGCAGATATCATATCTGGACGACGATCTCTAATGGCAGATGCGGGGTCCCTAACGATTCCAGAATTACACCAAATTCTGACTGACCCTCGTGAAACCACCCGTGGGCGCTTGAACGAACGAAGTATAAGACTAATCAATTAGCAGAGAAAAATCTTTACACGGTGCAAACTTCATCGTCATGCCGTTTCGTATCAATCACTACCATATGGGCCTACAAGAAGAAATATGTGAAAATGAATGGGAAATAACGGACAGGAAATTTGTGATAGAAGAAGAGACCACACCAACATTCTCTTATGATCTGGGAAAACACTAGAAAAATTCAATGTCGCAGTGGTCTGTTTGACGGGAATCGAACATTGGACTTCCGAATGGGAACCTCATCCGACAGGTTCACTTAGAATTCAGGAATTGCAGGTATCGTCTTTTACAATGTCGAGTTGCGACCATTATTTTCTTATTTTAATCAACTAATCAGGTCCAAATGCTCGCCAAATTTATACTCTTTGTGAGTTGTTCAACAACCAATTTCCACCTCATTTTTGTATCGGTACTACATTGTGCCACTTAATACTTATGATCAACAACAAAACATTCTAAAAGTTAATGGCGTCGAACAAGCATCTACTTAGCAATGGCAGAATTGATTTTCACGTCTCTTAACGCAATGACAACATCGATTGCGTGCGAGATATCGTTCGTTCATTAATTCTTCTTATTTGTGGTTTTCACTCGCATTTGCCTGAGCAAACATGTCATTAGTTCAAACAACGACGTTAAGTCAACATTTGTGTAACTTCAGGTAAATAGTATTTTTATTATAAACGTCATCTGTGGTATCACGATCAGTGATGCTAGAGGGATTTTAAAGGTGAAAGGGCGTACTTACAAAAACACGATGAGTTTACTGTACTTCTGCGTGTAGTCGGAAGCCATTAAATGAGAGGGAGAAAAATTAAACATTCTAATATTGTATAGAAAGCTTTACTATGAAGCTAAAAGCCGCAATGTTATTCATTTAGCTAGAAAAACCTTTAGCTACGACTACGTTATGCAACTACATGCCTTTTCCCTGTCGGCTAAACGCGTGCTTAAAATTATGATTAACCTGCCTTATTATGAAGTGCTATGAAATTCCAGTATATAAGTAGTACGATATACAGAGCTTGTATCGTAAATACAATTTTAATACTAATTTTAACATCTTTCCTTTTTCTGAACTCTAATCCGCGCTGTCATAAGAAAATCGTGTTAAGATGCTAAAGGCAAACTATTTTTGCAATGTGGAAACGTAGAGTCAGACTGAAAAATATTTTTGCAATGTTTTATCATCAGATCTACCCCAAATGGCGTTCCTGAGAAATTTTTAAACTTCTTTGCCACTGTGCAATAACAAATAGCTAATACTGGTTAGTCACAGAAAAAAGAAGCGCAATAGCTCCTGAAAAACATTTTTTCTGGTTAAAGGGAGATATATTCAAGTGGGAATATAATTCCTGTGATGCACAGTTATAGAAACTGAAGTAATAATTTCTCATCTGTTATACGTAGATGTGACATTTTAATTATACTTTATTCGTAACAGACACTGTAAAAATAATGGTGATTTATGTTTAAATCTGGAGAGTATCCAATAATTGTAATGAAGTATAGGGTGCTGTTTGTTGAAGTTATAGACAATTTTACCAAACAAATAGGTAAAGTATGTTACTAAGTGTTGTGGTTTATTTATAATAGGAGGTTGTATTTAAAAATTAATAACAATTGTGCTACGTATTATTGGAATACACTTTATAATTACAATACGCTACAAGCCGTAGGATTAGTAAGTAATTAATAAATTTCTTCCTTTTAGATCCAGTAAAAATGCCAGCAGAGCATGGGCGTGGTCTCTCTTTTAGTAAATAATATTGAAATCCAAAAACCTCATGATAACATGTACCATATTGAGCAAAAATAACTATATTAGAAATATCACTTTTTAAAATTTACATAAAAGTTATTAAATTAAAATTACTAAAATAGGATGTGTCTGTTATCCTGTGGTTTTAACATAGTCATTGGAACATCCTGTTTATAATTCAAGATCCAGTGAAAAATTTAGTAACATATAGCCTACAAGAAATAATGCCAAATATAAGTATCATATATTTTAGTTGCAAATTAAATGCACATATCTTGTCGATTATATTGCACTGTCAATTACATTTTCCCACTTTCCAAGGCTCAAAACTCATTTTCCCTCTGTGCATATGATATCATAGTCGCCCAAAACAAGAAATGAATACATGTTTACCTGACGGATTTAAAATTTCTTGATAAAATGCCTCAATAGTTGCAGTTTATTCATAAGAAATGCACAGTGCACAAAATTATGATGTACATGTTAATTCAATGACGCTCTGTTTACTCATATGTGTCATTTTTATAAGTTACAATATGGAGATAAGTATGATAAACACGTTAAGGTTAAAATCAAAATAAACTACAGGTTTTGTGATAAATCAAACGGTAATAAGAAACAAAGTGTCCAGGAGGGGATTTAGCAGTGCTATTTGTGATGTTACACGCTTGTGACTTAAATTTTCTATAGAATATTTTGATATTGAAGGAATCGTTTTATATGATAAATAACCCGGCGGAATGGCTCCACCTTACGTAGGAACCTGGTGTTATGTAGGTCCTGGTTTCGATTCATGTCGACCTCCCAGATTTTTATTTTATTTTTTTAAGAAAGTTGTTTCACGTCTGCCAAGATTTCCTTTACATCACCTCCTTATTTTATTTTAATGTTTTTATTTTTTAATGTTTCTGTTAATTTTTTAAAATTTTTTTAATGTTTTAATGGTTTTATTTAATGTTTCTGGTATGCTTTTAAGTTTCACGGGGCGTGAAGGTGCCGGGTAGATGGCGTGGATGCATGTTCAAAGGAATGTTCCTGTGGACACAATAGAGTAGCTTGAATGGCATCACCATGGTTAGGCATCTTTTAATTGCGCCACAGTAGGAGGCTGCATGCCAATAACTCAAAATTAATATGTAGGTTCTCGGTTTCAGGTTAGCACCATTTAAATATATTACGAACATTTTCCGTGCCTTACAGACTGCGGATTGACATGCGAATGTACGCGTGGTATGGTGAACTATTAAAAATTAAAATACTGAAATCATTAAAAGTTTTACTTGCACGCCTTATACTAAGATTGTTCTTGACCTTGGTAGTGATAAATTTATAATTGACAATGTCCGTTTTAAGGAAATACAGTGCAGACAACTGTGTAAAATAACGTGCAATCTCTCTGAAAGTCCCATCTACTCAAAACGCCTCTGCTTCACAAATACTGCAAACGGTTTTCTCATTAAAAATAATCAGATTTTTTCTCGATCATTCAGTAGCACAAAATATTCATCAGCAGAGGCCTTTGATTGTAGTTAGGTTACAGTTTCATGAACTTGAAGTGAGGATTTTGATGGTTTCAGCATAGTACGGTGGTGTTATTATCTATATATTTCTTTTCGAATTAGATTAACGTCAACGAAAATAAAACACTAGCCCAATTATCCGGATTGTCTTTGAATATTGTACTTATAAAATATTTCTTTTTCTCTAAGTATTGGCTTTAAAATTGCCCATCGCTTGCATTTTTATCGAGAAAAATTTTCACACCGAGTTATGTTTATGTTTTATTCATCGACGTATGTCTGTCAATCTAATCAATCTCCTTAAAATACAATATAAGGGAAACATTGCCGTATAGTTATAGCTCTTGTGATTGTTCACATTTGTTTTATAATTCTTGGAGGTTTCAATATCAAATTATGTTTAGAGAGTATTCATTTATTATCATCTACAAGGATACTATAGAAAACATGAAGATTCAGCAGAGGGAGTGTGATACTTTTTGTACGGTATTTCACAAATTATAATAATTTGCACCTTTCTGCTGAAGCAAAGTTAAACTTGCTCGCTTCTTCATCTCCATCATCTGATTTATTTTTCTCTACCGTTTTGTCTTCGTTTACTTCCTCCAACAAAATGTTAACAACATCGTGGCATGTGTTCTTCATAAGGAGCTTAGAGTAAGCCGTTTAACCAAAGTTTCCGAGGGTGTGTAGTAACGGTTATCATCAGAACCTGCAGACTGCAGACATAGCAGGCGCTTCGTTGTCCCTTGAATGTTGTATTCATAGCCATTTGCTTGGCTTGGAACTAGGGCCCTCATGTAGGGATTCCTGATATTAAGCCTGAGAAGCTCCTGACTGCCCCTCAGTAAGGTTTCGGGTCGTCGAGAATTTTGCCTTTGTTGTTGTACTCCTCCCCAATTAGCAAGTCCTGCAATCTAGTGGTTATTTCAATATACATCGGAATTGTTTTCTTTTTGTGGCTTTGTCTAGGCAACAGAGGTGTTCATTTCCAAGATGATGAGTACTTTTAAAAGAGAGAAGCATTTGGCACGAACGGTGAAGCAATACATCTCAAAACTTCCCTTCACACTCAGATGATGTAGGAAATGTTTTCCATAATTGTGCTGTTACACACAGTTCATAAAATTGAGCCAGTGTCGGAAATAAATATGACAAGGTTTCAAGATCTACAGGTAATACTGGATCAGCTCTAGGTAGAACTTAAGTTTACAATTATTATCTTATTCCGGAAAAGTATAAATTTTGAACTTTCGCAGTGGAAGTAACTCTATGGTTTTCTCGTGGACATAATTAGGTATATTTATGTGACGGTCACTTGTTTCGTACTACATGCTAAGATTCCATTAATGATGATGATAATAATAATAATAATATATAATTATTTTACAATAATATATAATTATTTTATATAATATATTATTATTATTATAGTTAGTTACTAACACTCCCCACATGGCAACCTTGGCCTTCGGGGTAACCTCACCCCACCAAGTGATGACCGGACCCATTTCTCAGGTGGAGGCACCCAGAGGGCGGTGTCCATTACCTCCGATGATAGGGTGATAGTGAAGATGGCGGTGAGGTGAGAGGACCTACAGTTTTTACCGTGGACTCCGAACCACGTTGGGCATAGGGGATACTTCACGTGTGCTATACAGAGGTGAAGGCGTGGATAGGGCCGACTTAAAATCGCCAACCCCAGAGCCGGGAATCGAACTCGGGACCCTTAGAACGGGAGCCGCGAACGAAACCACCGCGCTACCCCGGCGCCCCTTATTATTATTATTATTATTATTATTATTATTATTATTATTATTATTATTATTATTATTATTATTATTATTATTATTATTATTATTATTATTATTATTATTATTATTATTATTATTATTATTATTATTATTATTATTATTATTATTATTATTATTATTATTATTATTATTATTATTATTATTATTATTATTATTATTATTATTATTATTATTATTATTATTATTATTATTATTATTATTATTATTATTATTATTATTATTATTATTATTATTATTATTATTATTATTATTATTATTATTATTATTATTATTATTATTATTATTATTATTATTATTATTATTATTATTATTATTATTATTATTATTATTATTATTATTATTATTATTATTATTATTATTATTATTATTATTATTATTATTATTATTATTATTATTATTATTATTATTATTATTATTATTATTATTATTATTATTATTATTATTATTATTATTATTATTATTATTATTATTATTATTATTATTATTATTATTATTATTATTATTATTATTATTATTATTATTATTATTATTATTATTATTATTATTATTATTATTATTATTATTATTATTATTATTATTATTATTATTATTATTATTATTATTATTATTATTATTATTATTATTATTATTATTATTATTATTATTATTATTATTATTATTATTATTATTATTATTATTATTATTATTATTATTATTATTATTATTATTATTATTATTATTGTTGTTATTATTGTTATTATTGTTGTTATTATTATTATTATTGTTATTATTATTATTATTATTATTATTGTTATTATTATTATTATTATTATTATTATTATTATTATTATTATTATTATTATTATTATTATTATTATTATTATTATTATTATTATTATTATTATTATTATTATTATTATTATTATTATTATTATTATTATTATTATTATTATTATTATTATTATTATTATTATTATTATTATTATTATTATTATTATTATTATTATTATTATTAATTATTCGAATCCGGCCTTATACATTTACGCTTATGTGCACAGTACAGAAAACAAACAGGAATCAAACGGAAGCAATAAAAAGCGGTAAAGCAAGGAAAAGAATATACATATATTTAAGAAAAGAAAGTCTAGTAATCGCGGCGGCGGAGAGTACTTGGCAACGCTGCGCCGATTCTCCGTAAGAGCCATTGTGCTTTCATAACGTGAAAAATGCTGTAGGATATGCAGGTAAATCATAAAGACGAGCGTCTTTATCTTAAGTATCATTTTGTAAGCCCTTTACAAACACTTTCTCATGAGCAGAACGTACGCAGGCATATCAACTGTAGGAGTGTGTGTGTGTGTGTGTGTGTGTGTGTGTGTGTGTGTGTGTGTGTGTGTGTGTGTGTGTGTGTGTGTTTATGTGCGTGTGTGCGCGGGCGCTCGTGTGTTTATGAATATATATTTTAAGTTTGCTTTTTTTTTTGTAATTTACGTCCTCCAGGGTTAGTCATATCGGACGATGAATGGAATGGGTGAAATGATGCTCAAATGAGCCCATGTCCAGAGAGCTTAGAGTTACCCGACATTGGTCTTTCAGGATAAGGGAAAATCCCGGAAAAACCCTTATCCAAGTAACTCACCTTGATCGAGATTCGAACTCGTGAACTCTTGAACGTGAGGCAGACAGGCTATCACCACGGTACCGAGGCGGGCATACATTTTAAGTATGTTATTAAAATATTTAATGTAATTCATTAGTATTTGGTTTCAATATAAACGGTAAACCATGGCGTTGTGTTTGTATTAATATTTACCGTAGTGTAAACTGTATTTGATACCGGGATAGTTAGATTATTGATGAAATTAATTTTTGCTTTTGTGATATCGTGATACATTATATTCAGATTTTAGTAATTGGTTAAAGCCTACATGTGAGGAATAGAATAAATACTCTATTCAGTATTTAGCTGTTCGTTGAGGCACTAAAAGCTTTTCGAAATCTAAACTCTAATGAATATAAAGGAGCAGCAAAGGGAAAACTAGCCTTTGTGATCTGAACACAATCATAACACTTGCGTATCGTTAATTATGTGCAATCAAGTGCATTAAATAAATTATGTATTAAAACAAGACAAAATCAGACGAACGTTCATATCTTTCCTTTAGGTTTTAAATTGCTTGTTAGTGCATTAAAACATGACCACGATCCGACGGAGCTCTAATACATAGAGCTGCGTCATATTTTAAGACATTAAAAACCCATGAAAAAAATAAATACAGCAAACTATATCGAAACATAGAAACCATTTGAGAAGAATCTCTGAAGAACCTCTAGCCTTTATAATTATTAATTTTACAGGGAAGACATATATTTGTACAATAGTTATATTTATTTCTTATTTTAAATAATAACGTTGAAATTATAAACTTTTGAGCCAATGTAACACATGGTAAGTACCCGGTAATATTACTACATTGCATATCTAAAAAAAATTGTTTTAATATTTTTAGGTTAAACTGTGTCAAACGTTAACAGCTGTTTATAGGCAACTAATGAATATCTAAGCACCTGCGTACTACGTACCACGTCTCAGACAAAAGATTAACGACAAAGACAAAAATATAAAAAAATATATCATAAATAACCACTTTAATATATTCTGTTTATATCTAAAGGAGTAAGTTCAAATTAAGATGCACCTTTTACAAATATAATATTTTTACACTGCAAACCATCAGGGTAGCGTATTCGCTGATGTCTATGACCCGTGTCCTGCAGGTTATGTATTCAGCTGCCATGCCGGACCGTCCTGATCAATGGCACTTTCGGGAGCTTTCCGGGTCGCTAGGCGAATGCTGGAAAGGATAGTCACATCTGATACATTTCCTATCACTCCGTTTTACCTGAATTCTCCATTTCAATTTTGCTGTCATCCTGGTTGTCTGATTCAGGGTTTTAAGTATCGGCAGTGGTTTGGGCGTGTATACTAGGGAATTAAATCTGGAAATCCTAGTCCTCAGATCGAGGGAGGTCTTCGAGTCACGGGACTCCCGGAAAAATCTAAGCCCAGAAGTGAGAGGCGCCACCGGGGAGTTTAAATCTCTAGCTGTTTTGGGACCTTTCCCTCTGGCGTCGTCTATCCTCAATGCCAGCTCAGCTCACTCCTTCTAAGGTACGGGAACAATTATGGTTATGATACAAAATGTTTCATAATGCTAAGTCCTTCTACCGAACCTTGCCATAGAGATATTAAGTCATTTATACTTTGTATAGCAGTAAAGATTCATCTTCTAAAATATCAGTTTACAATGCATTACAATTATTATTACAATTATTTTACTAAACAATGATAAAGTTGAAAAATAATTTAAATGCTGTTTATCTGACTGATAGTAATACGATAATATCAATAATGTATAATTTTATATCGCTTCCAATATTTTGGTACTATGTGAGCTGTGATAGCTTAGTGATTTCGTTCGCGTCTGTCATAGTGAAGATAAATGTTTCTTACGTCCTTTTATCCGGCTAGGTCATATCAGGTGACGAATCAATTAAATGGGTAAAATGATGCTCAAATGACCCCAGTACCCATACAGTTTACAGTTTTCTGACACTCATTTTTCAGGATAAGGGAAAATCCCGAATGAAACCTTATCCAGATAACTCACCTGGACCGAAATTCGAACAGGGGACCTCTTGAACGTAAGGCATACAGGCTACTACCTACGCTACGGAGGTGGACTTCGGCTGTGGTGTAGCTCTATCCAAGCCTACACTTCTGACTAACTCATCAGAAGTATCCCAAGGGTCTAACGTGGTTTGCAGTCCACAGTAAAAGCTCTGGGTCCCCTGGTTCCACCGCTATAGTTATCATCACTCTGCCATCGGAAGTAACAGTTCTGGATACCTTCAACTCATTTCTGAGTGCAGTTACCGCTTGGCAGGATGAGGTTACCTCTGAAGACCATTGTGAGAGAGAGATATGACGATAGTGCTTTGAAACTTGCAAGACTACACAGTTTTAGTACCGAGATAATGAATGTACTGTAAAACTCTAAATTAATGTGTTTATACTAAAAGGCTGCAGCAAGTGAAGTGTTATGCTGATATCGTATAAACGGAGTACATTTGAAGAGCTGTCCTATAATACAATGAAGTAATATAGTAAAATATCCCATCAATGCTGGAAAATTTCCAACAGTAGCTTTAGTAATTAAATAGTGGTATACCTTGGCTGATGTGTAAGTTTATCAAAAAAGAAACTTAATGGTGTCATGCAGTAACAACGAAAACTTCTGGTAGAGCTGCTACTTGATCATACTATGACAAGGATGGTGAGAGCATTTCACAAGCCAAATGTGCGTATTTTTTTTTGTTATTTTATTTATTTATTTTTTATTTTTATTTATTTATTTTTTTTTATTTTTTTATTTTTTTTCTCATAGTTTTTTTTGTTTATTTAAGACGGGAATGGGTACCGGGTAAGAATTTTTTTTCCTTGTTTTATTGGCTTGTACTGTGAGACAAATGAAGGGTTCTATTTGCTTAGATGGTTCTTAGATCTGCATTTGTTCCAAATGATAAATATATGGCTCCAGCGAACGTAAGGTTTTCTTCCGTATAGAGATCCATCTCTGCTCTTTCAAAAATATCCGTAGGTGCTTTCCCAACACAGTGGCTCCTCTCCTTACTTTTATCAGCCAATGTAGTGCACCAGCAACCAACCACACAGCAAAATTGTGAAATTTCTTGTCCTTGAAACGAAACTCCAGTTGTACCAGCTGTGGTACCGAACGTAAGTATTCTTCTGGACGAAGTTTATGCAATGTGTCTTGGATGGAGGTCCAAATCAAGTCAGCGCGCTGACAGTTGTACAAGCGATGTTCAAGTGTATCATCTTCCACACATACGCTACAGATCTTCGAATTCACTCTCCCGTGACGCCACATCTTTTCTGCAGTTGGAACCGTTTCATTAATCACTTCATAAACCGTTTCTCTCCATATCGACGGAAGGTTACAGTTGGTTGCATTGGCCCAAACGCATTTCCAGTCACGACTGTATTTTGTTTCTACATTAGGTCGTTGAATACCTGGCTCCATCAAGTGACGATAGAGGTTCTTGGTAGTCAGAAAATTCTCCAGTCGCTCCCCAGAATTTTCAAGAGCACGAAGCTTGGCAACCAAACGATTAAATTCCCGTGTCGGTCTCTCCACGGTATGTAACTGGTCATACCAAAACTTCTTCTCAATCGGACACTCACTGCTAAGTAACGAGGACAATCCTCTCTTTCCCAACAGCGCCATACACTTGTTGTCAACATCCACTAGACCACAACCACCTTTCTTTAGAGGAAGACGCAATTGCTGGCGAGCAACTCGATATGCTTTCCCCGTCCACAGGAAGTATCCGAGCAGAGTCTCAAAACGTTGGGCGAACTGCTTAGGGAGCGGCAAAATCTGCGCTACATACCACAGTTTACTCAAGGCATAAGTATGAATGTACCAGACGCGTTGCAACAACGTTAGATTTCGAGAGCGATCTTCATGTAAGTTAAAACGTAGCGCGTTGATCCTCTGGGTCCAATTAAGAGAAATCATTTCTGATATGTCAGAGGTAAATATAACCCCTAGTATAGTGGTCTGTGGAACCACTTTCATATGTAGCAAAGTTGGTGGATGTTCCCAGGTACCTAGTGGAAGGATTTCTGATTTGTGGGCGTTGAGCTGAGCTCCCGAAAGTTGACTATAAGTCACAATCGCCGTGGCTATCTCCTCCATATCCTGGTGATCTTTGGCCAAAACCGTCACGTCATCCGCGTAAGCCATTACTTTAAGGTGTTCCCCAGCTATATTTAAGCCTTGCAGTCTATCTTGTAGCATCTGGAGTAATGGATTGAGTGTCAAGGCAAACAGTCCCATAGATAAGGGACACCCCTGCCTGACCGATTGTCGTATTGGAATAGGTGTCGACAAAAAGCCGTTACAAAGTATTCTTGACGACGCTTGGCGATAAAGCCCTTGAATCGCCGCTACCATTTGTTGAGGTACCCCAGCTGCGCGCAAACACCGCCAGATATACCAGTGCTGAACTCCATCAAAAGCTCTATGAAAATCCAGATTAACTAATGCCAAGGAGCTATGGTGCTGCTCAAGATGGACGACCACATCTCTTAATTCCGTAAGGGCACCAATAATGTTCTTGCGTTGAAGAGCTGTTTGATTAACATGGAGCACCTCCTCAAATGCTGGTTTTAGTCTGCTGGCCAAAAGCTTCGCAAAGATTTTGTAATCTGAATTAAGCAGTGTTATTGGGCGAAAGTCCATCGCTGCCTGAGGGCAGTGTTTCCGCGGGAGTAAAATTATAATTCCATCCGCGAAATGTTCTGGAAACCAGCCTCCATCCCATAATTCCTGTAACACTGCAACAAACTCATCCTTAATTATCGGCCAGAATGCAAGATAAAATTCATAAGAAAGACCATCCGGGCCAGGCGCCGTATTGCGTTTCAAATGTTGTACCACTTGATGTACTTCTCGTTCCGTAATGGGACCTTGTAGATTCTCCTCCGTGGACTGACTAATGTGAGCCACGGGGCTACTCAGGGCCGCCGCGCTAACCATGGGTTCCGCTTGAGCCTCGCCAAATAGGTGCTGGTATTGCTCCTGAAGATAAGGCAATAGCTGGCGTGTCCCGTGTAACACCAGACCAGTAGCAGCGTCAGTGAGTGATGAAATGTACTTGGCCTGTCCATGAGAGCGTGCCTTGGCCAATGAATAAAAGGAGGCTTGTTCATCGGAGAGAGCGTGCGACAAGGGGGACCGAATGGCTCAACCCTGCAGCATTTGATCTTGTTTGCTTTTAATTATTTCCTTTATTCTCCTGATAGCCGGAGCGACCTCGGCACCTCGATTCTGCTGCTCATGTAGATTCCAAAGCACCTCATTGTAAAATTGCATCACCTCTCTTCTTTCACGGGCCTTCTCAAAACTAATTGTTTTGAAGAATGCTTTGATGGCCGGTTTTGCCGCAACGGCCCACCATTCTGATTTACGGTAGGCACGGTGATACGAGGGTTTTAAAGCTGCCCATCTTGTAGCAAAATGCAGTCGACAGTCCTCATCCTGAAATAGGGTTGAATTGATTTTCCAGTAACTCCTTCCAGTATCTAGACTAGGAGCTGTGAGTTTTGGGCACACGTCACGGCGTGGTGGTCACTAAAGGCAACGGGATGAACATCAATGCGCTGGAAATGGGGAACCAAGGTGTCAGATAAATAAAAACGATCCAGTCGGGATGCAGAGGCGCCTCGGAAAAAGGTAAATTGCACCGTATTACCATGCTGCAGCTCCCAGGCATCACGTAGATGTAATTGCGTCACTAACTGCAGAAGCATTGGGCTGAGATTGGCAGCGCCTTTATGATCCTTAGCCTGAAGCGTACAGTTGAAATCCCCTGCAATAATACACTCCTTACCGGAAAGTAGATGTGATGTCAACGCCTGTTGAAAGAACTGCTCACGTTCCTGTCGTCGATTGGAACCGGAAGGAGCATAAACGTTAATCAGAGCAATGTTATCCAGCACAGCCGATACGACGCTCCCCGATGGATGTAATTGAAAGTCAGAACACGGGATACCACGACGATAGAGTAGGGCAGTGCCTCTGCCTTCTGGACCCAAGTTAACCACATGATTATAATTATACAGGGCTGACAAATTATGCATATTAACCTCCTGCAAGAAACACACGTCCACGTCATGCGTCGTGAGGAACTGATTTAACAATTTTTGATTTCGTAGATTTCTAATGCCGTTAACATTGACAGCAGCCAATATTTTAATACGAGGTAGCGTAGTCATGAGACTCCAGAAATATAAAGCAGGGAGAAACCAGTACAGGGGTATGATAATGGTTCGGACAACTATTGAGAAATTGAAACTTTAGCTAGCGCGTCCGGTGGTTTGAGACGAGGGTCTCTGGAAGCGAGCACTACTCGAGGTTGTCCAGGACTACCAGTTGCGTCTACTGTCACAGACACTGATTGCAATGCATCTCCCGGAACCTTCCCTGACACCACCTCCATTGCAGATTTATCACCGTCTTCTAGAGTCGACTCATCAGCGCTCGACATCGACGGTGCGTCCTGCGTGACTGAAGCACTCCATTCTCCAGCAGACTGGGCGGTTTTCGACTTCTTGGCTTTCTTTCGTGAATTGGTCCCCGAAGATATATGGATAGGCTGGGGGGCGGTCGCAGCACCAATTTTACGCTTCTCTGTCACAAGAACTCCCGCCTCCGTACAAACGGGCGACGTCACCTCCTCACGGCAGTCCTCGGACCCCGTTGGCTTCGGATCCATTTGTGGTTGACTGTCTACTATGATGGCGGACACAGGGGACATCTGTGTTGCTTGTGGCAGCTCCTGCGACTGGATTACACTCTCTTGTACTGCAATTTCTTTTTGTGTTTCCTGGGGCTCCCTGCGCAGAAGTGATGGTACAGGTAAGACCGTCTTTCTATTGGGACAGTTCTCTTTGACGTGAGTGGGTTCCCCACATACATAGCAGGTTTTCACCTGACCAGCATAGCTCACTGTAACACGATAGCCCACAACCATAATGGTGTTAGGAATCGTAGTTTTCAGAGCCATTTTCACAGCACGAACACCAGTATTCACAGGTATTTTATACGCATAGCCCCATTGCTCTCTCCGAACTTCATACACTTTGCCATACTGTTCCAATTTTTGTCGTATTACCTCGTTCGGTATCTCCGGCGGTAGATCAAACACACGCACCGTGGTGGTATTGTCTGTGGCCCTTTCGACTGTAACTGTTGTACGCTCCCCGTTCGCATACGTAAACACCGCGGTACCAGCAAACTTCTCTAACAGCCTTTCCAGTAGAACTACCGAAATGAGCTTTATATAAATTGCTCGATCCTGCGCAATTAACTGCAGCGTATCCACCTGGTCAGCAGTAGCTTCAAGGTATCTGCTACAAACTCATGAACTTCTAATGCCGTTGGCCTCGTCGCAGTGATCTCAAATTTCACTCGCAGTGTATTTATTCTGCCGTAGATTTCCATGCTAACAGTAGCGCTATTACCGTATGTACACAAAAACAAAATCCGGCCTCAGGCTTCAGGCACGCTGAGGCACCAAGGAAAGAATAATAAGAAATAAAATAACTGAGAGTCGTTGAGAATAAAAGCCGTAATTCGACCGCTGAACCTCACACCGCACAACAGGCAACAGCGTCACCGTATCGCGTGGTAGGCACGACCTTCACTGCCCGGCAGCTCACGGCCGACTGTGTGATATTCAAAAGACTGTCACTTGAAGGCTACAACTTGTAAGTGAATCAGTATACATGACACACAAAAGTACAATTTTTGACCCTTGCATTAACTAGAATGTTTTAATTATTATTAATCCGTTTATAACTATTCATAAGGTACAGGAGATAATATTTATTTGCAGGTTCACAATTACAATCGCAATACCTAACACTTCCCAAATATAGCACATTAATGAAAAGCGAGGAGACCCTGAGTTAAGGTGAGGGGCTGCATTCGGGAGGTCCTGAATTCGAATTCTGAGTTTGGTTCTTTAGTACGAGCTGCGCAGTCATCATGAGTTTGTATTGTCCTTTGACAATAGGCAAATTCTTGCTCCTTTATCACAAATTTCCAATACTCATTATTTTCTTTGTTATGTTTCAAGGCTGCAGGACCAGGAAACGGGGATTAACAGGTGGGACGGTGGAATTTGTAATTACATGAATATCTCCAGTTGGTACTTCTTAGTGGGGTGGGAGGCAGGCTGATTACCACGTTGGTCATGATCTAGTCAGCTCGCACCAGCGTCAGGATTGGTGTTGATTGTTAGTGCACATCGTCGACTGGATTTAGTCGCCGCTCAACGCTACCTCCCAAGAAGACATAAAACACAAGGGCCTACTGAAATGATCAACATCTGGTGCAAAATTCCAGAGGCTGGAGGAGCCGTCATTTAAGCTTACAGTTTCATAGGCCATATCTTAGAGTGTCGTCTTCTAATTAAAAAAATAACCCACACGGTTCCTTCTATCTTCTACACAACTAATACCATTCGTCCATGGCTGCCTCATTTACAGAAGTTTCTTGGAGAGAATTTTGTGTAATGTATCGCATTGCAGATGTTTGATATCCAATTTAGCTGAAGCTCCTGTATGTTCAGAGCTAACCCTTAGAAAATGAAATGTCCCAGAACTTGATTTTACTCTAATTCTATGAGGTAATTTTAGTTATTTATGTTACTTTTTATCATATTAATGTTGTATTTTCTTTTCTTGTGTGTGCTTAATTTTGGAATAACAAGCCAGACGTATTATAAAGTATAATGTATATATTAACGCTCCAGACCTGTTTTATACTCCATAATGTTAATTAAGGATAGCAGAGACTGTTATTATGCTACATTAGTTCAATGTAACATGTGGAACTTTTATTTTCTTTCTTTTCTCTTTTAAAATCCCATGTGGATTCCAAACGTTATTCAGGCGTATGAATGACATATATGATTTAATACCGCGCAAATACACCCGGCGGCACCTAGCTTTACCATGCTTCACCATTTCATTGCAATGTTGAATGCAGAAGCTTTAAGTTTTCACTTTGTATGAGAATAAACTATTCCTGGTGCTACAAGCTTGTGATTCAGGGTTGATCGAAGTTGTAGTCTTTATAGTTTATTCTTACGGTATCCTTATCTTTCGCAAAGTTTTACGATTTGATTTATTTAATTTAGTTTCTATTAAAAATATTACTAGGTTTCTCATGGGTCTCTTGAATGCAGTGACATAGTGTCAGAACGATTAGGGCCATTGTTAGCAATGTTAGCATTAGGATAGAAAAAGAGATACATAGACACGGCGGCGCTCCCGCCCCACTTAATCTCCGGAAGCTTAATCAGTGTATTTTGAAAACTTACGTTACTCTACCGTCAGAGATGGTGAGATTCTGATGTGAAAAATTAAGTTTGATTATACAAGTAAGTTAATGACTACAGCTGTAACATGCAGTAAATCTACTTCCACGGGGGCCTATGACTTCATGGGTTCGATTTCCTAGCGAATCTATCATCCTTGAATAGGACACTTCGTATGCCTACGTTACCAAAACGAATGTTAGAAAATTGAACTAGATCATATTAATGAAATGACAGTTTAACTGGTTGATGCCAGAATGAAAGTTGAACTGGATTACATTAGTGACCTAACAGTGCGAACTTTGTAAACCGAAAGTGAAAACTGGGCAAAGTAATAATATCAAGAGACAACAATAATATTTAAAAATATCTTGGTATGTAATTTCGAATTTCTTAATTTCAATGTTCCATAGTATAATGTCTATATGAAAGTATTTTAAGGGAAAAGAGAAGTTACTTTGAGTAAAATTTTAAAGGTACGATATTTAGCTATTAAATATGGAAATTAAGCAGAAAAAAACTTCACTATACCTACCTTGCTTTAAAAGTACAATTGCGTGCTTCGAATTCTGCTGATATGGAGCACAACAGTTTATGTCAATAAGACAACACCGAACAGCATCTGGCACGCCCAGTGCCTTGTGGCATTCCACTTAATGTTTTACTTACTGCGTATTTTATTCACTTTAAGATCAAAACAATACCAATATGCAATCTGGTGAAATATCGACATCGAATACAATTATTCCTCTTACGTACAATAGTTGTCAAGAATGTACTTTACAGTATAAATTATTTTCACTAAGCCGAAATGTAATCTCTTTCTGTTGACTTGTCTGTTTATCACTTTCTTTTAAAGGGACAATAAAGATTACAAAATCAACGTGGTAGCAAATCGTTGTCCTATTTGACATTTTATTTCTTCCAAATTAAAATAATAATTAAAAATTCATAATTACAGTTTATTTTGTACATTATTAGATGTTGCTGGATCGTCCTTGGTCAGTAAAAATAGCACTGGTCTATCAAATCAGCAGTAGTCTAATAAATTAGCAGTAGTCTATTCTGTATAAAGAGGAACTAAAAATTATAGAACAAGTCATGAAAAGAAGACATCCATATTTTTGTGTTGTGTTTAGTGATAAGACTGAGGTCTGAAAATGTAAAGCCTTTTTACTGTGGAATTTTATATTCGTAAGATCGCCTTATCCTTTGCTCTCATCTGATCGTCAACATTGATAACGATGTGCATTATCATCAACATAGTGGCGCCCTCTTTCAAGCGCACTCATATCGTCATCGACCAATACAAAGTACAACATATATTCCCTTTATCAAATTAGGTCTTCGGTATTCGAAAGTGCACCCCTGGTCTTCCTGTAAGGGAGTAATTTCGACACCTTCAGCTGCTGTGTGTCCGCGATGGTACCCCAGGCATCAATGTTGACGATACCAGAAATACGTCGGGCAGAATATCTGAGACCCTCAGTAATATTGTGAGATTATGGTTTACATGGTAGTGTAATGCTTTCCAATACACGTAAAAGATTAGGGGTATCTGGATAGTGATTTCCAGGTGGAGCTGTGTGACGTCTCAATAACTGATAATTATTGTCCCTCGTTAGCAGCCTGGACAGCTGGAAGATGTTGAGCTAGAACACTCTCGGCCCTATCGAGGTTTTCAGAAATCCTTCTCTTTGGGATTTAATGTACATCAGCGGTGCATTCTCTTCGTTGCTGTACAAGACGACTGGCCCTTTCAGACTCCAAGTAGTGGTCTATATAATTCCTCACGGAATGTGAGTCTCTAGGCTGAAGAAGCGAAGTTTGGGCTCTGCTAAGTTTTTGACCGTTTCGATACTTGACTCACCTGCTTCTCACAGATTTCCAAGTTGAGAGAAGGGAGGATGCCTAAATGATTTTGTTGAGTTAACAGGGCAATTAGCTGGTTAACACTATCTCTAACTTTAAGAATAAGAGAATGCGTACTTTGCATAATGATTAAAAAACAGAAACTAATTAGTTATCTTAGTTTGTCCTTTTCTATGTTTTTCAAAGTAGTTTCCAGAAAGATATTGGCGCATTATCTTCCAGTTCAACTATCATTTATAATCCAAGTACTTGAACTTGAGAAGTTACTTCGAGCCTCCTAGATATCACAGATGAATTTATCGAAGGCATATCGGTTGACACGTCCATATGCATACGTTATCTTGAGGCTACGGGCTGTTTGTCAAAATATGGCCTGCCATTTGCATGAGGAAAATCTGCCTTGCTCATGGGCGTTGGTGCTGTCAATAACAGACACTCAGGCCAAGCCACGTTGCGCCTCAAATACCTGAAAGCCTATTTCGGAAAGGAAAATGGCAAGCAGCATATCACATGGATACAGACCCTCCCTACGTCGCCAAAATCAGTCTCTGGATAATTATAACATTTACAACGACCATAGGTGAAAAATGTTACCGATCACATGTTAAAACTTGTCAAGATTTGTAACTATTAAATAAACAACGATAATTAACTTACTAACCAGCTGGACATTGAAATTGTCCGGACCATTATGCAATTTTCAGAATTATGTCAGGTATTTCCGGTTAACTCTTCCCACCATATTAAGAGCTAAGTTGAACCTACGTGGGAGTTCAAACGCTTTCCGAGCAGATTGACGTGAAGATCAGAATTATAGAAGGCTTCTTCAAATCGCCCATCTTTCATGTTCTGACAGACAGACATTAACTTTCACTCTACAACATATAACGCTTCTTCCATTGCTAATGTGCTTGGAATCTTATGAGATTAAAGTCAATCATATATATTTTCCCCGATAGAACTAATCTACTTTGGGAATTCCGAGTTATTTCCACCTGCTTCTAATATTACCTGCCTCACTCTCTCAAGTCACTTATTTATACAAATCCTTGCGCTCTCTGATCGCTTATTTAGCCTAATCTCGGAAGTTAAGTTGCTAGTTACCCTTCATATTAGTCAGCTTTTTGCCATGGCCTTCATGTTAATTTCTGCAAGACGCTTTGGCAGAAATTTAGTCTACTCATATATTATAAACTCACATACATCTTTATACTATCTTAATTATTTGCGAACTTATTTACTTTTTCTGTTTTCTCATTCCCTAACCTTCCTTATTTTGTCTCTATTTTATGGTACCAATATTACATATCTTACGTGGTTTTTCCATATATTATCCTTCTATAATGTATTTACTTTGAGCGTGAATTACGCATTCTACATTCTTTTAAAATAGGTCATATAGTCCGTATTTTATATATACAGTTTACAACGCAACTCAAAAGATTTCTACCCATGAAGTTGTTTTGTAGTTGACCTGTAAGGAATTTCTTAACTCCATTAATTTTCAATTAATCTCAATGAAATCTGTGTGTGTGGGCATATATAGAAATATGACAGACAGAGCTGGCTGTCTGCATATCAGTACAAATATATAGATGTTGGTAGGTCACAGGACTTTAAACAGAGTGATTAAGGATGACTGTATTATAGTCATGAAGTCGACGATATATTGGACAATAGATAGGAATTCGCAATCAAGGAAAGGAAGTTTCCAGCATCCTACGTGTCGGAACTTTGTGCCACACAAAGGTATTGTTCTGTGGTGATAATTCCCTCTAAAAAATACCTCGATGTTCCACACATTCTGCACTACATTCCAAGTAAACCATTACTGGGGAAATGTATTTTAAAATCACTAAATATCACATCATTTCGTATCCAATAATTATGAAAATCTATTCTAACAGACAAATGCTGAAATTCCTCGAAGTAGTGTGCCAGAAGTCAGGAAAAAGGCCTCTAAACATCAAGAAACAATTATTATCGTTATCATATGTCTTTACTTCTTTACCGATACAAGCTTTTCTTAAAAAATTCTAGTGCAGTACTTGAAGCCCGTGACGTATTTTTCCAAAAGAACCTGAGGAACTTCCTAAGGTTGATGTAATTCAGCAACATATTGTAAGCATGCATTAACTGAATCGGATTGTATTTCAAACGATTTCTGCTGATAGAACGCTTCAGTAGGAAAATTAATTTAGAAGGATATCGCCTTTTATCGTCCTATCATATAGGGAATAACCTACTTCTTAATAAATATGTACTAGTAGATATAAAGAACATGTTGATAAAAATTGGGAAATGAATATTAGCCAATATGTAATAAAGGGGGACAGTTATAAATTGTAGGAATACTGTACTAAAAGAACATGTAATATCAAACATTATAATTTTATGCAGATAACAGTGGATAGGGAACCTTAGAGAGAAGAAGGGACTCAGGCGGTTGAAACAATCAGCAAACGTATTTGGTAAAACAAAAAGGGTTTGTATGAGAGAGACGACCTACTAAAGAAAGGGACAGTGATACACAGCAATTCATAAGTATTGTAGCGGAAGCATGAAATACGTGGGACTGGCGTAAATTGGCGCGTCAGGATATTTTCTCCTCCAGAGAAGTTCATATTGTGATTCTTATTTCTAAGCAGCGAGACCTTGAACGAACAACTACATATGTGAGGGTTGGAGGAGATTTCCTGTGAATGAACTTAGCATTGCCAAGTATAGTATTGCGAAAAATATTACGGATATAGGAAACGTGCGAATATATAAATGACGGAAATACCTTTTCCAGCGGTTTCAAATGAAGCTAGTAACTGAAGAAGCGACTATATTATTCCCTTCAACTACTGGTGAGAATAGGGATCGGCTAATTTGCAGCATCTTCAAGTACGAGACAGCAATCTCAGCAACTTTTTAACAGAGATATCCAGAAGATCAGGTAGGCACTCACAAGAAACAGCGTAACACTGACCCACCACAGACCGTAATGTCGGCCCTTTGGAACCTTGCTACCAGACCATTTGATGAGATTTGTAACATTATGTGCCAAGTGAAGGTAAACAATAATGTGCCTTTATCCGGAAGAAAAGAAGTATGAATCAGTTATCCTTTAATAGCTGAATGAAAGTTTCCGCGAGAAAATATTAGCCGGTTCAACAGAGAATACACGCTTACTTCTCCCTAATGTATTATCTTTGGCACTGATACATCGTCCATCACTGCATAATCTTATTGTAGGTTACAAGTACTCGAATTTGACTGATTAAGAAAACCTCATTTAAGTTCCCTGTACTTCAAAATTGAAACCCTCCCCAGCAGGATAGGCAACTACAACGTCACCCTTAGCCTGAGAATAACAGTTATAATGCACAAAGTCCCTACATAGCAGCCTACCACTGACACTTTCTTCCGCGAAAAAGACCGGATTGATATAAAAGGAAAGAAAATGGAGGGAGGGGAAGTCGCGGAAAGTAAAATATCCAAGCAGGCATTTACCTAGTGGCCAAGGATGACCGCGACAGAACCTCTAATCAGATTGATCGGTCACCGGCGATCGTGTCTGGTATCAGATGACTTTGATCTGCTTCTAGCTCTGTGTGGGTGATAATACCTGTCAGCGAGTGAAGCTCATGCTTATTTGACCTTTAATTAATTAAGTGTGAAACCTTGAGATGGTGTTAGCCATTTTTTCCGTTACGGAATCTGCTTCTTGTGATTGAATAATATTTGAGAAATATTTCAGATAAGACTCACCAAAATGATTCTCAAACCGTGATGGGCAAAAAATGTGTATGTTAACAGCAAGGAACTTCTTTAGTAAGAATAATTATGAGCAGCAGTCATAATGTTTAGTAAAGCCTACTGTAGTATACCTATTAAAATATGTATTGAAGTTCTCACAAAAATTATTTCATAAAATCATAATATCATCTAGTTTAATTTTGCAACATTTGGTATCAGCTTTACAGAAACATTATATCCGTTTAGGATTATGATTAGTACGGAGGGAATTCGGCATCAAAACCTGTGGTTTATTGCACTTAATCCCCACGTGGGGAGTCCCTGAAAGGATGGATTAGGCGAGAGGGGACAGAGGTAGGCTGACCTAAGGAGTCCGACAGTGCAGAGGTCAGGGTCCTTACTATATATCATTTGGAATCTCCCCCGGCAGGCCAGCACAAACTGCATCCCACCCTCCGTGGTCCAGATATGGCCCACCAGGTCGGCCCGGAGACCGGAAACCATCCTGCCGAAGGAGGAAGTGTTTACCTGGAGTATATCATCCTGTCATGTAGCGCCGAGACACTTTCCACCAGTTCTACTATGAAAGAGACCAGCAAATATGAAAGACGATATGAAATGAGAATGGAGATGAAATGGAGAGACAGTAAATTCATGGGATGTAATTAATGGAAAACGAAATGGCGTCCCTGGAAAAGCTCCCAAAAAGCTCCATGGGCCACCTAGGTTGGCCATGGGAATTGAACCCGGGCTCTCCGAAAGCGGGACACAGACGAAAGCGCCTAAGCCAGCACGCTCGGTTTATATACGTTTGTGTAGATTCTCTGCTCTATTGCACAAAGCAAAGGCTACCTAGAAACAAAACATTTATGTTGTGGATAGGGTATAATTCCTATTAAGATTTGAATACAAATGTGAGGCCTTAATTTCTTCTAATGCTTTGAATTCTTCGTTCTCTATCACCATTCTACTAATAATTTCGAGTTTCTGTTCATTGACCGAGCGAGGTGGTGCCAATATAATGTGTGACTCGCATTTGGGAGGGCATGGGTTCGATTCCAGTTCACCGCGTAATATGACTTGGATTTTTTTTTGCGATTTCTCGATCATTCAACTTTTGTTTTGTTGTTGTTGTAATTTTACGTGCTCCAAAGTTAAGTCACATCGGACGGTGAATGAGATGGGTGAAATGATGCTCAAATGTGTCCAGGGTACAAGGAGCTTAGAGCTACCCGACATTCGTCTTTAAGGATAAGGGAAACCACGGAAAAGACCTTGTCCAGATAGCTCACCCTGACAGAGATTCGAGCTCAGGACCTCTTGAACGTGAGGCAGACAGGCTACCATCTACGTTACCGAGGCGGGCAACTACTTGAGTGCTTACTTTCTTAACCGGATTTTCTTTCTTTCATTTCCCTTCAGCTGCACTTATATGCTTTCGGCGTATGACAGTGGCGGTCACAAGCGCGGATGCATGCTCATTTTAACTGGTGTTCTATGCGCCTGACGACGTTCTGTGGTCACTCAGCTCACGACGGGGACGCTTGTCGATACCGTACCCGGAGTGCTGATACTTCCGTGAGCCTCTGTAGCTCGTCTGCCTGAGATCCCACGGCCTCTTGCGTTTCCCGACCTTCTACCTTCTTCTTGTGGGTGTTAGTCACAATAGATGTGTGTAGGTTGCAATGTGCAAGGTTTCCCTCTTTGTGGATTACCCTTTACGTTTACCTTTTTGTCCATTGCTTGTTAGAATGCCCTTCTCTTTGAACGCAAATACAGGAAGAAAACAGATTCAAAATTTCTCTAACGGCGCATTTAAAGTCACTGCGTTTATTAAGTTCAAGGCCTTCCAGCTAATGAGCAAAAATTATCTGCCTTCAGATATGTGCATATGCCAGTTTTTACTTAGCATTGCTTTAGATGTAAGTATATTTTTGTATTTTAGTTGTAAAATAGTTGTATTTCTTGACTGTTCTATTATTGGACTTCTGTAGTTTTCTTAATTTTTTGCAAGGTTTGCATTTTCAATCCTTATATTGTATCCTTTAATTAGGTATTGATTTATTCTATTACGAGATTACAGCATTACTGACTTATTGCATTATTCACTAGCTGCATTCTTTCTTAATTATTGTATCCCTTTGTGGTTTCCATTGACGTAGCCGTTATCATGTTCAATGATCAGAGGATGAATAAATACAAATAAAAATACAAATAAAGATGCTTTTTGCCCTCAAAAGCGTCTCCTTAAAATTAGCTCATTTTTGCTTAGCAGTTGTATACATTTTATGTGCAAAATTAATGCACGGGAGGTTGTAGTGTGAAAAGGAGATGTCAAAATAAGTATTTCGGGATAGAAACAAGGGATAGTATATGAGTCAGGAATAAATCCGTCAATAAATCAATTTTCTTCTTCGAAACCTGTTCTTGCCAGTCAGATGTAAGCATAACGCACTCTTGCACATTATTAGTCATCACTAAATGAGTATGATGTTCAATGCTACAATGTGTTGTGAAGCATACTGCATGGTATGTAATACAGAACTGAAACTGTTCATTCTCATCGTGTTCATTCTCTGGCAAGTGAAGATGTTTCATATAGTTAGATTTCAAATAAGTTCGTGCAGTGTTCTTGTTTATCTGCAAAATCATTTTATAACCCCAAAATACTTAACTCTATGGTGACTTTCTACTCTTAAGTTTTGTGCAATTTTTTCCACGTATTATTTACACAAAGTATTTTGCATACTTTGAGAAAATATATGTTCAACAAATAAAATATATTGAAATTCACTCTATTTTAAAACAGATTGCTCATTTCAACAATATTCCGAATTATTGTATATCTTATTTTTTATTTATGTGGAGTCACTACCTACCTATTTTATGTTATACGCTTTTTTCCTATCCATTTATGCAATGCTTCTTATTTCTTTACCACTGAGCGGATATGAGTTTCTCGTTTTGCAGGATATGACAAGAAGAGATGCAGTAAAGTGGAAGAGATCACTAAACTACAGCATTGGTGTGCATAGAAAATTGAAGAAACCTTCTCGAGTAAACAACTTCTCAAAGTAAAATGTCCAATATTCAGTTTTCAGTCCAATAAACATTGTGATGGTTTGCCTCAGAAAATCAGGATAATTATCAATGAAACATTTTGCTTGTGGCTGGATATTTTATAAGGTTGCTCGAACTAATTTGTAGTTATGTTCTTGTTGGCCATTTAACAATTCTACTGGAAGGCAGGTTCACTGTAATTTCAGTTGCATACTCTAAGACGCACGTCAAATAGTAGTAGAGTAGTCAATTAGATGGAAAATATTATACCTTTGGGAATTATTTTAAATTCGTCAGTTGATCGCACGCTAAGCTGTGAACCAGCACAATTAAAAACATTAGATCAAAACGTACATTTTCTCAATTACAATCAAACACGTGATTTTAACAGTGTGGGCAATGCTTTCAGAGGACTGCATTCAATCAGGTACTCCAGGTATATTTTGAGGTATCTATCACCTCCTCTGTAACAATTATTTATCCTAAGCATTAATTGTGGTGGATAAAAGTCACTCTGGCTGTGGACACCTCTGTAGCGTGGCGGTAGCGTGCCAGCTTCATATTCAAGGGGTTCCTAGTTCGAATACCAGATGGGGTTTTTCTGTGGTTTTTCCTTACCCTGAAAGATAAACGTCGGGTAACTCTAAGTGCTCCTTTAAACATCATTTACCCCATTTCATTCATCTTCCGATATTATATTAGTTGGAGGACGTTAGTTAAAAAAACGTACTCCGGCTGTACCCTGTAAAACTCCTTAAATGTAAGCTTAGGGGGAACACGGTGGTAATATGATTAATTTATGAAAAAAAATGTTAAATTTTCTGCACAGAAACAGTTTTTAAACATTTTTATTTTTACTGATGTAAAATTATAATCTTAGAGGAACGTTGTAAGAATTTGTGAAGTATAAATTCTGTGGCTACCCTAAATATAATCTCCACTAATATTATAATAAAATTTCATATTGAGATATAAAAATACATGGACTTACTTCTGGAAATTGTAATTTTTACTAGCTTTCCTCTCTTACAAGCATTTTCTTGTTTAATGTAATTCTATGCTTTTAAGTGGCACTTTTCTGCAAGAGGAAAGCGTAAGAACAGTTTAGTGTGATTATAATTTATGGTATGTAATTCATTATTTTTCGGCGAAGAGTTATCTAATATTTGTGGAAAACTTGGGGACTTTCCGTTTCAAATAAATTTGTATATTAAACATTTAATGTACTTGTCCATTCAGGAGTAAATCAAAGCTTAAAAAGGATTTTGTTCGAATATCGATTATTTTAGGACAGGAAAAGAGAGACGTTTCACTGTAATATGATTAAGTATCATTTGTATCTGAAGAACAACAATTCGGCAGAATTGTGACAGTCAGTTATGTTATAAAGACACCGAAAGTTTGACGTATGATCGTTAGAAATAAGTGAACAGAAGAAACACTAAAAGCAGAACAGAAGGATAACGAGATTTATGTGTGAGGTTTACTTTCCTCTGCCCTACTCACCAATATTATAGAATTCTGTGGAAAATTCCAGCAGTTGTACGTACGTGTCAGTTTGCGAGTGTATTTGTGAGGGATCTGGTAATTGATTGCGTTTTCAAACTGATGTTATTTTGAAGCTGACGATATTTTCTATCCAACGTGTCTCACAGACGCATATCCAATATTACAAGACTAAAAGGAAACCTTAATTGTTATTTATGTGCGCTGTATAACTGCTATGTTTCTTAGCCATTCCATATTGGACGTGAAAGAGGACTTAACTTTCCTGGGAGATTCTTCACAGGCATGAAAGAAGAATGCCAGAAATCTACGACACGTGACCACCGGGTTTACTTGCTTTCCAAGCGAGGCCTCCTGTGGATTTTTACGCCCGGAAAAATCCACCACCTTCCACTAGGTTTGAACCTACGAATTCGAGAATCAGAGACTAGCAGGTAACGCCTAGACCACCGAGGATAACCAAACCACCGAGGATAACCAGACCACCGAGAACAGCTATCTCTTAAGTGTTAAATTAACCAGATGTATGACACAGTACCTTAGAAATAGTTTTAAATATCATAATGTAATTTCGATGCTGTGCAGGTATGTGCCCATTAAGCTCATACATACATTCCTTATCCAAGAAGATTAATTTGCTGGTTATGCAATCTTGTGATTAAAATTG
Source organism: Mantis religiosa (assembly GCA_030765055.1). NCBI lineage: Eukaryota > Metazoa > Arthropoda > Insecta > Mantodea > Mantidae > Mantis > Mantis religiosa. Next base: position 144,718,380 of record CM060950.1, read on the forward strand.
AACAGCGATTAATATTTTAAAACATAAACATTTAATTAGTACCTAACTAGAAACATAATATCTCTTATAAAATAAAACAAGTATAGGAACTTTTAGTTCAGTTATTTAAAAACGTTTATGAGGAAAACAGGTAATATGTATATACTAGAAAACGCTATTCAAAGAAGTAAGCTCTCTGAAACAACGTCTGCGAAATTTGGTTCTGGATAAAGAAAACGACCATCACACAGAATCTACAATATTTAAGAGCTGTACCAATTTGCCAGGGAAACATTTCTCCGACTTACTATTCTATATCAAAATATGAAGAATAGCGGAAATTATTCATCTTTCTGCAAGGTAATGCAGAATGCACCGCACAAGCAGGCAGATGCAGTACCATTTTTAAAAGCCTGATTAAATTACGGGTACACAACAACAGAATCGATGGAAATGTGCAATACTTTCTTGTTGTTGTTATTTACGTCCTCCAACGTTAACTCATATCGGACGGTGAATGAATTTGGTGAAATTATGTTCAAATGAGTCCAGGGTCCATGGAGCTTAGAGTTACCCGACATTCATGTTGAAGGATAAGGGAAAACATCTGAAAAACCTTATCCAGGTAACTCACCCTGACCGAGATTCGAACCTGTGACCTCTTGAACGTGAGGCAGACATGCTACCATCTACCCTACCCAGATGGGCGCAATGCTTATAGTTTAATATAATGAATATATTTATTTAATGCTTGCAAATCTCCTGTGTTGAACACCGGCCCTGGATGAGCCGATCTCTAATTGGTTTACTCTTAAGTCAACACACTTGCGTTAGCCTAATAACAAAGTTCGCACCTATGTTTGGGACGAAATTAAAAGAATGTGCTTTTACTGGAGTGGCTAGAAAGCGTGCTTCGCAACAATGGTCCACACCACACAAGGGAACAGTCTGTCTCGAATTGGTTTTATCCCAAAAGCCTAGCATTCAAACATTGCCTTATGAACACGTTAGTGTCAAACTCGGAAGTGAAGGAAAATGGATGAAGGAAAATGGACATTAAGTAAAGTGCTATAAACACAGGACCAGATAAGCAGTGAAGACCCAAAGCGACTAAGTCAGTTTCTTACCAACAGAAATTCTGTGCGATACGTGGGCAAGACTCCATGCACTCAACTATTGTAAATTTAAACTTTAATAGAGCTGCACAAGAGCTAAAAGTATAATTTTTCAATTTTCATCGTTTATTAGTTTCCTCTAAGCGAGCCTATTTTGTGGACATAAGGAGTAAGTGGTTAATGAGGATGTGGAATATCAGAAAAAGAACATTGGAAGGTGAGAAAAGAAATTGTTTAAGAAAAATATATTAGCTTGCAATTTAGTGCCTATAGCTCTAAAGGCTTTATGGCTAAGCTAAATCGTTTCCCAATTCCATTATTTCTACACTTGGCAAAGAGAAGCAAGTTTAAAGGTGTTATTATGGCGCTATATATTACAACTCTCAGAACTGCAATAGTGTAATATACGTTCAATGATTTTCACTGGGGAGATGTTTTGTGAAGTATGATGTAAGCCAAAGAGATTTTACACCCACACCTAAATAAAAATGTTATGCAGTTAACAGAATAGAACATCTATATAAGCTCTTTAAGTGAGGGTTTAAGACTCCCAATCTCTACTTTTCTTGGGATATGTTTTCATGTTTGACTTATTTATGCAATTTTCATCCGAGAACTGCCATGGATATTGTAGCTCATTTAGAAGTAGGCCCTTATCTGAATTAATAACTGGGGTTGCTTAAAAGAAGTAACGCATAATTATGTCTTACCGAGCGAGTTGGCTCTTTGGCAATGTGTGAGGCTCATATTCGGAAGATGCTGGGTTTGATTCCGGTTAACCGCCCATTCTGACCTTGGTGTTCGTGGTGTTTCCAAGTCGAGAGGTGATTACTGAGGTGGTTTGCCAATCCCCATGATTTTCGTTCCGGCATTTCCCCTTCATTACGTTCCGTTCTAATATTTCAGGTGTTGTCTAGGTTTGGTAACGTGATGTGGTGCCGAAAAGATGGTGCAGATGCTTAAGGCAAAGAAGAAGTATTGACACTAAAGGGCACTTGGACACTAGAGGGCTGTCTGGTTCGAAAGGACGTTCATCGCTTTCTCTCTCTCCCTCCCTCTCCCTCTCCCTCTCTCTCTCTCGTTGGGCATATAAAGTAGAAGAACAGGTCTTCCGCTCATCCTTGTGGGCCGTTTGCCTGGGGCATGTAGTCTCTTTGCTCATTTCATCCATTTCTCCTGGGGAAAGTTAGAGGTAATAGAATACCTGTAGTGCTTAATGTACAAGTGTCGTTTTCGTTATGTACTGTATATCCCAAGTTATATCTCACAGGTGAACACACTTTTAAAAGTGATAATAACGTTAGCACTTCATTATTTTACAAGTATGGCAGAGTAAAACATTTCAAATATGTGTACGTCATCGTGAATTTCTTCGTTGGCCTGTGGAAGTGTGAATGATTAAAGAGTGGTTCCTTTCTTTACTCCATATATACATATAAAACTCTGCATGCAGCACCGGCGTCCTTCTCATTTTGTTAAACAAGTGGATTGATTAGGATCTATCTTTCGTCATCGCGAAAGCAAAGCGCAAACCTCATCACCACATATTATTATCCTTGATATTACCGTGTGTCCAGGAATGGTGCTGCGTTAAGAAAAAATAATCGAGAACGTTTGCAATGCCTTCATGAATGTGACATCACAAATTCTCATACAATCACCAAATGTCCCTAAGACCCTTCCATCTTTGTAGATACAGAAGGGAAAGTAAACAAATAAAATTAAATTGAAAAGGAGAGAAACGTCTACTTAGTAATTAAACCTGAGTTATTCTCTTAAAGTCTATCTGATATTTTTGTGCAATGGATCACATACAAGGTGTAAACATGTAAATGTTACAAAGCTAGTTGATAAGTAAATGGTTATCATATGGTCATTTATTATTATTATTATTATTATTATTATTATTATTATTATTATTATTATTATTATTATTATTATTATTATTATTATTATTATTATTATTATTATTATTATTATTATTATTATTATTATTATTATTATTATTATTATTATTATTATTATTATTATTATTATTATTATTATTATTATTATTATTATTATTATTATTATTATTATTATTATTATTATTATTATTATTATTATTATTATTATTATTATTATTATTATTATTATTATTATTATTATTATTATTATTATTATTATTATTATTATTATTATTATTATTATTATTATTATTATTATTATTATTATTATTATTATTATTATTATTATTATTATTATTATTATTATTATTATTATTATTATTATTATTATTATTATTATTATTATTATTATTATTATTATTATTATTATTATTATTATTATTATTATTATTATTATTATTATTATTATTATTATTATTATTATTATTATTATTATTATTATTATTATTATTATTATTATTATTATTATTATTATTATTATTATTATTAAAATATATCCAGAAATGGCCAGTTTGTGCTGAAGTCTCTTAAGGAGGAGCACGTAGTGTATAGGATCCCCAAAAGAGAAGAAAACTGTAAAATAGGAAACATAAAAGGTAACGTTTTGTTCAATTAGCCAATGAACGTGACAACATTTGATACAGTATGCGCACGCCCAATTATTTTATCTCTAATCCTGGTACATATCCACGTTAAGTCCTAACGGATGTTTGTTAGGAAGTGAGGTGTTTTTTTTTTTTCATTTGAAGCACCTCTTCAATCTCGGAAATGTGGTATGGGCTGCGTGACGGTTGTTAGGGTAACGTTGTTGATAAGAGACATCAAACCTCTTTTGCTTTCCTTCAGGCTTCGTCGTTGGTGAGAAGTATATTGGAGATATTTGCGTGTGTACACTTCCATAAGACCATCGTTATTTATACCTAATTAACAATAACCATCTACCAAACGAAAAGTAACTTAAACACTATTGTTAGCGGCAGGTTTTTAAAATATTGCCGTGCTTCCCGTTAAAGCCAATGTAGTACCTTTGGTAAACAACTCTTAATTAATTAATTTGACGTCCAGTGTTTGTCGTGGAATCTACAGTTTGTTTCTCTGAAGACCGCTCTCGCTTTTCGGAGGTTATTTCTACCGCATAAACCAAAGTATTTCTAAACAAAAGTTTACAAATAATGTTACTTTCTCGTGGAACAAATCTATCTATCACATAACCTTGAAACACATATATTTGCACCCTGTTAAACCGTAGGTGAGGTGCTCCCTTCCAAGTATTCTACATCTGGACTTTGAGGAAGCTTCCCCCAACTTAATTACGGTATACATGCAATATTTTCGTTTATTCTTTATTTTCTCAGAAATGAATAACCATTTTTATTAAAGTACCATACGTGTAATTTATTACATGACAAATAAAATTTAAATCCTCAATTTTCCAGAAATAATCTCTGTAGCAATTATTATATGGTGCTTGGTCATTATTTGAAAATCGTTAAAATTGGAAAATGATTGCCAAACTCTTACTATAAAACGCATTAGATCTTGTTGTAGCATATAAACGTTTATGAGATTAATTTTTATTGGTTTGAATTTTCACATATATTATATTCTTATAAACTGCAAATGCAGTTTCCTTTGCGTCTCCTTATTTTCGTGTTAATGCGAAGAGCAAAGCCAATACTTAGCGAAAAACTATCGAAGAAATTTACTGTCACGTTAGTTTAGTGTGTTCTTCCTATCCTTAATATGAAATGCGTAAATGTAGATAGGTGCACCTATATTAGCTATAAGAACTATAGCAATATAGGCTTTCGTGAACATTTGTGTAGAAGGCTAAGAATTGGGGGTCATGTGAATGCCCCACCTTAGGTGTTTAAAATTTTGTTTAGGTTGTTACCTTAAAAAGGCTCTGTTTCCAGATAAAGCTTTCAGTCTGCAGTTTTATACATAGGAATCTGGGACTGCTGAATCCTTTTGAATGAATGAAAAATACATATTGCATGCAAATTATCCGTTATTAAAATTAAAATACCTCTATTTTGCCACTTATGTAGACCACATTCTACGAAAATGATTTTTGCTTATTTAAATCAGAATCGCATTCATCAACACCGTTAGTTTTGGAAGTACAAATTAGAAGCGAGTAAACATATGCACGAATATTTCTGAAATGAAAGTAGTTTAAGTATTTGTGAACAAACACATAACGCTGCTTAACCCTCTCATTATTTATCTGGGCTACATGCATAGTGGCATTAAAGTGATTAATAGGTTCGGCATTTAACAGAGCATCACACAGCGTGCGTGACGTTTAGATTTTGTGTCCCATAGCTGGAATCTAAAATATGAAGTGTAAACGTGGGTCACGGTATAGGGTGGTCTGTTAAGCGTCACAGCAATAAATCTTTGCTCTCAATGGCAAACAATAGAACAACAAATGATCGCATGTTAGATAATATTTAAATTAGTGATTTAAAACCACCTTTAGTTTTAGCTTTTCTCAACCTTTCAACAAATTTAGCATATATTTGCCTTAAATACTTAATATGAAATGCGGTCGTGGGCTTTAATATCGGGTTGTCTCTTAAATTCGTTCTATTCTTGTTACGTGTTTACGACTAAGAACTCCTGAGAACACTGCATGCCCCCATTACTTTTACGTCAAAGAAGTCGCCCAACAATATGGGGTTTGTTTACAAATACAATAACTGAAAAAAAAAATGCTACGAACATAAACCACAGCGACCTCACGACCAAAGGTAAATAGGTCAACTTATGTAAGAATTGGTAACCAAACTTCAGTACGAGTTTGTGGATGCAACAGTGTGGAGTTGTAACTTGTAAATGTTAATATGGAAGGCAAGAAGGAACATTTTCGACATTTAATGCTGTTTTATTACCGTAAAGGTAAAACAGCCTCACAAACTCATCGGAAAATTTGTGCTGTTTACGGAGAAGATGCAGTGACGAATCGGGCATGTCAAAAATGATTTACTCGATTTCGAGCTGGGAAGTTCTCTGTGAAAGACAAACCTCGTTCTGGACGACCTGTGGTTACGGATGAGGAAAGGATAAAGGACATGATTACGAACAACCCCAGAATAACAACTCGGGAGGTAGGACAGGAGCTAAACTTATCTCATGCAACTGTAGCCAGGCACCTAAAGAAACTTGGTTACGTAAATCTTCGGGATGTATGGGTTCCGCACGAACTGAGTGAACAAAATTTAGTTCAGCTCGTTTCCATCTGTGACGCATTGATAACACGCAATGAAACTGACCCTTTTCTGAAACAGCTGGTTACAGGAGACGAAAAGTGGATTGTGTACAACAAAATCCGAAAGAGAAAGTCATGGTGTAAGAAAGAAATGAAATGTGTAGTGTTTAAGGCCCGCTTTTACTACATACGGAACCGCGGGCGATGGCACTGATGATACATTAGATGAAGATGGAGCACCGGTGGAATGAGATGGCGGGGGAAACCGCAGATCCCGGAGAAAACCCGCTCCAGCGTAAGAAAGGGGAACCACCACTCTCAATTCCTAAACCAGGGCGTCATCCTGAGAAGATTATGGTGTACATCTGGTGGGACTGGAAAGAATTATTTATTACGAATTTCTTCCTCCTGGGGAGACCATCAATTCAGAGAAATACTGTTCTCAGTTGGATCGTTTGAAGGTTGCCCTAGAAGAGAAAAGGCCAGAGTTAGCATCTAATGGTGGAGTCGTCTTTCATCAAGACAATGCCAAACCACACACCTCTATGGTAACTCGTCAGAATTTACGGGATTTCGACTGGGATGTGTGCCTTATTCTCCAGACATTGCCCCATCCGACCATCATTTATTCCGATCCCTGCAAAACTTCCTTAATGGCAAACGCCTTACTTTCTTGGAGGATTGCAGACTCGCCGTAGAAGAGTTCGTCAACCAGAAAACTGCATGATTTTTGGAAAAATGGTATTGATAAGCTTCCTGAGAAATGGAGATATGTTATAGATAATAATGGTGCATACTGCACAAAATAAAGTTTGTTTGGAAAAGTTCATTGCCTTGTTTACTTTCGATGACCTTGCGTATGTAGATTACCCCTACATAATTAGGCAACTTCGTTGCCGTAGTTGTGATACGGGCATACGGTGCAGGCGTTCTTTGTCGCAAACACGTAACAAGAATAGAACGAATTTATGAGACAAACCAATAAAATTGATATCATTCAGGCTGTATATTTATCATAGAACTAATATGAAGAGAAGATAATACAGTTTACAGGCATGCCATTAAAATAGAAAGGCATGTAATTTGTAAGCTGTTAAAAATATCTACAGGATGCTCGAAGGATACTGTGAAAAATAATAATCAAAGAAGGGATCCGAGAAACAGTTAATATTAGTACAAAGTTTATATCAACGTAGCAGAGGTAAATATTGAAAACGAAGGCACAATTGGTAAAATAATTGAAAACAAATCGAGGTAAACAAGGATGTCGACTCTGCAGCACCATTTGGTTTATATCTTGACCATACCATGAAGGAATAGTAGGCTAAGATAACTAAGGTGAACTGAAGTAGTCCAAATAATTTTTATAAGCAGAAAATCAAGTATTAATAAGTGGCTTAAAATAATTTGCAAATAAGTGCCTATAAATTGAATGAAATGTTAAAAGTGTTGTAAAAGGAAACGAAATCATTGCTTTTTGGGGTAAAAATCACATGAAACGAGAAATAATGATGTTCATACAATAGATCAATTAAATAATTTTAATTATTTAGTACAAAATGAGTATTGACGGTAGAAAAAATACATAAAAACAAAAGAAGACTAACTGAATAATGTGGAACAATAAGCCGAACCTTGAAGCACAAAGCTCTAGATATCACACAACTTAAGTTTTATGAAACAAAGCTTTTTGTAATATTATTGTGAATTCTTACGTTCCCCAACAGGGAGAATCTTAAGAAACAAACAAGTGAAAAAATAGGAAAAGTTCAATGTATAAATTTATATCGCACAGATTACATGTGTTGCACACGTAAAAGGGATGGAAGCTAATAAACTGCCATCTGCTTTAATTAGCTAACAAGCGAAAGGATTCAGAAACAGAAGGTCAATAACTACATAAACAGATTAATTCCCCTAATTGAAAACAGGCCTAATGCCTAAGTCCATGAGGCAGAATAAATTTAGTGAGGGATTTAGATAGGGGGCTTCAGTTTAACAAAGAGCGGGTCAAAGCTACTGAGAAATGAAGGTTGGGACTCCTGCAACGGGGGCAGAGCACCCACGGCTCTCGGCCTTTTGTGCATCCATCGTAACTCCTTGGAGGAAGCGAGGAGTGGGAGTGCCGAAGTGCGGCCAGATATTGTTATGTAATCATTGTAATGCTGATTAACTTAATCAAATTGGGATAAAGCAATCAATACCTGTGACGCTGAATTTCTAAACTGGGGTGCATTCCTTAAAAAGACACAAGATGTTGAATTTACTTTCTTCATAGACATTCTAATGCGAAAATGAGCAAATTTTTATTAATGATAATGGGATACCCATTTAAAAATACTAATAACTATTCTGTTATTACATATACACTTACAAAAAGTTTAGTTATGCTCACATATTCTCAAGCCAAAGTTTTACTTCTTCGTCATCTATTCAGCTCTACCAGGTGCCTCAATTTCTTTATCTGCCAATAGCGCCCAACATGTTCATCATCTTCTGTTTTCGAGGCTGGAATTGTTAACCAGAATCATATCCTGCAATTCTTCGTATTTCTGCCGATCGCCAAGATCCACATAGATTATTTTATTTCTACAATCTTTTCTACCAAGTAAAGCATATGATGCCCACCCTGAGTGACATTTTAGATATTTTCCCGTTCTCCACCTTCAGTCAATTCCCAAGTATCTTAAATAAGCACACTGATTGTTTCAAAATGTTCTCGGATATAAATGATTTAAGCGTGTGGTAGGAGCTAAAGTACTAGTTTATGTTGGTATAACGTAGCAATTAATTAAAAATAATTAAGGGAACTATAGTAAGAAAGCGCAGTAGTTCATTTTTTCGTGGTTCCGGAATTGGCTACGGATATACTATATCTTTTTCCGGATATTTTAAATATATAGCATTTTAATGGTTTACATTTTAATGCTGAATTTTGATTTATCCTGATACTGTTATGTAGGCCCCTACAGAGTAACTAAATCACAAAAATTTACGTATGTACTTCTAAACTTTTTATCCAAGCTCAGATGTTCAGAAATGAATAATATTCCTTTACGCTTTAGTTTTCATAAACATAATCAAAAGTGCATTGTTTAATCCGAATAAAGTTTATTTTCAATTAGGTGTTCCAAAAATTCGTCTTCATATTATCAATAACTGTTAAACTTAACTTTATGGAAAGATCCCTCTAAATGTAAAATTCTTAATTTGTCGAGGGAAGGCAATATTGTTTTTCACGGAAATGGCCACTCTGGATTTCTTTAAAACTTTCCAGGATGAAGACTGTCAAGTCCATGAGTGGTCTAGAGAGTTTCAATTAAAGGGATATTTCCACTAAAGATGGCTTCTATTTCGCACACAATCAGTTCCCATTAGTCCTTTTGAACTCTATCAGCGCACTCAGTTGAACGTAACCGCAGCCAATTTTCTCCCCAACAAATGAACAATTGACGACCATTTTGTGTAACAGGAAAAATAATTTTCTGAGTTAACTTTAACTTTAGATGTCAAAGTGTTAACAAAGATTCAGGAACAACAGCACTGCTGGCATAGGTAGTTTCATACTTAGAGCGACAGGCACTTCGTGAGTGGAAAAAATACTAGTGTGTACCAGATGAAGCCATTGCGATGAATAATTCATGGCAGGGCACCTGAGCTCTTATCCGCACTGCCCCCAGTTACCCATTTGTTCGGTCCATATTTCCTAGACTCAAAGGAAACCTGCGGAATATGTATTTAGGCGGAATGTTTACTGTGAAGAGAAACGGGAAAGAACGAGAACCGCATGTAAAATGATATACGTATTCTTATGAACATACAGCAGCGTATCTGTTTATCTATCTTAGGGTTATTAGAATCCAGTTCAGATGGGAATTGACCACAGTATAAGGAATGGTTTAAGAAAATTGAGTATGTGAAAGATTGAAATTTATTTTTAAAATTCACAAATTACTGCTTTCTTAGTTTTAATTTCGTGGACGTTGGTACACAGGGAAAGGATCTAATGCCATACCTCACAAATTAATTCACAAATATCATCCACAATATCAAGAGGTGTAACTCGTATATCTTAGGAGACTCTGTGATAGTTAGACGAGTACCATGTGATATTATTAACAAACCCATGACTAGAAAGGCTTTGTTTACTTGTTATGGTTCCTGACAGTTGCAGGAGGACGTAGGCATTACGGATCACAAAATATAAGATAATAGCAAATAGGGAACCTGCAACACCGTGATTAAATGTCTAACATTAGTTTAACCAATCTTGAGGGTATTCAAAATAGCTTTGTCAACTGCGACATATTTTGTCCATTGCCTGGCTATGAGATGTTGATCTATTGGAGAAATGTCAAACTCTGAAGAATGGCGTGTACGCGGATGTCTAAGAGCGATGTTTGGTAAAATAAGCTCTTTGTTTCACTTGAAAAGCCCCTTCAATATAGTAAACATCGTCTGAGCTGTGTGACAGTTCTTGTTAGAGACGGTAAGCCTCTCTTGGCTGCCTTCGGTCTTCCACAAAGGTGTACTTCGCAGTTGTATGCAAAACCACCATTGTTGGTTCTAGTTTAGTACAGCTAGAAGAATGATTATTGTAACGAAATTACTAAAGAGTTCGGCAGCATGAACACCGCCGTTGACAGTGTGCTGGACTACTGTTCATTGCCTAACAACCGATGTAACACATTGGTAACCAACTCCTAAGGAATAAATGCATCTATATCTTGTCCTAATAAGCATGTGTAATTTCTATTCAATTTAGTTTAACTCCGATAAATATATTTTTAACATCGGTGTGTCTTAAAAGCTATGTGTACGGCAAAAGTAGTTACTAAGTTTTTGAATACAAGCTGCGGAAACTGTCACAGTCATTCGTTCTATAAATTAAAATATCTTGACTCTGGTATTAGTAAAGAAATGTAAAACACTAATTCAGAGTCTTACAAATTATACTGATCTAGGCTTCAGATCAGGACTACTAAACATAAAATAAAATAGCTATATATAAAATGCATACATAAAATAAATACATACATATATGTAATAAGTACAAACAAATACATATTATATAATAAATACATATAATATAGATATATAAAACATTTATTACAAAAATTTCTTAAGTTGCATATTTAAATGCACTGCATATTTTTCTTGCACCGATATGATAAAGTTTTTGTTATACCAACCTACTCAAAATTCACCAGAATAAAGACTATTTCAACAGCTATGCACAGAAACCTTAACATAGAGGTAGTATTACGGGTATATCCGATATATGGCATTTAAATTATATACTATATTCAATATTAAAACAGTTAAAAATGTCATATGAAGGGTTGTGTAGAGGAACAGTTTCGGGAATATATTCACATTTCCTATCCCCGATCTCTCTCTCTCTCTCTCTCTCTCTCTCTCTCTCTCTCTCTCTCTCTCTCTCTCTCTCTCTCTCTCTGTCTCACATGTATGTGTTTGTGAAGATCTTAATGACTGATATGTGGTGGGTGTGTCCGCAAGAAGATTTTTTAACGTCTTAAATTTCTGGATGGAATCCTACATCAGAGGCACCGCAGAATATCCAAGGATATCCGGTGACTCAGAACCCTGCCTGAACCTAGATGTCATAAATATTCCCGAACCACTGTACCGTAGTAACCGAACAAATCCGAACAAAAATTATGGAACTTTTTTATGTATTTCTGGAGACGTCACAAGTACCACAGGTGCTAGTGAACACAACACTCATATTAGAGTAGCGTAAGATTTGAAGCTCGTTCCCAGAAGCACGCGGATGTCCCCAGCAGCTCCCTCGAATATCCTCAACAATACGCTCTCGTTTGAGTAAGAATTTGCACTATCTGTTCGGCACCAACATACGCCACGAAACCTTGAAGCACACCTGAAATATGGAAAGGAAACGTAATAAAACAGAAATCATGGAAAGGTTTTGTGGTTCAAGAGAAAGCGCTACATGTTTAGCCCACCGATCAGAAAAATCCACGAAACATTATTAGGCATTGTGGTCTAAAGACGGAAAACAAACCTACAATTTTCGAGTGCGACTGTCACAAGTTATTGTAAAGCTAACTAAATGTTGGTATCTCCCTAAAATTTATATCAAGGGAAAGTTTATTATAGAATTAAAAAAATTCTAAGAGCATAAAGGGAACGCCTGTTTCAATGAACCAACTTGGGGGTTAGTGAAGTGCTCGTTTTCCGTATATAGGTATGTGCTACCTCAGGGCTAATTTCGGATATCCTACTCGAAAATATAACACATTTATGAATATTAATAACGTAGTGAAATTTTGCTGACATGTTATATTTAATAGCTTTGCCCTGGAGCATCCCAGAACGCATTTAGATATACGAATAATCCTCCCTCAAAATTCTATCTCTTTCCTTTATGGCATATACTCAGTGTGCGTCTTTCGAAATTTCCATTGTTTAATAGCAATTCTGGGTAAAACTCTTAAGGCACCCGATGTCACTAAAGATTCCTTCATACATTACCTTTAGGTGCGGAAGGCATGTCTGCATTCGTAACAAACAATTTAAGACAAATATTACTGAACGAGATGACCCTGTGGTATTTGGGGCGCGTCTTTGGGAGGAATCGGGTTCGGGTCGACTAATTTAGCCATGGATATTTCGTGCCTCCTACTAATCAGTAGACAAATTCTACCAAGAATTTCCTGTTCATTGTTTCCTCTATCAGTTTCTATCAATTTTTACACGGTTGAAGGATCAGACGATGGTAAATTGCGCTTTAGCGGTAAAGGGACCTGCGGGAAAGGTCTCTTCCTGTTGTAAGTTGTACTGTGAACGGATTAGCTTCGCAGTCCTTGGGCCCTAGGGTTCCCCTGGGGGCTCGAGTTCATTGACATCAAATGTATTCAGGCTGGAATCCAAATAGTCGACCTTCTGGCTCCCCTCTAATCCATCCATCCCTGAGATCGCGTTAGAAGGAAAAGCCCACCCACAGCGTTTTTGGAAACAGCCGTGATATACACTCTTATTCCTACATAAAGGAATAATGGAGACGGTAAGCAGAAAGGTGGCGCCAAAGATTAACATTTTGATTTAATGAGACATGTTCGTCTGCCGGTCAAAATGAAAATGTGTACTTACTGTGAGTGTACTGAAAATGTGTACTGACAAATAAGTACTAGCACATTATGAGAAACTAAGCATTATATGCACGAAGTGTACTGCACACCTCGTACCGGACGAGACAAGTTTCGGTATCGCATACAAGGAACACTAAAAAACTGTTACATATGATTATGGTAGATGAGGTATCTTTTATTGAGCCACGCATTGTAATCCAAGGTGATACAGGTACAGTTATTTTACAACATAATAAACACTCAATGTAAGTAGAAGCCTTACGTTCCACTAAACGTTCAGTTCATTGACAATAAAAGTCTGGTTCTTGGTCATCGAAGCATCAGAGAACCGCTTTTTGGACTTATTCAGCATTGGTAAATCGGTTTCCATCTAGATGTACCTTCATCTTGCCTACAGATGGGACTCACGTAGTACCAGATATGCACTTTAACCCAGATGCTTCCATGCCTCTCATCCAAAACGTTGAATCATATCGTGTGTTGAGCCGCCTGTGGGATATTGCATTCTCGTGAACGAGAGGAATACCTCTGATTATGTTTCCAGGTCTTTTGCTATCTACTGCGTTGTGCAGAGACATCAATATTCGACAGTAAGAATCGGCAGTAATAGTTGTGTCCTTCTGCACAAAATCTGTGTAAACAACTCTTTTACAGTGGAAGAAAATAGTGGCAATGACTTTCCAAATCCAACTTGAGCACAATTTCCGATACTACAAACAGAGTGAATACTACCGATTGAGAAACTAAACTTCTGTGCAATTTCTGCTAACTCAATCTGCAAATGCTGCGAATCATTTTGACTTTCTGGTAGTTATCACTTGTGATCGATGTTGATGTCCTTCCTTCTCGATTAGCATTACCTAAATGTACGACGTTGCTCAAATTGTTGGCACCATTTCACAATTGCTGGACGCGACATTGCATTGCATCCAACCACAACCACAATTTCACTGTGAATCTCTGTGCAATTCACAGATTTTTTCCATAAAAATGGCACTGTTCCGTGTACTTCAATTGTGTAGTTTCTTTCCAGTTGACGTGTCATTTGTCTCTCACCATGATGCATCTCTTGCCAGTACCATAACAACACAGTTTCTCTGGAAATCAGTGCACATGAACTCTATTCTGACAATGCACCGTTCTTATAGCGCAATGCTCTTGGCACCTGACGACATTTAAAATTTATTTTCTGAATGCTCATACCATTCACAACACATATGTTGAATTGAATATTAGACACACCTACTGACAGTGACTAGTGTTATACAAGATTTTGTTTTATTTACTTCTTGACACGCTACTCTCAGAATTGGAAATTTACATGTACGATTTATTGCTGACACATGTAGCCCAAATTTTTTTCTACCATCCTTACTTTTCAAGACGTTGAATAAATGCATAGCATAAGTTAAACCCCTTAAAACGTAAACGTCATCCTACTGGTTGAGGGGTTACATGCTGGTCTCTGTTTGCCGAGAACACAACTTAAAACCGGCGGTGGGTGATGGATGTTTTCTGGTGCAAGAGCCATTGGCATAGGTGGCTTTGCAAGGAAAATAAAGCAAACGTCCCATGCCTTGAACTTATTGCATATAGAATAACTTCAAGCCTGATAAAGATGCATTTGAGCAAAATTAAAGGTACATTCAACCCCACTAATGAATGAGACAATAGGAACCATAGCAGTTAAAAAAGTTCCCAACATAAAATTAAACTTTAGAACCTAAACTGTACTTAAGAAGAGAACTAACTTCTGCTAAAATACATTCCGTTGTAGTCTATAGCTATGTAATCCTTGTTTCACATAAGCTTGTCCCGTTCCCGTATCTCTTAAAGCTTACGTCACCTAATCACCTCTCATTGGCTGCTGTCGTAGTATAGGCTGCACGGTAAAACTGAGTTCCTTGTTTAACATGATATATCTTAGTATGTTCGAAGACAGTAGTTGTCAAATTTATATTTTAATAGCCGTATGAATTAAATATATTACGCTACAGAGTTAATTTATCGGGAATGCATGTTAATTCTTAAAATAAATAAAGAGGAGGATCCTTTGCTTCAAACCTGCATCTCGGGATGACAGATGACAGGAGGTGCGTTATCGGTATTGGTGACATATTTGTTTATATGACTTTTATCCCTGATTTGATTTGTATTGGGTTTGTCGTACATTGCACCGCCTACAACCCCGAAAGCCTTACCCAGTTAGGATAAAGGGAAATGCAGTCAAACGCGAAGGGATACTCAGAGGGGGAAAGTTATATGAAACAAACCTTATAATTGGAAACTGCTCACTTATTTCACCTTGTTATAAAATATTATAATATTAATTGTAAATATGTACAATTTGTAAAATCAAATGTTGGAAAAATGTAATGTAATGCATGTAATACTACTATGTAGTGGGGCATGCTGATTGTTATCAATAAAGAAAAAAAAAAAAAAAAAAAAAAAATATTATATTATATATGTACATGAGCTAGTACTTGATAAATTTTATTTGCATAATTTAGACATGATAGATATTTAAAATAGTAGGAAGAATTTTTTGCTGTTATTATTCACGTATATGTAGGTACCAGCTATCATGAGGAACATTTTTGCTTCAGGTAACTTCCAAGTATAATTAACTGTAACACTGTGTACTGCTTAACTCTTTACGTAAGCATCAATTTGTATTAGCTGTAGGAAAGCAGTACGTTTTAAATCAAATTTAAACATTTTCATGCTATACCTGTCACGCAATAATGTTGCTCCAATAGATTCTCATGAACAACCTTGTGAAGATCACACAAAAAGTACTTTTAAAATCTGTGAAGGTTTATAAAACGTAACATACGAATGTTTGAAAAGGATTACTAAACTTGTGGGTAATTAGGATTAGGCTTATAGAACGAGAAAGAACACTTTCTGTACTTAGACCTTTATGGAATCGCTGCAGCTAACACGTTCTTGGAGAAACGGATGAGGTGAAAGCGACAGAGGACAACAGAACGCAGGCTTACAGGTAAAATATATGGGTGGAAGTCCGTAACAGTTCCACTTCTCCCCAAAGCAGCCCTGCAATGTCCTATGGGGGTATTCTTTCCTTTGATCCAGCATCAGCGTCATCCATTCGGTAAAGCTATTTGCCACAGAACCAAGTACTACATATTAGAAAAGAGAACAAAATATACTGAACGGAAAGTTATGGAATGTAACGGATGATAGATGAGAAATCAGTGCCGAATTCACTTACCCACCAGAGAAATCTACAAAAAACCAAGATCAAACTGGGTGAGCGACTTGAAGTTGTACTCGAGATATCCCACGTACGAGTCTCAAATGTTTCAGCGGAGCCATTTCGCTGCGTACATACCACTGATAATGTAATTTGTACTTCATGCATGTTGAAAATATTCTGACCGTTAGAATATTTGAAATTAGAGATAATGCTTTCTTGAGGCACTGTATATGATTTAAGAGTCTTCAAACGAAATTTTCATAGTAAAAATCATTATGCTGTCCTGAAACTTAACGTATACAAGCTCTTAGAATTACAATGAACTGCGTGGCAGCTCGCACTTTTGAGATAAAAGCTGTAGAATACCGGAGTGAGAAAGCCATCCCTCTAGTAAAATGATGTTACAGCTCATGTTTTTATACGAGAGGGAATCGCATTAGATGTATCCGAGGAAATGACGAGCGCTGTACAGTGAACCCCAAAAAATTATAGAACACCTTTACTAGGGGTGGTCACATTGGACTATGGTGGAAATTAGCAGGGTTTGTGGGGATAGATAAGTTCAATTTCTTTAAAATGAAAATTCCAGAAGTTTTAATACTTAACCATTAATTTAATGTACATTATCAGGCTGTACTTTTTAAAATGAAAACCAACTGACCCTAGAGGTCTGTAAGCAAGAAACTACGGAACGGAGGTGCATTTACGTCAATACACCGAGCAAGATGGCCCCGAGGTAACGTGTGAGGTTCACATTCTTGAGACTCCGGGTTCGATTCTCGTCAATCGGCCAATCTGAACTTGTTTTTTCGAGGTTTATCCGGTCGGTGGACTTTTTCTCATCGGCCACGATTTCCTTTACTTCATTCAGTTTCATTACAATCTTTCAAGATTGCTTCTCGGTACCATGGTGAACGATGGGACAGGACATATGACATTAGAAGGCTGCATGGTTGAACGTGTGTCTCATCGTCCGCTAATGGATGGTATAGCTATACTACTACAATCTACCTGTAGTCTTCTAAAAGGCTGCGCTGGAAATTATTAAAGGGATATCTACAATATAATAACGCGGAGTTAATCGGAATGTTGTATGGAAGTGGCGATATGGGATTAGGCAGTCGTGGGTTACCTACAGCAACGCGGGCAATAGGCCGCTCTCCCTCTAATTGTCGTGTTTGAAGATAAACCAGACAAACTGTAAGTACATACGCAGCCCCTGATCAGGACTTTCAAATCGCTTGGAGTGAAACAAAACAGTAGAGTGAAGCGAAGTTTCGATAACGTTGTTTGCAACATTTGAAAAGACTAAAGCCACGAACCAAAGTTGCACTAGTAGTATAAAGTGTGCAGGTAAATAGGCGCTAAACGTTAATAATAATAATAAAGAGCACTTAGCTCTTTCAATGATAAGTATCGACAAGGCAGAATCGCTTACTCTTCCGTCACCTTAGGGTATACTTTTGCATGCCAGGTCAATATCTAAATATAAAATAACATTACCCACATACATGTATATATATATATTAAATATAGTATATTATATTCTTAATAACAAGCTAACTGTAAGCATAATTTCCTGAAAGGCGCTTCAATTAAATGCACCTTTTATAACAAACCCCATTATGAGTTATTAAACAATATCTATGCAGGATATGCTTTACACTCACACTATTACTTGTAATTATTAGTACATTTATTATGCACTGTTTTGAAACATGCTATTGCTTCATTTGTAATCAAATATTGCACATCTAGCCTTTTTAGGTCAGTATTGTGTTTTTGTTCACGTGGGAAGTAAAAAGCAATAAAGCCATCGTATTGATGAATAAAGCGGTGAGCAAATAACAAAATAATTGATTTCCCAGCCGTAGACCAATAGTTGTTTGTAGCTGATCATTCACCGTACTCTGTATTGTGATCTACCTAGCCTCATGTTATTACATGAGACGACACAACTGCTGTCCGTAGCAAAGGAATGTCGATATTACAAACCACCTCAGGCATGTTGTCGATAATGTTTCATTGGCTCAGCGCTCGAAACATTATTTGTATTGTTATGCATAAAATTGAATAAATAATTTATAGTAATAAATAACCGCAAGTAACAAAACAAGTGAACTTAGGTACACAAAAGCCTTGTAAAATTTCTATTACAAAAATGTCATTCCACGGAAATCTGTTTCTGAACACATTGTGTGAAAATTTCCAGGGAAATGCAATTTAAGAGTTTAAGATAATATCAAATCAACAATTTAAAATTATTTTTATTCGTTAGACAGTAAAACTAGACAAGTTACTCGTTTGTAAGCATTCACTGAGGTTAAGGAAATAAACTAGGACAACGTAAATATAGGCCTTATATTTTCCTTGTGTTACAAAACTCATTACTGGCAAGCCATACCAACATTAGCCAAAGAAATGCCCATTTCAAAGGTAAAATATGTTTTGTTGCTTAAAAGCCCAAGTTATTAGGTTTTGAAAATTAGTTTTAAACAACACAGCCACTATCTAATACAGATAGTGCGATTTTATTTTTCGGCCAAAATGTTCATTTGTTCCAAGTACAAAACTGTTTATTTGTTTTTTAAATTATAAATGCGCACACAGGGAGTTTTCAAAATTAAGTATACAAATGTGAAATTAGTTAATGGTTGTGAAATTAGCAAAGAAATGCAGTTTTGACCTAAATTAAAATATATCCTGGGGTTATTTTGATGACGTTATAAAGAATACTTCTTGTCTATGAAACAGTTCAGTAACGTTCTATATGAACTTCCATGTTTAACCCAAATGCTCAGGGGAATTTTACTGCATGAAACACAATATCCTACAGCACCTCCGATAGCAAATTGTGTACCGGAACTGTATGAAATCAGCAAAATACACTAATTAATCAACACCCAAGAGCACAGAAGGAAATAGTTATTACTGGTTTTGAGAGGTAAAATCACCCCACTTCCCTAGAGCGTTAGTACTTGCTGCTGCTAATTTGTTGGTATAAAAGTGGCGGAAATTTAGGAAAGAGATGAACGGCGTTTTTCCTGCAAATATGAATGCTGTGTGTTGTGAAATTAAATCCTTTATTAAATATCTGCCGCTAGCATAGGCAAAGGCTGTGGTTTGAAAGTCAGTCCTGTTTTTTAATTTATTTTAATGTAAATAAAATTTCATTTTCATATCTCTTTTATTAAGTAGGTAGACTGGAAATTTTATTTTATATTTCAATTAATTATATTTATCATAATGATAATCCCAAACAGTTTTTATAGGAGAGTTTTTTGGTACTGTGGCTTTCATATTTTTTTCCTTTTGCAAGCTGGAGCAGTTAATCAATTTTGTAAAGTAAAAAAACCTCCAGCGTTAAACTGCAGTATAAATGTCTGTATTTGAAAAACACACACAATTAAATATAATTAAAACCAGGCATAGGAACTTCTGGACATTAAAGTTAGCACAAAAATAAGTGAATTTGTACTGTTAATGTACTTCAGGAAATGTGAAGCCTTGCGCAGTTTGTCGACGTATGTCGACAGTAACCACCAGACCGTTTTTATCTCTCAGTAACGCATGAGCGCTGTTTTATACAATCTTTGTGTAGATAATATGTTTATGTGTAAATAACTACAAGTTATGTTCAATAATTTCTAACCTCGGTAACAACAATAGTTAAATTGATGTCTATGACAATAATTAACCGACCACTGATCCATTCTGCTAGTTATCACCAATTAAAGTGTTTGCTCTGAGAGCATTTACGGTCTTTTGACCAATGTGACTGTTACGCAAATATAATATTATGTACATAATTATCACCCACACCATCACTTCTATATGCTGTCATACTGCTAACACATGATTACATTCCTAGCTTCCCGAAGCAGTGTTCTAAACCCGTGACCTAGGACTGTGGTATAGTTCCTTTCTGCTTGTATAGTAAACTAACAATTTAGAAGTGTTTAAATAAGTGTGTTTTTTATTGAAAACTTTTCCAAATAGCTTTATTTTTCACTCTCACTACAGAAGATTCCTCAACTCCCCATCTTCTTTACATTCCGGAGATCAACATTTTCGCGAGGACATCCTCTCAACAACCGCTTAGTCAGAGGTATACTTACTTATGCAGATCTAAAGCCATCGCAACTATTTACAGGAAATTATGAACTGGAAGGTACCACCTTCCAATAGGTTTACCTTACATAGCTCCTAATAACATTATAGATTCTATTTTGGGAATATTTATAATTATTATTTTCAACCTGGTTATCCCTAAAGTCGAAAAATAAGGAAGAAGTTTATGATAATGAAAATTCCGCCAAT
>CM060950.1:144744309-144751809 GCA_030765055.1 Mantis religiosa
CAGGATGGTATGCTCTGAATGAACTAATTTCTCCTCCGGTATGTTGGATGCTGGTCCCTGAATGGGCTGCCGGGACCACTTCCGAACCCCATTAGGGGAAATGTCCGTTGTCCTGGACTACCGGGGGAGGTTTCCATCTAAGTAAAATGTAGGGATCCTCTGTACTCTCGTGGCCCCTTGGGACGGCTGCCCTCTGTCTCCTCACGCCTCATCCTTCCTTCCCAAGATGCCCCACTTGGGGGCATAGGTACAGTAGATCAAGACTGCTCGTAGTGCCGAATCCCTTCCGTAGCAATACTAATACTAATATTCTACTGAATGTCGACTTTGTGCTTAATTTCACATAGCAAATAGAAAAGTTTAGAGTCAGAATACGACTTTAAAATTTTTCACCTGTTTGGAATTCAGGAAGCTATATGAATATGTTGACGACTTCTATAAACCACTTACTGACACAACTATCTTAAATTGCGTATTTTTGCATGGGCAAAAGTTAGTCATTTGTGTCTTAACGGGTGCTACTTTTATAAAACTCCAGACAGAAAAGTTCTTTTCTTTTTTCTTTTCCATTTTTTAGCTGCAGTGATCATATTGGCGGCCGTTCTCCTTTGGAACATATAGATGGTGTTGAGCCGTAAACAGTGGGTTGTATTATTAGATCACGCACACGTTCGCGCTTTCATTCATACATCCAGACTCTGGGGAAGATGGGGAATCATCTTGGTTGGAGAAAAGAACCCTTGCCCCAGCTGCGAATCAAACCCAGGACCCTCGCACGGGAGGCAGGTGCTCTACGGATTGAGCTACGGGGCAGCCCAGAAAATGTTTTATTCCGCAGTTTTAAAGAACTTTCCTGACGTGTGCTTGAAATAAGGGAAGGTCAGGGGCAAGGGCAATCTAAGGAAGGATAATCAAAAAGGAAAAGGCTAGCGTTTAACAACTTTTCTTTTCAGAATACGGAAGATAAAATTTCGAAGAAATGTCTAAGTAAATAAAATTTTTCTCTATTTGCGTAGAAAAATATACGAAATGCTGTAGTCTTGGAGTCAGCTTAGAGCTTTTCACTTCTCGTTATTGCTTATTCAAACATGATGTATAAATTGACTTTGCAAGTGGACGTAAATAGTGCGTTAAGTATTAAAACGTATCTAGCATTTTATTTCTTTCCTATACATCTCCGGATTTAAGTTTTTAGTAATTTAATATAAGAATTTTAGAAAAGAAGAGAGTTGTATGGCTTATATATATTAAGAAGGACTTTTAAGTTAACAAAATTTGGTATTTCATTTTAAATAACTGTATTTTAAGAATAACGTACGACATTACAAAAAAATTACAACGATTTTAATTTTTTCTCTGGGAGCATACACAACAGCCTCTCTCGCTTATGCAGGTTAGGTGTAGCGTATCTGTCTTACGTTCAAGTGGTCACTAGTTCTAACCTCGGTCAGGGTTTGAGTGTCATTTCACCCCTTTCAATGGTGGTTCGAAATTACTTACGTTGGAAGACTTTAAAATAAAAAAAGTTAGAAGTTACAGGATTTCAATGTTTTAAGTCATTTCCCTCTAAATTTAAGCAAATAGCATGATAAAAAAGGAGTTTTATAATTATGATAACTTCAACTTAAATGGTTGAAATTTGTAGAAGCAATCAATTGTTGTAACTACTGTTATATACGTATTTCTTATCGTTTCAGCTTCATATGCTTTTGGATAATTAGCATAAAATGTGTATTACAAACATTTGTTTCTATTTATAATGATGAATAGGAAGTAAATAGAAAAAATAATAGTATATATGAAAATGGTGCAATGGGTACACACGATGTTCTTTTTGTTTCCTAAAAACTGCTGCATTTGAAAATGTTAAACTTAAATGAATATACTTGATGTTAAATGTAATATTCAAATAAATAAGGCATCAGTAGTATTTTAGTATCTGTATACAAGTACTGAGCGACTGTGTTATTAACTTCAAAATAGAGTTACTGACCACTTTGATATCCAGTTTTTTCGTTTAATTTAATAATATTTCACTTCCATACCATCACTGTGGGAACTCGAATGTAAAAGTTATAGCATTTTATTGAACTTTGTGAACTGTTTTCCAGAAGCAGCTAACAGAGGAAATTGGAGGGAAATTTTCTATTTTGCTTCAAGGCTATGCTACATTGCTACTGCCCCGAGGTTGCATTACCTGTAGCTGGTGAGCAAAAGCCTTTGTCTCCCTCGGCCAACCCGAATGCACCACTCCGAAACCCTGCCCCGGGGCCAAACACCGCAGCCATTCATAAACAGGTCCTGAACTTGACAGGTTATTGGTATTGTGGAAAGCAGGAGGCGAAAGCTATTTTTGCGACGATTTGTGTCTGGTGCTCAACAATAATTTGAGACGCATTTTCATTTAAAGTAAATTTACGCTTTTGGATTTATGCTCAGATTGCTTCTTTTTTGAACCCAAAGTGGTCTTTTGTTTCTCTCCCAAGTACTTTACCTTCCAGATGAAGTCTGAATCCAAAAAGAGATTTCTGTTAAAGCGTTCTCGGAAGTTGGTATAACGCGATTTTTTATATTCTAGTAGCAAATTAAATATCCTATAAATAACAACATATATAACAATTCAAATGTGTATTGTGCATATTAGGTATCGTTATTGCTAAACAGTTTAGATAATTCGAACACTAATTGTCTAGAATCATATTCTACGAACAATATTATAAAACATAGTGACGCACCAGATTTAATTCAAGAACTTATCAGACAATTGCTGATAACACCAATGTGGGTCCAGCTAAGCGGCTGCTGTCAATATACTGTTTTTTCCGACCTTCTTTATAGTAGCGTGTTATCTTCGTTGAAGTTACTTGCACTTCACCAGATGTAGCTTGGATGACAAATTGTACACAAACAGGACAGTTTTATGTGTTACGCTCGTACATGGTCGTTTATTTACTCCTTTTCTGGATACTTCGAAGAGAGTATTCAAGGTTATTATGGTTATCATTAAGCGCTTTAATCTCGTTAAACTTCTTTCCAAAATAACAAGGTACCCTGTATTTTCCCCTCTATTGCTTCGGTGACCTTTTCCTTCACAATTACATAAGATCAGTTCTAATATGCATTTAGAATTAATGATATAAATATCAAACACACTTAATAATGGTGCAAATCATTAACACTCCAGAGATTTTGTAAAACCCTATTGTAACTATCCAAAGAAACTATTTTCCCCTAACTTTTCAATAATTTGAGAAAGTATTTGCACTCTACCCAAAAATTCCATACCGAGTGTTCCATAACGGAAATCGGATTTTGGCCCGCCTGGGTAGCGTAGATGGTAGCATGCCTGCCTCACGTTCAAGAGGTCTCGAGTTCGAATCTCGGTTAGGGCGAATTACCTGGATAAGACTTTTTACGGGGTTTTCCCTTACTCTTACAGACGAATGTCGGGCATCTCTACGCTCCATGGAAACTGGACACATTTGAGCGTAATTTCACCCATTTCATTCACCATCCGATATGACTTAACGTTGGAGGACGTAAAATTACAAAAAAGAAATCGCGTTTTGAGGAACCCTATATAAAAGTTCGTAAGGACTATTAGTGTTTCTACAGTCTTAGAAGAGTGTCTGCCTTGATCGATTATCGACATCTCCTAGGGCTAAACGACCGCACTCGAGTTAGTAGTTAGGGGTGAATTCAGTTTAATATTTCTGCAGCAAACACTTCGCATTATTATCACAGTTATTTTTAAACCATAATGTCTGGATACATCAGAGGTCACTAGATATTATTCACTGTTTTCCATTTCGAGTGTTAAGATTCTGAAACAAATAAGTTCTTTGGCGTCAACAGTCAGCAGCACCATGCTAATAAATCATTTTAATCTACATTAAATTTATCCTCAACTTAACTGGTGTTGTTTACCACTAGACGTGTCCTCCGTATGCGAAGATAACGATTTTTTAGCTCTTCACTGGAGCAGCTGGCAGCAGCAGATACATCGGAGAATGAATTGAAGACATCGTCAGAATGTGGCATACATTATCGGTATCAAAGCCTGTGTAGTAATAGTTTAGAAGTGTGAAATGAGAAAGCGACTTCCTTGCTTCAAGCAACTTTTTTCAATGTATTGCAATTTTCGGGACATTTTTCGAGTTGACACAGTAAGCATAGTTAGATAAATGCTCCTCACTTCAATAGCATATAGAACAGTATTAATGGATAAACTACTACAGGCTGTTAGAGTTGTAAGGGTAGATATTTGTCTAGGTAACTGAGGACCGTATGGTGAATAATATTACATCAATATTTGCTTCATTTGTCGGCTTATCATTTCACCTATTTAGAGTAGGATATTTTCAGGTTGCTTAGTACCTCGAAGTAGATGTGACACATACAAGCCATAAGTGCTTATTTCATCCTGAGGGGCATAACGCCAAGTGGGCAGGGGTCGTGATAACGAATGTTGTATGGGAACTGAGTTATGTTTTCTGCAAGGCCAACGACCTCACACTACCTATGTCAGGGGGAGGTATGACACTGAAAGCAAAAGGGATAGCCTATACTGATAGGGTTGTTCATATCAGTCTTTCCATTTTAAGGTATTAAGTATAAAAGTACTTGTCCATATATCGCTAAAATCCTGTATGTGTCGAATTTCAAATATGTAACTACACAGAGATACAGTAATTATTGCTACAGTTGAAAATGACCTGAAAACTTTTAAAAAGACAATATGCATGTGAAATAAAAAATTCTGTTTTTTTTTCCGATTGCTTTATTTTCTTTACTTGTGATTTTTTTCTATCTTTTAGCCTACATAAGAACACGAAACATAATGCACATACCGCATTAAGGAGCTATGAGAAGCTGGTGTTAAGATCCTTATGGTTTATCGTATCACTCCCGAATTTTTAGTTTTAGCTTAGCATATCAACTTAAACACTGCAGAGATTTATTAAATTGAATTAGGTTAAGAGAAACGAGGTCAAAAATTAAAACCCTGCGGGCGGCCACGGATACTCAATATAGCTTCCTTCACAAGAGAAGTAAAGCCGGTGGTCCCGTGTAGTAGATTTGCGGCAGGTAAAGGAACCCCAGGCCTAATGAAGAAATATAGAATGAAATCTCGAATAATACATTCAGAAGCACAGCCGTTAAGGAGCGTCCGTAAGTAAATATTAACTATATTTCAATTAAGGGAAGGAAATATTTTGGTATTCATTGTATTCCCTTTTACAGATTTTAATATAAATAATTAATTTGAAATCACCTATTCAATATATTTTACTTTGTGCACAGCAGTTTTAATCTGTAGTTTCTGAAGCTATCCGAAATATTTTAAGCTAGCGGGTGAGTTAAAAGCATGAGTTGAAGCGTGTTTTCAAATAGCTTCGAAATAATGAAAAGGGGAATTAAGAAAATGAAATTTGAAGTTCAATGCCTGCTTTACTTAATGGTAATAAATCAAATATATAGCCGTCTGTGACATTAAACATTTGATACTAAAAATAAAAATGGTGCAGCATGAACATATAACTCATAACTTATGCACATTTTCACCGATACATTGCCTTTTATCATATGGTTTCCAATCAGATTCATAGGAAGTGTACCATATAGTAGACTGACATCGATTGTACATACTTCTGTCATAAATTTATATACTACTGAAGTTATACCTATTTAGTCGAGGGAGTTGATTTATAACATTTCTTACCACTATAATGTACGATATAATTCAATAAAAAACATTTAACATTTAGCGTGATAAAATCTTGTTAAATGATGGCAAACTCTGTGGCAATGTGCACGAACGCTTTAGTATGCCATAGCAATATCTTTGCAACAACACATCTATAAAGCTAAGATTATTATCAAAGCCATAACTCACGTGCATATGCAGCTGCTCAACTGAGAGCTATAACTTGAACTTCATTGGTTTATACCAATATTCATACAAGCGATTAAAAAGAGTCTACCACTTAACAATGGTACTTGCTAAAACAAGCAAGGAAAATCATTCACAGAGCTTAAGTCTCACAGTATTATCCGTTCTTTAAGATTTGTATACTTCTATAGCATTTTTTCTAAATATTCACGTATGTATTTCAATCGAGAGGTCATAATATTCTACAACGTTAAAAAAAGAAAAACTGTTTTACATTCACATGACTTTTTTACAAGTTGCTCTTAAGAAAACGTATTTCTCAATGTACTTCGTATTAATTGACATAATA
The DNA here is from genome assembly GCA_030765055.1 of Mantis religiosa. Lineage (NCBI taxonomy): Eukaryota > Metazoa > Arthropoda > Insecta > Mantodea > Mantidae > Mantis > Mantis religiosa. The sequence continues at coordinate 144,750,552 of CM060950.1, forward strand.
CTTTGCAGAAATAGATGGAATGTTTTTCGTCCTCTCAAGTATTGGGTCAGCTGTACAAGCCTGGAAATTTTGGGGATTTCTTCGCGCCACAGTCGCCTTTGTGCCGTATATGGTTCCTTCAGTTCTTCGCTTCCACCTGGAGGAAGATTTCCACAAGAGGTATTCGCCTTCGTAGTATAACCAATACAACTAAGTGAGAAAAGATTTTGAAAAAAAAAATAAAGAAATTTAATTGAATAATTCAAGTAAAATATATTTATTAACTTGTAAATTGTACGTGCCAAATGTTATTTGAAATAAATAATGCAATTTAAGGTTATCTGAATCATTGTTACATTGTTTTTACTTGTTATGGTTTACCTTCTTATGTAATATTTCTTCCGAATGAAGAGGATTTTCCAGGCTATTTTATTCCTCATGTATAGATATTTAATATATGGTACGTTTAGCAAAACTATTATAGTTATTTATTGAAGAATAAGGACAACAAATTTCAGGATCTAGGTCACTTGTGATTGGGTGTTTGTTTCTGAACAATGATGCTCACAGACTCGCACGCGCCAAGGAGTGCTCATTTAAGCATGATTTTGCTGTTTATTTTATTTATTAATTCATTACTCAAAACGCGTATACTGCATTCAATCTTTGGTTGGAATGGACTACTTTCTTTATCCACAAGAATGTGATTTTTTTCTTTCCTTTCTTCTTCTTCTTCTTCTTCTTCTTCTTCTTCTTCTTCTTCTTCTTCTTCTTCTTCTTCTTCTTCTTCTTCTTCTTCTTCTTCTTCTTCTTCTTCTTCTTCTTCTTCTTCTTCTTCTTCTTTCTTCTTCTTCTTCTTCTTCTTCTTCTTCTTCTTCTTCTTCTTCTTCTTCTTCTTCTTCTTCTTCTTCTTCTTCTTCTTCTTCTTCTTCTTCTTCTTCTTCTTCTTCTTCTTCTTCTTCTTCTTCTTCATCTTCTTCTTCTTCTTCTTCATCTTCATCTTCTTCTTCTTCATCTTCATCTTCTTCTTCTTCTTCTTCTTCTTCTTCTTCTTCTTCTTCTTCTTCTTCTTCTTCTTCTTCTTCTTCTTCTTCTTCTTCTTCTTCTTCTTCTTCTTCTTCTTCTTCTTCTTCTTCTTCTTCTTCTTCTTCTTCTTCTTCTTCTTCTTCTTCTTCTTCTTCTTCTTCTTCTTCTTCTTCTTCTTCTTCTTCTTCTTCTTCTTCTTCTTCTTCTTCTTCTTCTTCTTCTTCTTCTTCTTCTTCTTCTTCTTCTTCTTCTT
>CM060950.1:144756809-144844309 GCA_030765055.1 Mantis religiosa
ATGTCTACGTCTTCACGATCCACAGTTAAATAACCTTGGTCATAAAGATACAAAATCCTAAGAAACGGCTATCATTACGCGTGATCTATGCTGACGCCCTGCAAGTGACTCAACGCGACTCTGAGGTCATACAATCTACATAATATACAGTATACATGTACAATGGTGAATGATGCATAATAATATTGTTCAAGTAAATAAATTGGCTTAACGTTTTCTGTTTAACAAAACGAATACTACGAAATGTATCTTTTAAATTAAGTTGAACAACTTGTTTCTCTCCATCTTACTTTGCTTTTATTACATGGTCATATCGCAACCGATCTGTTAAAAAATAGTTCGTAGTTTGGTGACTGAAGTTAACCTTGTAGGTCTCACACTTGTTCAATACCGTCTGGCGTCCTGACGTGTCTATAAAGATCTTAGTATTAGGCATCTGTATCTCTGATTCCTCACGTGTGGGGCAGATGGCATTAGGTTGCAGTCCAGTCTACCTGCTTTCATCATTTGTCGATAGATCGCATCGCAACCGCTAATACTGTCTGCTTGCATTTACACCACTGTTTTAGGCGTAAGTTGGAATTCTGTTCGTGGTATTGTATATTATATGTATTATATAATATATACATATATATATAAGAAATAAAAAATTGTATTGGAACCTGTACAAAATCAGAGGCGCAATAATAGCCACCTCGCTATACTTCCTCAGCAAAATAATCCCACCCCATCCTGTATTCACCAAAATTTCACCCTGCGATTAAACCCAAAACCTGGGTGGGTGGGCAAAAACCTTCTGGCCGTTAACAACATGTCAGTACCTTGTGTGAGTATTAAATATTCAAGACAGCATTAATCATGGTCGGCGATGAGATTTGAGGTCAAGATCTTTCAAATATGGTCCAACGATGTTCTCGCCTGAACCATCCCGCTGGGTATTGAATATTAATGTATAAACTGAAAGTTAATTTCAGTTGCTTAGCAAAATGACATCACAAGAGTGCCAGTATTATTTATGCTAGGGCGTAGTTTGCAATTTTATAAATAAATTCTGGAAGTATGGGTAAATAATTGTTGGGAATAGTTTCAATGTGCTTAAATTAATCTTTATGTAAACAAGCATGAATTACAGTCATTAGCCGTTCAATGTAAGGTTTGTAGGATGATGGTCAGCAATGAAGGATATTAGGAAATCAGATATAGTAATTAGTTTGGCTTGAATAGCCATGAAAGCCATTTGCTCAAGCTATACCTAGATATCAGAAATCTGAACACCTGTGAACGTGAGCATCCGAACTACTGTGAAGGTTGATGTCATTTTGAAAATTAGAAAGAAGATAAAAGCTCTTGCATTTGAGTGAAGTCACGCAATGAAATTGTCTTTTAAATAGAATTATCAGCTTAAAGGTTGGTACAAAAATGTGAGAATGTTGCTGCGGGTAACCATGTAGGGAGGACTTGGATTAACAGTTGAATTTCTACTCCTAAAATCATATCTTTCCCTTGGCATATTTCGTGCCTTACGACAGTCTTCACTGAGGTTGAATGACAGCAGCTGCTGTGATTTTAGACCCCACTTGGGTTAAATAGATTGAACGAACCTTAAGTTTTGCATTTTCAGAATTCACGTCAACATTCACACTTTGCGTAAATTACTACCGAGGCAGTTACGTGCCATGAGTCTGGATAGTCCGAAGTTAGCCTGTATAATTCAATATACAATTTCGAGTCATAAGATTCAGAAACAATTTAATTTTTGTAAAATAACAGTCGGAAACTCATTTAAGATGTTATTAGCATCCATTGTATTTATCAGTTAACCTCATAATCAACAGTGAAACGAAATCAGGCCGGTTACACGTGCTTCATGGTGAATTTTATTCGAACCAGATATTTCACCTTAAACACCAGTTCCCAGAATTTTCTTCTTTGCAGGAATTCAGGTGGAAGATGTCTTTTCTAACGAATAATTTCCATTACATAAGAATTATTAAGGAGCATTGAGTGGTAGTATTCACCTAAAGTGTTAAAAATTCGAAACATATGCATTTATGCAGCTGCTGTATACGTTTTTAAAATTCTTTTTGGAACTCATTTATTCTCAAAATTACCCTTTTATACATATAAAAGGTTCCACGTGCATAATATATTTGACGTATGCAATTTGAAGTTCAATGGATATGAAGTAATTGAAAAAAATAACTTAAGGAATATTAGACTTTCAGTACATAGAAAACTAAATTACGCAATATACATGAAATTTTAATACATGTAAGAGTCTAACGCAGAACAAGTATTCTAGCTAAACTGAATATTATTTTTAACCCTTGTCTGTCTGATAAAGTATTAATCATGATCTAAAGCATGCTTGAAAATTTTGTGAATGTGCAAGTGGTATATCTAAGACCCAAGTGAAAATTGGATTTGCAATTATCTTTCATAACGATTTTAAGAAAATATTCAGTAACTTCAGAAATAATCATGTGATTTAAGTAACATCAGATTTTTCAGAGAAATTGAATAAATAAAACACCCTTAGTTGACAAATGAGATAGCAGTTTTTCCTCCGTTTTCAAAGGATACGTGATATGAAAATGGTGCAATCTAACTTTTGGCCCAAAGTTAGAAACAGCGGAAAGGTAAAACATCTGCCTCGCGAATCGCTTTTTTATGCACTAGGATTACTGAATAGCAATGGACTTCAAAATTTTCAAAATTTAAGCTTATGAAATAAACTAGTGGTTCCACTAAATTGAACGTTACATTACATTTATCTTGAAACGCAAAGTTTTTTACTGCGCTACATGCCAACATTGGACCCATCATATGGTGTATCCGATTGTAAAACCTGTTACTGGCACGTTAGATGTAAACAAAACACCTTCTTGCAGAATACCTACTAATCATTGTAACTAGAGGTGCCTGATGTCCAATAGTGTATTTGTGCTCTGTAGTCTACTGGATGGTATGGTAATATAGAACGGCTAACGGATGTTCAGTACAATGTGTACTGATGTTCAGTACAGTACAACATGCCATGGTTATATAGCTCTTGTGTACTCATTACTTAGGACATTACGAAGCGAAGCCATCTATTAGCCGAATGGTTAGGGTGGTGGCCAAGAATTCAAAGGGTAGCAGGTTCGATTCCTACCATCTAAAAATAGATTTTGAGTTGTGCGGTGACTGGCATACCGCGAGGTTGTCTTTCCGCTGTGTACGGTAGTAAACGCCAGGCCGAGCGGGCTTTGTTTGTGCTGTCGTGTATACAGTTCAGCGCTCCGCGCGTAGTTTAGTTGAATTGGGTATATTTATACCTGTTCGGTTTTGAGTTTAAAAAGTAATCATGACGATGTACAAACGTGTGAATACACTAAAAATTCAATTTGAAGCAACGGCAAGTAAACCTACTGCATTAGAAATCCACCAGTGGCTTGTAAATTTCATGGGATTACAAGTGGATCAAGTTGACACGCTCCAGCTGCACACAAGAGAACGTGCTATATATGTGAAGGTGATTTCGGCGGTATTATACGATAATCTCCTAGCCCGTTATCAAGATGAACAAACCTTTACCTACGCCTCTGGAGAAACGGCAAAGTTACGAATTACACCGGGTGATCAGCAAACAGTGAATGTTAGAGTGTTCAATTTACCTTCGGAGGTTCCCCTCGCTGTGTTGTCGCAGCAGCTGAGCCAATACGGTACAGTGTATGACATACGCAGAGAGCAATGGAGCTCCCAGTATCTTCTTCCGACTAACAACGGAGTGATTGCTGTGAAGATGGGACTAAAACGTCACATACCTGCTAGCTTGGTTATCGATACCTATTTGATTGGAATCAGTTACATCGGTCAACCGCAAGCTTGTCATCTCTGTCATGCCACTACCCACCTGAAAGCTGAGTGCCCCCTTCGTGCTACGCGGTTACCCATCAACCCACGGAACCGTCCAGTTACCTTCAGTGTCGCAGCAGGTGCTAACTCATATGCTGCTGCTGTCGGTAGAGAGTACGCAGCAGGTTCGACGAGTACGTCCACAGAAGACCAGCCGCCGGAGCAACCTACACAACAGGCAGACAATGGTCCGGTAGTAGTGGAGCTAACGAGAGAGCCGGCGGAGTCCGAAAAGTCTGCAGTGGCCAACGATATCACGCCTATGGTTGAGACACAGGATGCCCCTAAAAGATCTGCTGTTACTGCTCTAGCTGAGGGTTCTCGGGATGGTGTTATGGAGGTTGTAAGTGATGAAGAAGTAGAGGTATCTGATACTGAAATAGCTCAGTTAAGGCAAAAGGTTGGCATTACATTGTCGGGTCGCGACCCTCGATTAAGAAGTCAGCACAGGAGGATGGAAGTGCAAGGAATTCCACCACGACAGCAACCTCCGGATGTGCTACACCTGAAAGGTGGTCCCCCGGTTCCCATCCAAGGGAAAGAGATAGACTCAGTCAAGCGGCCGGCAGTGGATGACGGTGATGAATATGAAGAAGAACTACGTTCAGCTAAACTTACCAAAGAGGATTCGTGCCCAGGCATTGTTCAAGGAGGCTCAACTGATATTAAAGTGGTTCCTGGTTCTTCGAAATCCTGGCATCACTAAGGATGTGCCTCTAGCCCATTGAATGCCGATAGGTGCGCAAATCTGGGCTTCGCTTAATGTTAATGGTCTGCGACAGGTGGTCAAACAGCAACTTTTAAGGGACTTCTTGATAAATCATGACATAGATATCTGCTTTTTGCAGGAGGTGAATATTGGTAATATGGACTTCTTATATGGCTACGAGTACGAGACGAATCTTGGGCCGGAAGGTACCGGTACGGCTATTGTGTATCGTCAAGGTTTACAACTATATAATTTCGTGCTCCATCCCTCTGGTAGAGCCATCTCAGCAGTGTATGAGGGCATTACCTTGGTGAACATTTACGCCCCTGCGGGCAGTAATAAACGAAAGCAGCGAGAAAATTTTTTTAGGCAAGACATCTTGACCCATATTCCATCAAGTGCACCGTTCGTCCTGGTTGGCGATTTTAATTGTACTTTAGCTGCTAAAGATCAACGGGGTGCCGTCAATGGGTGTAGTACTCTGCAACAGCTAGTAGAACAAGTGCACCTGACAGATACCTGGGAACATAAGCACGGCTCAGCAGTACAATTTACATTCGTGAGAGGACTATCAGCTTCACGACTGGACCGCATGTATGTTACGGCTGAACTCTTACCCCGCCTTCAGCGCACAGAAATAATGCCGGTGGCATTTAGTGATCATAACGCTCTAATACATGCACTTGAGGGCAGGGCGGCGAGCTGCAATAGAGGCAGAGGTTACTGGAAACTTAACTGCTCCTTGCTTACGGATGAGGAAGTGATGACTGATTTCCAGGACTGCTGGTCACGATTGCGGGAATCCTTTGCGCGTGCACCAAACAAAGTCGACTGGTGGGTGTGTAAAGCCAAACCTACATTACGAAACTTCTTTCGGGCTGCTGCCGTTCGTCGAGCGCTGGCTAGAAGAGAAACCATGGAATATTACTTCCAAATCCTCCACGAGCTGCACGTACGCCAACAGCAGGGAGACAATGTTCTGCAACTAGTGCGGGAGATCAAAGAACATATAAAAGCTCGTAAAACACAACAACTTCAGGGATATTTGGCCAGAGTACACTCGGAGGAAGTGCTGCATGGGGAGCAGGCGAGTTTTTTTCATTTGGCAAAGGAACGTAATCATGGTCGCCGGAAGCTAATCACTCAACTTGAAATAGATGGACGGGAGGTTTCCACTACAGCCGAAATTATTCGTGAAGTGAACAATTTCTACGCACAACGATTCAGCGACCCCGCAGATCTCGCACACAAAGTAGAGGCATATATGTCAAAATTCCTACCAGAGCTACCGGAAGAATTGTGGCAGGACACGCTGTCGCTGTCCAAATCAGAGTTACGTGAAATAATCCAAAAATCCAAATTGCGTGCCTCCCCAGGACCTGATGGCTTGCCATGTGAATTTTACAAGCAATGTTGGTGTCACATCCAGAACGAACTGTTACAAGTCTTTCAGGAAATGTGGAATACAGAGCATTTACCACGCACATTTGCAGATGGGATAGTGGTACAACTTCCGAAGGTGGCTAGACCCAAGTCCTTACAGGATTATCGACCGATCACGCTGTTAAACTGTGATTACAAACTGTTCGCTAAAATAATTGTTGGTCGTATGCAAAAGATACTACCATATAGCATTAGCGAGTTCCAGGCCGCAGTAAAGAAGGGAGCGACCCTGCAAAATACGTTAGCTGCCTTGAGAGGATGTATACTGCATTGCGCACAGGAACATCAGTCTGCAGCGATTATTAATTTGGACCTCCAAAGGGCCTTTGACAGCGTTGTTCATGACGGTTTGTGGAGACGTATGATGGAATTAAAAGTGCCTGATAAATTCTGCAACCTGATTCGAGCCATGTATGCTGGTGCCTCGTCAAAAGTTCTCTGCAATGGCTATTTAACGTCTGCTATACCGATTAAACGCTCAGTCAGACAAGGATGTCCCATGTCCATGATGCTATTCTCCCTGTATGTTGACCCACTACTCCGACAGCTGCAATCTACACTTGATGGACTTGAGATATATGGGCAGCGAATGGTTGTGAGGGCCTACGCAGACGATATTACAGTAATAGTTACCACCCCCCAAGACAGTCCTCGCTTAAGAGATTGTTTACAAGAGTACGAGGGATCGACAGGGATGACATTTAATATGCAGAAGTCCGAGATTTTAGCCATTGGACCAGATCCGCCGGACACATCCATCTTAGGAATACCTATGGTGCGGCGCACGAAGATTTTGGGAGTTTACTTTAGTGATAGCGAGACGGACATGAGGGAATATAACTGGACGACCCGGATTAATGTACTGCGTGGGATGATGTACAAGCAGAAGCTCCGGATGTTGAATTTGGTACAACGTATACGATATTGTAACAGTTTCGCGCTCAGCAGGATTTGGTACCTTGCACACGTGCTACCACCAACAAAGCGGGATTCCCAGAGGATAGAACAGATATTGGGCTATTTCATCTGGACAGGGAAGCTCTACCGTGTTGCGCGGGCTCAACTACGTCTCCCGAAGGGGCAAGGTGGTTGGGGGTTAATAGAGGTGGCTCTCCAGTCGCAAGCGTTGATGATCAAAATGCTTCTGCTTGCCCTAAATAATCAGAGTGATCCCGTGGACACCATGATACAACGCACGCACATGGATTTTTGGCGCCAAGGACAACGAGGCAAGGTACCCGAGATTTTACGGGACACGTATTACGCGTTGGAGCGGTTACCCCCGGAGCACTCAATAGATGGTGATAAGTGCACAGTAAAGAACATTTATGCTTATCTTCGTCAAGCAGTTAGAATCACCCCACAGGTACAGATAAAATATCCGCAGCTGCCCTGGCAGCGCATATGGAAATGTTTTGGCTGTCAGCAACTGAACACCACATGGTTAGCGGTGACGTATGAATTTGTCAATGAACTTCTTCCAACGGCAGACAAACTGTACCGCCACAGAATGGCTAACTGCCCGAGATGCCCTATTTGCTCGGAAGCAGATTCACTTCCGCATCGGGTGATGGTATGTTCCGGAAAAGCTGATATATGGAACTGGGTGCTAGACAAATGTAATAGCTGGATACCTGCCGGATGGGATGCTTCACATGAAGATATATTACATCTGAATCTTCCTAAGGTGAACCCTTCATTACAACGTGCACTGCTCTGGCTCATAATGGGTACATTTACCTGGATAAACACACTGGACACGCCAAGTGATTGTTCAGTATCACGGCTCAGACAATTTTTACGCGAAGAGAGATGGACAATGATCCAGCTCAAGAAAATAGCACCCTTCAAACCGTGGATACTGCACGTTTAAGAGATATAGGCAGAATAATATCAATTTCGGACATCATTCCCCTACATGTAAAACAGTGAGGTACAATAAAATAAAGATAAAAATCGGTCCCCTCCCTTCCTCCCTCTCCTTGTCCCTCCCCTCCTCCCTCTTTCGCTTCAAAAATAAAAGCAAGTAGCTAAAAAAAAAAAAAAAAAAAAAAAAAAGGTTTACCTGAAAAAAAAATGAAAAAAAAAAAAAAAAAGCTTGCCTAAAACCAAACATAGGTATAAGCGGTATTACGTCACCATTGCGGCTGCATGTCCTGTACCGGTCGGCACTACCAGCAGTTGAGTCTCTTGCGAGACACAAAGTAGAAAATTAATATTCAATATGTTACAGTTTTTATAAAGAAGAGAAACTTCATGGTCTAATTATCCCGTTAAATAATGTTATAAAAGGACCAGCAAAAAAAAAAAAAAAAAAAAAAAAAAAAAAAAAAAGCGTATTGCATTATGAGTTATATTTCGTTTTGGCTCCAATTGTCTGAACAACTTCTTGGTTTATAATTAGTAAAAATAAGCTTGACTATAGAAATCTTGTGTAAAATAATTTAACATAGATGCTAAATGATATTAACTGAATAGTCTAATTATCTTATTACAATTTGTTCTGGAAGAAAGAGAAGTAAAACTGGGACAGCAGAAGATGACCTCAGTAAGATTACAAAATCGATTAAGTCGCACCTGGAGCCCATCGACGGCAAAAACGTATTCAAGAAAGTGGCACAACAAACTCTGAATATCCGCAGAGAACATCTGCTTAGCAAGAAACGTCTAGAAGCTCTAAAATACCTGAAGCATATTTTACTTTTTGGATTCCAGTATTCTAATAAAGTGCACAACATGATACTCTTTGAAAGATATATAGATTAGAGGTAGCAGAACTCAATTATATATATGGCTGAAACTTCAACATATGCCTAACGAAACTTCATGAAGTTTCCTATGCATTGACATACAATATTTAAAAATATATTTTGAGTTTTAATTGCATTACTATGTAAAATACTTAGTAAAGTTTGCGTACTAATGACCTATTTTATTGTAACAGTGAATTTACCGTTCGTAAAATCATTTGTTGTTCATCCTTAATTTAAGAAATTCGTATAATATTTAAAATTGAGACTTCTAAATAACATTGTTTATGCTGTACATAGTTAATTTGTATTCTTTTTCTCTTCTTTTCGTTTCACCCTCTAAGAGATATACTGAATCAATCATTTCCCTATGTGTTTTTATTTTCTTGGTTCCCAATATTTCTTCATTTTATCTGATCTTTTTTCTTTTCTTATGCCGAAATAATGGGTTTGCGTTTTAATGTAGATTTATCTTTGAAACTTATATTTTCATTTTTAGTTATTACTTTCGCTATCCCGTCAAGTAATGAATTTTATGTGATTTTTAATTCTTCTAAGTCTTTTTCGGTTTCTTTAAACCAGTTAGGTTTTGTTTTACGGTTACGGAAGAAATAAAATATTTGTGTAGTTAATCTGCTAGAGTCCATTCTGAGAAAATGGCCATAAAAATGCACCCTCCTTTTTCGCATAGTATCTGAGAATTTTTCAATTTTCTTGTAGAGAGTTCCATTCTTGATGCATTACATCTTATTATCTTGAAATTTTGGTTCTGTGATATTTCTTGATAATTTCCGTTCTTTTAACTTGAGCTTCTCTATATAACCCTTGAAATTCATGCCGAGTGTTTCTAATGCGTACACTGCTTCCGGTTTAATCACTGTTTTGTAATGTTTAATTTTGGATCCCCATGATATTGATTTCTTGTTATGAGCATCTTTTGTTGGTTGGAAAGCTAGTTCAAGATTACTTTTTCTGGATTCCATTGCTTTATTTTCCTTAGTATTCCAGCTAATCCATTGTCCAAGATGTTTGAAATCTTTTATTATTTCAATAGTTTGTCTGTAGACTTTGATGTATTTACGTGGATGCTTGCAGTTTGTCATGATTTTGGTGTTTTTCGAAAGAGATGTGAAGACCTATTTTAACAGCTTGTTTCTCCAGTTCAAGGATTTGCTGTCTTGCTTCCTCCATTGTTTCAGCAAAGCCATATCATCCGCAACAGCAATTCAATTCATTTTAAAGTTTCTTTTTTTGCATTCCAGTCTTATTCGACTTTTTATATTTTTGTACCACTTTCTGACTGCTTTCTCAAGCACACAGTTAAACAACAACTGTGAGAGTCCATCACCCTGGCGTACTCCCCTTATTGTTTCAAATGGATCTGATAGCAAACCCAAAAATTTAACCGTCGGAAAAGTATTTGTGATAGTTGTTTTCTTGTCTAAACCAAATTCCTCCAAGATTGATAAAAGGGATTATCAATTGAATCATATGCCTTATTAAAATAGATGAATGAAATCACGTAGTTCTTAGCTCTTGGTTTTTGACATGTCATAATTTTTTTGAGACTAAATTTTTTTCAGTACATGACCTACCCTTTCGGAAACCTCCCTGGTATTCCCCAAGTTGTGGGTCTAATTGTTGTTCCGTTCTATTTAGTAGGACTTTATGTGTTACATCCAGCAACGATATTCCTCTATTATCATTTGGGTCTGTTTTCAAGCCTTTCTTGTGAATACGGTGGATAAGAGCAGTTTTCTACTCTACAGGAATCTCTTCTTATTTCCAGATTTGATCGAAAATATACTGCATTGCGTTCTATTTTATATAAAAACTTATTTCACTCCTATAACTGTACATATTAAATAATACTGATTTATTAATTTTTTATGATATTTTATTCTTCTTAGACTCAACATGAATGTCTTTACGTAAAGTTACTCACGATTTTCGGAGAGTATTTCCTTCCACGCGTGATCTAGCACTGGGCAATAACTACACTAAAAACAAAGACAATCGCTTCTCTGAATTTAGAGGTCATTATGCATATATGTTATTTTTCTTAAAATTTTCTTCCAATCTTGTAAACGTATTTAAGAAATCCATCGTATTTCAAATAGTTTTTTTCATTAGGAATTTTAGAGGTATCTAGTGTTTTTGTTGAAATATTTTAAACATTACGTTTCTTAGAGTGCTGTCGATATTCAGTGATTTCTCACAATCATGGAAGGGATATCCAAATAAACAGCATATAGCAATTAGCTTGTAACATCTCATTAATCATTTGGTTTTCTTTATACCCATTGTAATAAAAACGAAATTTGTAATGAAATGTGAAATGTTTGTAAATGTTTATTTAGATTAGCATGCAGCACGCTGAAAAATAATCGTTCATGAGAATAGTTTGTAGAACCTATAGAGTGCGTTATGGACAAAGATATGCATATTTTGATACATTGTTATTTAGTGAATATATCTAGTTCGGTATGTTTAGACACTTTTTATCTTCGTCTAATAGTTTTCTCGCAAATCAACCACACATTGTACTTTAAATGATGCTAACTTGCCCTGGGAAATTAGCGATGCTGCTCAGTATAGGAAATCCGTTTTACTTTCAGGTGTTCCCACCTCAAGACGCTACCCGCTGGTCTATTAAGTAAGAGGAATTGGCCTTGCAGAAGACATTCAAACTTACTCCGATACAATATTGTTACCGAAGGTTTGCCTAATCTACGTTATCCTTTGCAATTCACGGTTCGAGGGAAAACAAACACGCCAAGTATTTATTATAGGCGAGTGTTATAAGGTGCAAATAAGTTAAATACAGTTTTAATATTGTTTATGACACAGTTACAAAATAACCGGTACAGATATCTGCAATTTCATTCCTGACTCCCTATACAAAAACAAGGAATAATGAGAGGACGAAATCAGGTGAATGTGAGAAATCAACGTTTTGTTTCATATTCTTTATGAATTAATTTTAATCTAACATAATTTTAAATTCAAAAGTATAAGCTCTGTTTAAAATTAGTTTTACTGTCAACAAATAACCCTGACAAAATAGCAAACTTCGTGTGTTTTGTACTGAAAGTAAAAATGATGTAGTTAGTTAGTTACTAACACTCCCCACATGGCAACCTTGGCCTTCGGGGTAACCTCACCCCACCAAGTGATGACCGGACCCATTTCTCAGGTGGAGGCACCCAGAGGGCGGTGTCCATTACCTCCGATGATAGGGTGATAGTGAAGATGGCGGTGAGGTGAGAGGACTTACAGTTTTTACCGTGGACTCCGAACCACGTTGGGCATAGGGGATACTTCACGTGTGCTAGACAGAGGTGAAGGCGTGGATAGGGCCGACTTAAAATCGCCAACCCCAGAGCCGGGAATCGAACTCGGGACCCTTAGAACGGGAGCCGTGAACGAAACCACCGCGCTACCCCGGCGCCCGTAAAAATGATGTATGAATGAAATATAATCCCGTGTAAAATGATTTTATCAATCGAGGTAACTGCATTTGGTGCCACATCTGCTTTTATTGGTAATGCTCATAAACAGTAACATATCAATATTCTTCATAACCATCAGTATCACATAATAGCCCAGGCAATCAACTCACACTAGGTCATTCTGCATAAATATTCTAGCATCATTAATATGTATATCGCAGCATATGTGGTGGTTGTTTTTTTCCTGAATCCTTCACTTTCTGCATAAATGGATGCTCCTACCGCGTTTGTAAACAGTTCGATGTAAATCTGTTGGTTTCCAACTCTCATTTTTACTACTCTTTAGCCCTAAAACATTACAGAAACTTTCAAAGAGATTGCATTCGTTTTGTGTCGTCACATTCCCTTTGTTTTTCCATGTTGGTGCAGAAAGATGTTGTAATTGTACAAATTGCATTTATAAACATAGGTCTGCTGCATAATATGGAACATGATTATTGATTATGATGATTACTGCTACTATTGTTACTCGAATTTATTACTGAATAACATTGGTGCTCTCTCTCTCTCTTACTAATCGACTGAACCGTTAGAAGAATGTCCCTAAAAAATGGTACAGAGCGCGGTGACTCAGTTGGTAACTTCTGGGACTCTCATTCGGGGGGCTCTGGACTCGATTCTTGGTGGCCGATCAATTCGACCGATGGCTTTTTCACCGTCTTCTTTGGACCTTGGCGAATGCTTCTTGACCTGTCGCGACTTACCGCAACCCCATTTCATTTCCCTTTCATTTCAATCCGGTCTTTTCAGGGTCGGATGTGTCGGTGAAGAGATAGTGAGGCGCTTAAAAGAGGGGACTTTGTGCACTTTAACTGCTGTTCTAGGATTTTAGCCACTTGCCCTTATGGTTCAGGCGGGTGTCAATCCCCATGTGGTGGCTGCATGGCCAACCCTTGTGTCCAGATGAAAAATATCTAACTCAAGTTAGCGTCTAGCCATCCTTCCCGGGATTCTGCAAACCTACTTGGACGTTCCCATTTCATCCCTTCCTCCTAGAATTCTGAGAGATAGATCTGTCTTCTGAGACGACATTGCATGCCATTAAATCCTGTAAACCTACATTCTCCTCGCCTGACCAAATGATCTGGCATTACCAAATATATCATACATGTACTCGTATATCTTATATTTCTTTATTAAAGATCTCAGTTTTAAAATTATAACTACAAAACACTAGTGAATCTTGGTATTCATCATAAGTCGCACTTCGCGTTAAACAAGGTGTTGAACACATTTAAGGGATATTTAAATTTGTGGTGTAAGTCGCTTAAGGCGAGTATTTAAGCGACAGGAACGTTTAACCGGGTCACTTCGAGTAGTTGAATAATCCTATTGAATGTGGCGAAAATACATGTTAAAGAACAAAAAACTAATATAAAGCAACACAAGTTAGAGCAAATAAAGTCAGCCACATGTCTTATTTACGTATCTCAGCGTGAAACATTGAATGATTGCGTTCACAAAAATTAACAAATAACTAGTAGCATGTACCGAAGTTTAAAAAATAATTTAACAACGATATATATATACATACATATGTATGTATATGTACGTGTTTGTAGAAAGGGCTCTAAATACCACAAGTCTTGCCTGAGAGATAAAATACTAACTTATTCTTGATGGAGAAGGTTACCAGCACAGATGTGGCAGACGTGCCAGAATCCGGAGGGCATACAATTCATGAGGATATGCAATCAATATTGTATGTTCAAGTCATTAACAAACTATAAGTTTGTAATTTCAATCCCATATGTCACTGAATGTTCACCATATAGGTATAAACGTCCTTGAAGGTGCACACGGATACCTTTGTTCACGGAAAATTGCCGAGAAAGTTAAGGCTTAAATAAACATAGCAGCAAGGTTTCATACAGAGCATAACATTAATTACAGGATTCGAAACTCAGTATCCTCCTCCAATGTGTTGGACCATTAAACAATCTGATAAAACAACGCTATATAAATGAGTGTATACTTAGTCCAGGGAGCTCTGTATATTTTTGTATTTGCTGAACGGTGTAATTATAGGTATAACCACAGGTCCGTTAGGCTGCTGGTAAGGTCGATAATGAAGGTGAATGTGGAGTCGACAGAATTGCATGGAACGAGATGGTGACCACATTTCTTCTTTACTGTAGTACCTGCATGTAGTTCATAGTACACATCATTACTGGCCAAACCAATGTAGCACAATGCAAGGGAATGATTAGAAATTCGTCGGACTGGATGACTTCATCAAGAGAGCGTGCAGCCTCGTATTGCAAATCAAGCCTTGCGATTCATGGATAAATTAAGCATTGCCAGCACACCGCATCCACCTTGGAGTTCTGACTTGGCACCTTCATCTTTATTTATTTTTTAACACAAAAGGCAAAACCCTGAGGTATTTGAGTAAAGATTTCTGAAGCAGTGCTCACGAAAAGTGAAGTGATTCTTAACGACCGCACAAAGAACTGCCTGCGCCATGTGTTTGAAGAGACAGAGACGCTGTGAAAAGTGCATTCAAGACGTTGAGGTACTTTCAATACTTAAATGAAGTAACAAAATCTGAAAAAAGAGCTATGTTAATCAACTGTCATACAAGAAGCTCTTTGTCCGCTGCTACATCTTGAAAAATCCAGTTAATAGGAAATAGAGACAGAATGTTTAGATGTAAATGCAGCAGCAAGTGCTTCTGTTAGAAGCGCGAAAACAAGTGTGTTTGTGTGTGCTTAGTTGATAACTCTGACAGGTATGGCACTGTGTAGAATGTTGCAAGTACACCGCAATGGGAGAAATGATTGGGATGTTTATGAACCTTTTCCGTCGAAAAACATTTTATTTTCGAATTTTTACTAACAGACTATATACATAATTAGATGCAGAATCGAAGGAAAACAACCAAATAAATTCAGTGATTATCAAATGCATTACCTAATATCAAACAGTCACTAAGAAACTAAAATAACTGAAATTGAAGTGAACATCAGATGGAAAGGATGGATATAAGGCACCTTAATTTTATTCCTCGTAAATTATTGAACTCTGTTATATGTAGTAATCCTACACACTAACATTACCAAACTGGCGTTTTCTGGTTGTTTCACGAAGAATCTGTTTGGTTCTGTGTTTAAGAAAACGCAGTATTATTGCCTTAGAGAAATGACATTGTGAAATGTTTTGAGAGAAAATAGTTTTAGCTTCAGTCTGAGACTGTATGTATGATACAAAACTTAGCTATAATACCAATAACTGGAGACTAAATAACGCCTCATACCAATGTACCATGCGCCTAATTATATAAACAAAAAGCCATTATCTATTTAAGCACGAAATGTTTAAGTGCCATATAAACCGCTTGTTTTTAAAGCTAATTTCAGTAGAGATATTATTTATCACAGCATTAGATATATTGTCTAATTTAGCAAGTAGCATCTTAGCGCGTCTCAAATAAAGTGTGTCTATTCAGTTCTGGATGCTTTCTATTGCTCTATCTCTTTCACTTGTAAATTGTGCATGAATTAGATTTTTCCTTAACATTTTATTTTATGATGCATTTTGAAAATTACAACGTACACGCGTGCCCTTATTGAACATTATATTACTGAAGGTATGGTTTACATAACATAAATGAATCGTTCAATAAAAGGATTTTACTCACAAATAATGTTCTGCCATTATCCATTAAATTATTTATATAATAGGTTGCCAATGAATTAAACTTTTGTAAAGAATTTCACTATAATTAATTTGTTCACAATTAACGAAACTATAATGAGTAGTGGAGGTCCAACTCTGAAGTTTATCTGAAAGCAAAATTATGGTATACGTATTTCATATTGTGTGGATCTTGTTATAATATCGTTGCTTCTTCATACCTGGTGAGATGACTCCGCGCTAACGTGTGAGACTCGAAAGAACATGGTTCAATTTCACTGTGTGTTCACTCTGATATATGAGCTGTTTTCTGACTATGAAATTCTATGACTTCTCCCGGGCGATAGACGAATTTTGGGGTGGTTCCTATTCTACCACGATTTCTTAATGCCACCATTACCGTTCATCTTTTTAAGGATTGACAGATCAGGCGACGGTGTTCGGTATGTTGGGGCAGGATACATTGATAAGGATTTTCCAAGGCCTTGGCTGTGATACTTTTGTTTTACTCGCATATTTAGTAGTAGTAAGGTCAACTTGTGTTATAAACAGCTAAGCGCTCCTAATGTGTTTTACATCTAAGCGAGATCAAATTGCTTAGTATTAAGCATCCTCCAGATAACATTTATGGTGTAAAAATTAAGTGAGTAGGGAAATTGCTTACATATTGGTCTTGCAATTTCAAGGATGTGCTGTGAATGGCTAATGGTAGAACGTTTATGCGATTGGTACGCATTAAATAATATCAGTTTGTGAAACCCTAAAATCCTATAATTTACCACCCTCAGTTGTTCCCGAAACATGGAGTTTATTTATTCTAAAAATTAACATTATTTTCAAAGACAAAGTGAGGAAAATTGTTATTATAAAATGGATTGGAGGATCCTTCAGTTTAAATCTGCTTCTCAGAAGCACGAAAGCATGTTGAAGAATGTTAATGTTGGCTCTTATCTTGTACTGCACAGGCCTTGTTTGACATATTCGAAGGTGTACATTAGTCAGTCATAGGAACGAGGAAAAATACCTGTTAGTAAGGGTTAAGCTATAAGAAACAAGGTTTAGTAGGCTATCAGTAATTCTGGTAAAGCTACCCCAATATGTTCTTTTGGTCATTGGCAGTCTTACGTTGGTGAGTTGAGCTTCAGTCTGCAGTAATTTGTTCGACTTCTAAACGCACAATTCAACTCACGTAAACACGTCCTTGGTGGAGATAAGGAGCTAAGGCAGTTATTGTGAGAGAAAACCACGAGCAAAGAAGAGAGGAAATGTATCATGTGATGTTAAAGAAGCAAAGTAAAAGCCGTTAAGACGTGAAGCCACGGGTAAAACTGGGTGATTGATGACTGCTGGGATTGACACTTGTGCATGAAGTAGGTGTTGTTAGGTGTAGCTTAAATCTTAAAGAAGGCGAAGTTCTCCTCGGTAGAGAAGCACGTGACCAACATTTTATAGCACTGTCTCTTCCTCTGTTTACAAGTTTGTGCATGACCACGTCTTCAATGGAAACTCAGAGCCGAAGTTTGGAAATACAATGCATTTTTGCTGAGAACAAGTCCAAATGGAGATGTAAACCACGATAGTTAATACGTAGGGATTCAATTGTGATAACGGTTAAGAAAGTACAATTTTTGTGTGCTTTTGTGTACTTCTGTTAATAGAAATTTAGAGTCATTAAAGGCACTAAAAGTCTGAAATTAATTTGAGATGTCCTTGTGGTTTGCCGGGTAACTTGTGAGTCACTTGGAGAATTTGATGTCATACCGCCATTTGCCATGGTAGTTCAGTTGTTAGAGAAGGCGCACAGACATTGAAAGACACGTGCTTAAAACACAATTATTTTTAATGAATTTTTAACTTTCATTTTAACTCTCCGACCTTGTGTTATACACAACAGTGTGAAGGAACAGTTCATTCTCATCTTATATTATGATGAATGATAATTTAAATAAGTAACTATTTCGCATAGGTGTTCTATTTCACGACAGCAGCCAAAGAGGGGTTAAAAATCATGACTGATAAGAGACAGGAGCAAAGTTGTGTGAAGTAGGCCTTTGGCTTCAGCCAGGAAGCTCATTATGTACAAAATATGCACAGGCTTGACAATTGTTGGAATGCTGGCGTTCATGGTTGCTGTATACCGTAATCATCTCAGAAGACAACAAAATATGCTTTATTTATCAGGTTATTTTGTTAAAAATATCTTGAGTGACACGTTCACATAAAGTTATTTCCTTTTATCACTTATTTTATGCGTATTCTCTAAGCTATTTATACGAAACTGTTTTCCTGTGTAAATCGTCTTTGGATAAATCTTTGTTGAAGTAGACCCGTTACACATTTCGTTCGAGTTACAAGGGGAGTAGAGCAAGTTGAATAGATAATCATGTGTTTAATTTCCATTACATCGGAAAGGACAAGTAAATAACTAAGAAGATTGAGTGTCTTAAAGAGATATGCGTCTTTTATTATGCACATTTTATCTATATCTGAACGTTTGCCACTTACGAATATAAAAATTATACAAAATTCCTGTCAAATGAAGGAAACTTTACATGTTATTCACAGAACGTTCAAGAATATACATTTTAGTTCTCATTTACTTTTAAAAATTTTATATTTGAATTCAGATGTTTTGATCCAATTTTTGGAAAGATCTCCAAAACATTTCCATGTAAAGGACAGTATTCAGTGGAGGGTTTTGTTGAAAATCGTTCTGTCGTAACCTCAGGAGATGCTGAACCTAATAATCAGCTTGATGTTTATCAGATATTCGTTTTTAGCTTTTAGTTATACTTTTCACAGTCATGCACACATATGACACATAAACTTTGGGGGTGATTGAGGAGGACTCAAAATACTCATTTACATTTAATTACTTATATCTAACTTTTAGGTTGTATGCAATAGCTTTCTACCACTATTTAAACTTTACGTAGTATATTCAATTCAGTAATATAATGAAGCAAAGTAGATTCCGCCGCAAGTACGAAGACGTTAAAAATAGGAGCAATAAACATGATATTCAGTGTTGTGGCAACAATGACATTTATTGTACCTGTGACGATTGTGATTAATCATAAATTGTGCATTTTTAAAACAGAGAACAATGGTTAGAGCTACTAAAATAGGGTCTGCTGTTTCAAAAGATTTTCCTCACTGCATTAAACATTTTTTGTGTCTAGAAGTAACACAAGAAACAGGGCACAAAATCACAAATACAGGGCTATGCATTTAGAAAATAGTCCATCTACAAACACCATATTCTATATAATACGTACCTGTTAAACAAAGCCAACAGTCAACAAAAACGGAAACATTAATACCAATACTTCTGCAGTTTATTTCGGATACATTATCTTAGATACTCACCTTAACGAATATTTCTTGTAGTTCTTTTGTAGAACTAGCAGCAAAAATCCACCTGAAACTTTGTGCCTCTAAGATAGTACACTTAGACTGGAGTGCCTAATAATCCTTCTAAAAATTAAGGCATAGGGCCTGAGAACCGCGTAAAACTAGTGTTAACATGCTAATCTGGTATGATTAAATAATTTCATTAACGTTTGATACGTAGCGCATTGACAAAACTTGTTACTAAGTAACTTATTAATCCTACAGGGTATCCAAAAAGAACTAAAATATAAAATAAAATGGAAAAAAGTAAAATAAAATAAAACACCATAAATATCTGTATAATAGCCTGGCACCTAATTACTTAAACCAGGGCTAATATGCGAGATTTGTTTAACATCTATTCATGCTTAATTCATACATACAACATAATTTGCAGATAAGTTTTTGATACAAAAATTACAATTATTAAAAAAATTATTAAACATTATAAAACAATACGAAATATAAACTATCAATACAAACCCTAAAATATTAAAAAACTAAAACAAAGCATTAAAGATTAAGAAAATAAAAACATTTATGTATAAAATAAACACATTTTTGATCAAAATTAAACAAAATAAAACACAATAATATTTCATTCATATCAACACCACTGGCACAAAACTAATACTACAAACTATTTAAAAACAAATACATATATAAAATTATATTAATATTTATTATTATTATTATTATTATTATTATTATTATTATTATTATTATTATTATTATTATTATTATTATTATTATTATTATTATTATTATTATTATTATTATTATTATTATTATTATTATTATTATTATTATTATTATTATTATTATTATTATTATTATTATTATTATTATTATTATTATTATTATTATTATTATTATTATTATTATTATTATTATTATTATTATTATTATTATTATTATTATTATTATTATTATTATTATTATTATTATTATTATTATTATTATTATTATTATTATTATTATTATTATTATTATTATTATTATTATTATTATTATTATTATTATTATTATTATTATTATTATTATTATTATTATTATTATTATTATTATTATTATTATTATTATTATTATTATTATTATTATTATTATTATTATTATTATTATTATTATTATTATTATTATTATTATTATTATTATTATTATTATTATTATTATTATTATTATTATTATTATTATTATTATTATTATTATTATTATTATTATTATTATTATTATTATTATTATTATTATTATTATTATTATTATTATTATTATTATTATTATTACTATTATTATTACTATTATTATTATTATTACTATTATTATTATTATTACTATTATTATTATTATTACTATTATTACTATTATTATTATTATTATTACTATTATTATTATTATTATTACTATTATTACTATTATTATTATTATTACTATTATTATTATTATTATTACTATTATTATTATTATTACTATTATTATTATTACTATTATTATTATTATTACTATTATTATTATTATTACTATTATTATTATTACTATTATTATTATTATTACTATTATTATTATTATTACTATTATTATTATTATTACTATTATTATTATTATTATTACTATTATTACTATTATTATTATTACTATTATTATTATTATTATTATTACTATTATTATTATTACTATTATTATTATTACTATTATTATTATTATTATTATTATTATTATTATTATTATTATTATTATTATTATTATTATTATTATTATTATTATTATTATTATTATTATTATTATTATTATTATTATTATTATTATTATTATTATTATTATTATTATTATTATTATTATTATTATTATTATTATTATTATTATTATTATTATTATTATTATTATTATTATTATTATTATTATTATTATTATTATTATTATTATTATTATTATTATTATTATTATTATTATTATTATTATTATTATTATTATTATTATTATTATTATTATTATTATTATTATTATTATTATTATTATTATTATTATTATTATTATTATTATTATTATTATTATTATTATTATTATTATTATTATTATTATTATTATTATTATTATTATTATTATTATTATTATTATTATTATTATTATTATCCATAAAAGAACTTAGAGATTTTAAAGTTAAAAATTTTAACCTTATGTTGTGACTTAGAGCAATTGTTTAAATCGTTCAGGCGGGGTGGCCGTTTAAAGAGATACGACGGGGTAAGTGGTGGTTCTCTCGCCCAGCGTAAACGTCGGAACTGTTTCTAGAGATAGCCACCGTCTTTGGCAAAGTTCCTTTATCCTTGTCTACGAATATTCTAGAACACTCTGGAAATTTTCAGCGACTATATAAGATTGAATGCTCGAGTACGAGTTTGTGAGTGCGTTTCTGGTGCGACATGAAGTGCTGTAAATCGGAGTATTCTCCAATTAGATTGCGACAACACGTTAGCACTGACTTATGATTATTACCGCATTGAGATATTAAGAAAAGCCTTCTGTGTTACTTCAGAGAGCGTGAACAATCCGAAGAAGAGGGTATATCGTTAATATTTCACTACGGCACTACGTCGAAACGTGGAGAAAGTGAAGTCATACCGAGAGCTAAACTAAAGTAGATCACATGGATGATGTTCAGTGAAAATTTGAACTAGATATACCGAAAATAAGAACTCAGATGTATATGGGCAATATAACTGTTTAGATTCACCTGAACATGTTATTTCTGTTTGCAATAAATATAGTGAACTAGTAGAAGAAAATCGAAGGAGAGTTCAAGGAAAATGCTTATGGAACATTTTACTGTAAGCAGAGGATTATGCACATTTAAAAATATGTATCTCAAATAATATCCGTTAAGGCGTTAGATGACAAAAGGTTAAAAAATAAATATAACGGTAATTCAATCTACGAGAAGAGAGTATTATTTAAATGATCCTCGAAGGGAAATACTAGGACAACAGAAACTGAAGAGACAGATTACCAGACTTGAGAACACCTAATTTAAGATGTACGACTGATGAACAGAAGATGCCAGTTATGGATATCGGAAGGAACAGCAGAGGCAACCGAAAGAAGGAGAAACTCAGGAGAGCCAGAATATGTATTTGGAGAGAATCAGAACGGACCGACACAAATGACTATGTAGAAGAGGAAAGATGATAACCCGGATATCTGGAACAGACGAACCAGCTCCATGTACTGATGCCAGTTCCTTTAGGAGATGGATACCAGTAGGAGGAAGCTTTGGATACCAGTTGCAGAAGAGGAAATTTAAAATTGTAAGAAACAGTGTTTAGTAGTTTGTTATAGTAATCAAAGCTGTAGCAGAAACGTAGATTTGAATTATACTATTGGTGTAGAAGCAATGTAGAAGAAATATTATTTTTAGATAGATTAGATAAGTAGGTTTGTAATATACTGTAATATTGCAACTATGCAGTTGCTTCAATCCAGTAGGCTTAGGTAATTATTTAAGGAAGTAAGTAGATTATATCTGAAAATTTTGTAGAATGTTTTATTTAGTTTGATTTAAAAATGAATAAAGATAAAAAAAGTTTGTATAATAAGGCCTGGTATAGATTCCAGAAACCGAGCTTATAGATATGTAGATTTGTTTATTTTTTATTTTAACTAGATATACTTAGTGAAGGGATAGTGCAAACTTAGTAAAGGTGAAGGTTACAACTGACAAAATGACTGTATATAATCATTCTTCTTCTTCTTCTTTGCTCATTTACCAGTTGGAGTTTCCATTCGACTATCTTCATTTCGATTTATATTTCAGCATCTTTCTTGTCCACTTGCATACATTCTAGTAATGTAATATTTCCGTATTTAGTTATGCTGTTCAATAAATCTTCCTGTTCGGGTAATTTACATGACTATTTCTTCATTTGTATATCTGTTGGAAAACTTTAATCGCTTGACCTAACTTTCACTCCCATAACTTACTGCTGGAACCGCCATGATTTTACCCAATACAAACTGCGTTTCGTTACCTGCGATATTCAAATTTCTTCTTATGTTGCCACATGAGTTTGACTTACATGTGGTATTATCTGTGCCATTAACATTAGTGTTGCTATACGCCGTGGCATTGCATCAAAGGCGTTCTGAATACGTTCCTGAGGAATTTCCCTCCACACAGTTTGAATTCGAGTCCCCAACTCCGTGAAACTAGTTATTTAAAGACCACGGCGCACCAGGTGCGGAACAACCATATCCCAGGGATGTTCGATGTGCGACATGTCAGGCGGTGAGCCGGCCAGCGAAGCAATGGTACCCGATGCTCTTCGAAGAAGGCTTGTACATTCCTCGCAATATGTGACCGATCATTTTCCTGTTGAAATATGGCCTGAGGAAATGCCTAAAGAAGGGCGAATACCTCAGGCTGTACAACCACCGTTCGGTACGGATTTCTGTTCAAAGTGCACTCAATTTGTATGAGGCGAGACCGGTTGTTGTAACCAATGGCGACCTAAGCCATCACACCTGGTGTTTGTCCACTATATCGCTCAGCAATGTAGCCCTTCATGTTGCGCTTACCACGGTACCGTCGGACTCGTATGCGGTCATCACTGCAGGACACATTGAAGCAGGACTCATCCGAAAAGACTACAATTTGCCACTCAGCAACCTAGTGATATTTTCACGTGCCCATTGCAGTAGGCGCAGCTTGTATTTCTGTACAATGGAAGCCGGCGTAATGGCATGCGTGCAATCAGTCCAACCTGCAGCAGACGGAGACAAACCGTTGAGGCAGACAAGTTCACACCTATTGTAGTGCTCCAGCGTCGAGCCAACATTGTGAAGAAGCTGTACGTTCCGTTATGGCCATACGGACAAAATGACGGTCATCTCGTGCCGTCGTCATTTTTAGGGGTCCAGTTGCCGCGCTTCGCTGCTTTCGATCTTCATCTATCCACTGCTTCCACTTACCCGCATCCCGGAGACCAATAATTTTGCCCCGTTCAAACTCGGCCACATTGTTGACGTCAACGAGGAATATTGGCACTCAATTTATTGTTTCCATCCTGTTTGACAGCTCTGCACTGACTACACTGGGCTCAACACTGGTCTTGTCGGACAGACACGCAAGAGCTCTCCTCAGCCTATGTGTACCTCATCTCTCTGCAAACCTAATCACTTATTGCTTGCACACTCTTCTACACTTCCATCTGGTTTAGAGTTATTCGGATAATTCCTTCTTGGTGTTGAAATTTTCACATACGGCACTGTATATAACTTGTATGACAGTCAGGATTACTAAATTATAGAATTTGGCAGTTGTGTTATTCTGTATTACTAGTTTTAGTGTTGGAGGCCGTTTTCTTCTATAATGGTTCAAAGCAATCATAATATCCAGTTTACGGTTTTGTATATGCCGAATTAAATTTTTGCTGTCAATTAAATACTCATGGACGAGTTCTATCTTCCAGAAATGAACTGGAATTTAAACATAGTTACCTTTAGAAATAACGGATCCATGGTTCTTCACTTCTCCCACTGTTGATATGCACAGTGGCCAAAATAAATAAGTGCTATGAAATTCAGTAATTATACATATGCTTATTTCGCCCAAAGATGGACAACGTAGAATAACGAAGGCAAGAAAGCTGAGAAAGATATCTCTCTTGCCACTGAAAGACCACTGAAATAGGTTTGTTACCGTGACATCACGCAATACATGGATTCGCCTCTTTATTGGTCACTACAAGAACCGATGGAAGGTAACATTGATTTAACTAAAGATGTGAAGTCAAGCTCTCCAGCTCATGGGAAAATAATGTTGAGTCTAGTGATATCTTGAGAACATATCGCTTTATTTCGCAGGTTGCGAGTGTTCACTTCCTAAAGCGTACAATTTGGGGCTTTATAATAATGCCAATTTTCTAAGTTTCATCTATAAATATAAACACACCCGTGCTAAGTATGTTTACTGTATACGAGTGCTTTTGTTATACATTCATCACAGATACTTATTATGCTGTATTACCATAGCATATGTTCCAAATGTTAAATCTTAGGGACCCACTGAAAGAACTAACCAGTGCTGTAGTACAACTTATTTTGCTTTTAAACAAGAAATTCAGTTCGAAAGCTATCGGCAAGAAGACGTATTTCAAATTTTCGAATCTAATTTCGATAACAGAAAGTACAGTTTAATATTTTAAAATATATGTTTTATGTAAGCATACAACAGTTACTAATATACTTTTATCTCGTCACATAGCCAGAATGACAATTCAGAGAAAATAGGTTCAAAATCACCACGTTTATTTTAGTTCTAAGGTTTAAATTGAAATCGGTAAGATATACTTGAAATAATCAAATTGCTGAAATAAAAGCTGGAATCCTTCAACGGTCACTCAGTGTGATCCAAATGAACATCCCTTCATCAGAGGATATCTCATGCGTAGCGCGCGGAGTTCGAAAAACTGAACAAAACACCCCGCGCCCACATGCCTCTCGACATACAAACCATTTATCTAGACCCCTATGTCGATATCCCGCATACAATAGGGTCAAAGCTGTATAACTGAGCTAGTTAAATATGATTTAGATGTAGTTTATGTGTAGGTTTGGGACCTACAGTTAAAATGTTGGGTATGACCTCGTTAACGTTCATCGCTTCTGTCACAGGAATTTCATAGTGTTTCTGATTTGAGGAATCTGATATTTGCCATCTAAATTTGTTCACATTTGGAATGTTAAAATATTCAGGATAGAGATTTGGAAATATTGCTTCATATAATGAAGACTAATATTTATAGGCTACACAAAAGTCTCTGAATAAAATAAATATTTTCAGAATTATAAACACAAGCTTTGCCATTTGGCTATAACCTCAGTATATATTAAGGATAACGGATTAAATTTTTCGATCTTTCTCACCTTGAATGCCAAAAATATGGGCCTGTTTTTAAATTAAATGCGGTTAAAGCTGAGATGTATTTTTAAGATCCGTTTCTCATATTGCTGGATTAATTACGTTTAGCAAAAGTAGATTTTTTTTATAAAAACTTAACAATTAGAATTTTTTCCTATCACTACAGATTCCCGTCATTTCTCTGGCTGCACTTAAGCCTAGGCTTTTTGAGCTACCTGTATTGCTTATATCAATCTCACTACACGTGCATCCCTTAAGAGGTAGACAATCTTCCGTTGGGTATGGATGTTACTTCTTTTGGTTCTATAAACATTGCCCCAAAAGCATTATATCTCCTGTGAGAGAAGGTTTCACAGGAACATAGAGTATGTTGGGCCATTTCAGTCCCTTTCCTGGAGAATCTGCAGTCTGAGTTACCTGATATACTCCTATTGTGTTCAGGTGCTTTTTCACAGTTACGTGTTCCGTGAGAAGAGCAGTGATAGCCTTCAGCTGAGCTGTATTGCACTTAGACTTGCAGCTCTTTTCTTGCATGGTTCCCTACCGTGTCTGCTTCCTGGGGTTTTGAGCCAGAATTTGTGATGTTCTCTCTTGGATCAGTTCTTAATAAGAGTAGCTTCTCTAGTTGAGCTTCGAGATGTTCCTAGAGCCGGTTCTGGTCCAATAAATGATGTAGCTGCTCTTTGTCTAGCAAGTTCAGCAGCCTTTTCGTTGCCATGTTCCCTATGGCAATGCACCCAGGTTAGTTGAATTTCCCTCTATTTCGCAAGGTCACTAAGACAGTTTAGACAGTTTAGAAGAAGTCCTTATGGACCTTATGGTCGTTTAAGGCCTTACGTGCAGCCTGGCTGCCAGAAATTATTACCAACGTATTCTCTTTATATATAATTAATATATTATTACAGTGCTACAAGTAAAAATTAAGGGTGTAAATAGACTATATATTTTAATGGAAAACCAAGCCTTGAGGCTAATGAAGTGGGAAGGTAGACCTCTATTAAGCAATATACTATCCTTATTCTTCCATGAAAATGCAGTAAAGAAGGCATACACCTATAAAATGCTGGTTAATGTGTGAGTTTTCTATTTTCTCTTTGCAGTTGCTGTAAGTTACGTACTGAAACCATATAGGTAATAACATTTGTAATGACTAAATACGAGAAAAACTGAAAATTTAGAAGTTTTGTGTGAATCAGCAATATGTATGGCAATGAAATGATTCTCCATAAAAATTCTGTATCAGATCACACATTTTAATGTATTATCTGTCCATACTTCATAAATTGACATGATACAGTAAATACTTACTGGTCATTCTGACTATAATAAACGAAAATGATCTTCAATAGACAATGCAGATTTTAAAATAATGATAACATTGGAAAATATAGGAGGAACTTCCACCTACTAAAAGGAGGATCAAGATTGATTAGATGAGATAGTTATCTAGATGAATGAAAGAAATACTGTACGTTTTAAAACCATTATAGGCAAATGAGTTGATATTGACTGGTGATCTCACGATCTTGAAGAAAGTTAATATATCTCTGTCAAGAAAAGGTAACAAATGAAACTGTATCTTGCAGCCAATCTTTTCGACTAAAATCAATATTACTGCTGTAGAAACATAGAATACTCTCGCAGTAAATTCGTAGGTTTACTCAAAGTGGGTTGATTTCGTCCACATTCTTTTTCCTCGTTCACCTCCATTTAATCTTTGTGAAGATATCTACGTTCAAGTACTTCCCATTACACGATATAATTATCAAGAACGGGATTTCATCTACGTATAGACAAAATAAATCATTAATGAAATTCCTCTGGTGATATTCTTATATTTAGCTAATAATAATTAACAGAAATATTGTCACGATTGACGCTTATTTTAAATAATACGTTGACTAGTTATGTGTGTGATGTCATGTTACGTGACCTCTCCCTCCTCTTGATAGTGAAGCTTGTAAGAGGAGGTTTCTCTGCGCTCTCTGATAGCAACTGGTGACCTGAACGGACGTGTGTCCGCAGTTTTTCATGGTAGGTAACCGGCCATGAGGCCACTTAATGCATCTTTCCATTATTGTAGTAAACCTTTGTTTGCCTAAATTGTAGTTTTGGTATTTGTAATGAACTTGATCCTTGCAGAAAACTTCAACTTCTCCATAAAGCATGTGAATCCTATCTAAAGAGCTATCCCCCGTGTAAGGGCTGGCCATGTGATAATTATCCATTACCATCCATGGTTAGTCCGTCACATATTGCTGTTTAGGCGCCGGGTACAAATTTTCTAAAGGTTCATCGTGAAAATTCTAAATTTATTTTGAAAAAACCTTTCGTGAAATGTAAAAATTGTGTAAGAAATTTAAGACCACGTGTACATTTTTTTCTCTTAACTCCCCATCTTGAAAATTCCAAACTTTGATTTAGTTGGTAAATCTAAATAATTGTTAGTTAAAGAAAAATAAATTAATCGGATGTGGTATCTCAAGTTTTGTGAAAAAATTGTCTTTAATTGTTTCTGAAAATGCCTCACCATGTGTTTTACGTGTAAGTTGACTGTGTTAATGAAATGCTTTTCTGCCTATAATCACTGAAGGTAAAGTTGTAGTAAAAGTAAAAAGAAACCAAGTAATAAAAAGTTTTATTCATAAAGGTAATCCAACGTATTATTTAAATTAAGCAGTCACGTGGCAAGAATGACAGGAATAACATTCCAATATGGTTTATGTTATTTTTAATTGCAACAATTAAAATTGATTGTTATAGATTTCCATCTATAAAACATTTACTTAAGAAAATGGCTGTAACAGTTAAACTTCTTTGAAAAATGTGCGAATCAGGCAGAAGGTTAACAAATTGGAATATGTCACGGAACACGTGCGGAAAATAACCTTCATCGCCAGAGTTATAAATATATTTACAAACCTTTGATGATATAAATATTTGGGTAGTTAATGTTTAGTTTCTTTTTTCATATAGTAAAATCCACCAGCACGTTTACAGACTGTTAAGATGGATAGGGAGTATACATCTATAAATTTATATCCTATAATGTAGGTAAATTGATACAATTTATGTTGTTAAAACTTGGGTCAGGGCATCAATTAAATTTGAGTTATTTGTGCGTTTATATAGGATGTACCTGAGTAATGTTTTTAGGTAAATCCAATGATAGTCACCAATTTTAAAATTACAAATGCACGTTATTTACAGAAGATAAAATATGGTGTGACTAACAAGTAACTTGTGGAAAACGCGAAAGCAAATTATTCTTCAATAGAAATTATACAAAAACTCAATTATTCTAAACAAATATACACATTTTCCAACATTATAGAGGTCACATAGTTGTATTTTCCCATAGATATATTGTATAAAACTTGAACATACTTCAACCTAAACATTAATTATCTTTAGCCGGAAGGGTGAGTTACCTCACCATTATTCCCCGAGTATTTTTTAGTTATCATAGTTGGCAAGTATCGGAAGGTACCCTAAACAGGTCTGCTAGTTTTCTTCTCCAATTATGATTGCTTTCACATCTAAACTGTGACTCTCTGAGGAGCCATGTGTGGTAAGAATAATACATGTTAAACACATTTAGAAGGCTATACTACATAGGCTGCAAAGCTGAAATTGACTATATTTATACAATTAATATTTCTAGAGGACCTAAGTGAATTATTACACTAAATATCATAGATTATAAAAGACTGGACATTTATCTTCTGATTTTAAGTAAACTTTTAAACTGTTTCGTGATGTAAGTAGAAATATAGCTAGAACATTTATTTCAGATAACTTTCATGAAATAGAATTACTTAAGACGTAGTATAATTTCCAATCCCTACTTCGAAAGGTTCCCGAGAAAAAGGGAACTAACTGTTAAGTCTTTGTCGTTTCTGTCCCAATATTCTCTTAGAATCTACTTTTTCAGTATAACTATTATACATATTAACAATTAATTTTACAGAAAATAATTGTGGGTACACGGATATTATAGTAACTTTTTCAGATTATGAATTAGGCAAACAATATATTAAGCAAAAGTGCAGATATGCATTTGTTCAGTGGATATTCAGATAAGTCATATACCTGCCAGTCCCCCTAAATGTAATATGTTTTAATTTTCATTAGCACTATAATGGAGTAAAGGCATTTACAAAACACGAAGGTATGTAAATTGCAGAGAAAGAGAGGCAGTGAGAGGATGAGAGCGTTTGAAAAAATATCTAGAAAGGGCATAGAAATACGATAGAGAGTGGAAGGGAAATGGAGAGAGTATGAATGAATACTTGCAGCATTTAACATAATAACGGCAGCCTAGCTATGGAGCTCTGTTTGTTATAAATAAAAACAATGATATTCGTTTCATATTTATTTAGGTACATCTCATCCCTCTGACAAACAAAATGTGTCGAGAATGATATTTGATAAAATAAGGTACAAGCATTGTGCTAAAAATAATAATGTATTGCAATAGCGTTGTATTGGGAACACGGATTGCGCTGATAGAACCAATGAAACGGAAATTTATTGGTCGCACCAGATACAGACGCGCACTCATGCACAAACGTTCTTAAATTCTTCAATTACAATGGTTGGAAATGTGTTAGAGCGCTTTAGAATTGGATTTTGTTAGCTCGAACACAAACCAGTCTATCTATGTCTATGATGATAAGCGTAGCAGAAACTTCGAAAACCATATATAGATACCCTGCCTCTCTTCTGGAATCCTCTCGTACAGGCAGATTTCCCTAATTAATACATAGGATGTTTCATAAATAAAAAAGATTAAACGAAGCTGTATTTTGTCTTTGTCCGTTTCTGTGCCAATTTAGCACCTTTATGAGCAAATCCTTGGAATTACAAATAACACGAGTTTAAGCACACTTATACATTCACCAAAAGTTTTTTAATTAACATGGGTCGAGTAGCCCCTTCACATTGTCATAGAATACAGAAAGATTAAATATTTACGGATGGAAAAGCATGTTCAAAGTTGTAATTCACACAGATCTTGGACTACGCGCGCACTTTGGAGCAATTGAGATTGCCAATTATTCTCCTAGATACAACCATGCATAACATTTCGTATCTACAACTGTGTAACTACCACTAGAGCCCAGAGAGAACATCCTGACCTTCTTTATCCTAGTTGGAAACAAATTTATAGTAACAAAATAATAGTAACTAATCAGCAATGCTATCTTCGTTGTGAAATAAATGTGGTACAGAAATATGCTCCCTTATACAATACTATTCAGGTAATCAAGGGTGCAGTCTAATTTAATACGATTAGAGAATTGTACTTATAAAAGTAGGAGTGTTTGTACTACGGAGAATATCTCACTCAGAAAATGCAGATGCCTTTTTCAGACCGAGAAAGCGTTAGAAAAACTTGTTCGGAATATTTCATCAAATATTTTTGAGCCATTTTATGAATGAACAATCAATGAACGATGAGGAAACTTGAACATATGCAAATGTGATTTTGCTTGTAATTAAACGACCACCTGCATTCTAGTGCAATTGGATGCATATATTTCCTGGACTCAGAAATATAATATGCTTGAAGAAAATGACGAATTATTTTAATTTTATTTAATTTTTAATATTCTTTGGTATACCACATTTCTAAAACGAACTAAAAGGTATAAAGTAATTTCTCCAGTGTCCATACAGATTAGAAATAGCATTTCTACGGAGGTCATTCGGTACTGTGAACATTCTTGATCTATTGTACCTATGCTCGCAAGTGGTGCATCCCCGGGAGGAAGGATTTAGGCGAGAGGAGACAGAGAGCGGCCGACCCAAGTAGCCACGACAGTGCAGAGGTTGGGTCCCTACATTTTACTTAGATGGTAGACAGGACAACGGGCATTCCTTCCTACTGTGGTTCGGAAGCGGTCCCACCTACAGCCGGTTCGCAGACCGACAACCGACCTACCTGAGGAGGATGTGGTTCACTCAGAGCACATCATCCTCCATGCACCGCCGACACTTCTACCCTGAAAGTGCCCACCAGATGAATGATGATGCAAAATGATAATGGAGATAAAATGGAGGGCCAGGAAATTCGGGAGATGTAATTAACCTACCCAGCTTTCGCCTGGCGACTAGGGACAACCCTGAAAAACCCATAGGTCAGGTAGGTCGGCCATGGTAATTGAACTCGGACCTCCTGAATGCGGGCCACAGATGAAACCGCCTTAGCCATTCCGCTGGGTTTTCTAATCCAATGCAGATTATCCTGAAAATGTATGATTATGAACTTCTAATAGCTTGAAAATACATTTAAGATTTAAAACGAAAGCCGTGGAGTGCTTTCAACATATAATTGATGCATGGGAAGTTCATTTAAATTACTACGAATTTTATTCTACTGCAAATGTTATGAACTGCTGTATAAATTTTCTCAAATACAGTTACTTCCTATACTGCTTACTACAAATTATCTACTGCATGTCCCCACGTTTGTCATTTCTCATTTATAAAATTGTTTATACCTTTTGTCTTTAGTATAAACCTGGCACACTCCTTTTTATTTGAATAATTACAACTAAAATGTTTTTCCGTCGGTATACATGCTTTGCATCCAGATCTAAGCTGTGTTTGAATCTTCAAAGAAATTCGGAGGTAATTAGCAGAAAATTCAAGTTTCAGTTATTATTAAAAATTCCTAAACATACAGTATTTGAATCAAAATAATTAGTCGTTTTTGAGAAAATGCAGTTTTGAAACTTTTTCCACGTAATGTCTAATTTAGGCAGAAGGAATTTGCTTGAAGTCGAGTATCCCATTGGCATCTGTTTCGAGCTATATTTGAAATTTCAAGTCTTCAGCTTACTGAAAAGTTAGTTTAAACACTTTTGTTGTTGCAAATAAGTAGAAGTTTAGAATGAGAATCTTATCTCGGAAGCCAGTTAGCATTGTGTTCTCATACAGCTTTTAGGAATGTTTGTTAAGTTTTAGTTTTTCAGAAAATTAGTTTAACCATTTTTCCACATAAAGAAGATTGTGAGATTGTGCATTTTCCTGAAAGCGATTTATTATTGCATTATCATCCGGTTCGAAGTTATCTTTAAATTTTATCATCTAGCTCATCGCGAAGTTAGCTTTAATTTCTTATCCGCGTAAACACATATTTTGGATGGGGAAGTTTTCCTGAGACCGAGTTAATATTGCATTGCCACTCATACAGGAGCTATGTTTAAAGTTTTAAGCCTCTAGATAAACGGAGCTTAAAGTTTTTTTCCATCTAAGGCAGAGTTTAGGGTAGAAGAATGTTCTTGAAAGCCAGCGAATGTAGCATTGTCTCCAAGACTGAGCATCGCTTAAAGTTTCAGGACTCTAGCTAATCGGGTAGTTTATTTAAAGTCGATTGCAAAATTGAATTACAAAAGCTTTTGAAATGGTGTTCAATACCAGATAGCGGAAGAGTAAAATATTACGCATAACCTTAGTATCATTAGTAAAGGCCGGAGAGATGTGCGCTCACGTGTGATACAAGTAAGCTGGGCACAGAGTATGAATGACATCAGAGGTACAGCACGGCCATCAAATGTGCAGACGTCAAAACCAACGTAACATAGTACTCTGAGAAATAGTGAAGCATTGCCTTGCAAGTGTATGCAGTCGCAAGGTCAATGTGTAGTATAATGAAACCGCTTTGGTTCCTCTCGCAGTGAGGAACTCAGGCTATACCAACCTGCAGTTGTTTACATGTGCAACAGCACAGTTCATGTGTGGTATAGCTATGGAAAACCGCACACGTCTCTGGCCTTTGATCATTAGCAAATTTATGTTTCAAGAATATTTCACTGACTATTAATTTTTCTCTTACCTTTCGAGTGTAGCTGTAGTATGGCTGATAGGGTATGCATAATCATTTTCTGCACTTACCTGCAACAAGAAAAGAAAAATGATATAAGATAATGCAATATATATAATTTGCCGTATTGACACTACAATAAATTGCACACTTGATCCAAATGTCAGCAGCAAAAATAGCATTAGGTCTTATATTATTTTACCACATGCGGCTTTTTACACACCTTTGCTGTTAACATTTATGATCATTTGCAACTACATAGATAGCATCCAGAGCGGATTTTGGGATATTTTTCAAATTATAGTTATTTTAGGTTACATAAACAATTAGGTCATGAGCCATCATGGAAAACAAAATACAGGATATCGGAAAATATCATATGAAAAATGTTCTTTTATGGACTAGCTGGTGTCATTATTTTCATATAGTAGCATTAAAATAATGGTTTAAACTATAGAATTTGAACGTGGTAAATAACGATATTTAAGTACAGCATTAAAGTGACGACAACCTTACATAACAATGGTTTAATAAACAATGCATTATATAGCGTTAGCAAAAATATATCTTAACGTTGAAAAACAAGTAGTATGTCACATATATTTTGTTGTTGTAACGGTTACTTAGTAGTTACGTAGACTGGCTTTGACTTCTTGTTAGGCACATGTGTCCTTTACCGAAAGGTTAGTTCTTACGAGCACAAATTATCTGCTCATTTCTGCTCTGAAATGGATTTGATTGTTGCCGAATGATGAGTTACTTATTTTCGAAAGTTTATTGGGAGAATAATTCCATAACTTCTTGTTTAAACTACTGAGATATGTTTTGAGATCCTATGATACTCTTTCCTTGTTTAAAAATCATTCAGTACAGTTCACTTTAATGTATTTATAATGCGTTATTTTAATTCACTCAGACATAGGCAAAGAATTTTAAGAACCAATTTTCAAATCCAGTTTCATAATTCTGAGGAAATGGGGAACGTGCTTGATCTCCTTGGTTACGTTTATTTTTTTTATCATTAATTTCAATATGGGGTGCTAGATATATAATGGTAATTTGTTGGTTGACATGACTTATCTTGCGCAGCCACTCGATTTTTTTAAAGTAATAGTTCCTTATTTTCGTCACCAAGGATGCTTTCAATTGTACTGCGCGAATTTGTACAACTTAGAAAAATTAATTTTAATAATCGTAATTATTTCGATAACTTTTCTCATTACGAAAGTCTCACAAAAGAAGACCGAGCATATCATTTACTTTATATTTGAATATATCATAAACTACATTAAGTAAATGTATACTTTTTACGGGGCAGTATCGTTCAGGCGTACCATGATTACAGAGTATGAAAACCATATCCGTCATATTCACAAATGTACAGTGTCGTAGTCGACATTTTAAACGGTTACTTCGAAAATTTTTATGGCTATATTAACACAGTACAACGAAAAGATTGACTAAATATCTCAAAGTAAGTAGCAGTTCACTTGCAGCTGAGCTATGAAATACATGGAATGGAATTATGATTTTAACAGAACCAATATCTATGTTCTATATACGATACGCTCTCACAACTGCTCTGGTAGCTCAGCGACAAATTCGGAAGTCTAGGTTTTAGAGAAAATCTGTTATCAAATAAATTACTGGCTATACCAAGGCCGTCCTTAGTTTACATGGTGATGTAAACAAAATCACGTGTACGTGTGCGACATCATTGACTGTTTAGCCTTGTATTTCTCTGCGGATGAAAAATATGGTTCATATATTAATTTAAAGATATTAGATCTAATGTGATCTAATGTGATTTTGTGATTACGTCCCTGTTTATTACTGTTTACGGCTGTCTTTCCAACTGTCCCTTGGCGATTCGTCGCTTCCTTAAATACCTCTACTCATATTACTAGATATTTCCGGAATATTCTGTAACAAACAAGAAATCGAATGTTCCGTAAGACAGTCAAGATTTCACTAGAATTATCTAACTTTATCTGTTTTGGCATGCCTTTTATCTCCGCGTTATGTATATCTGCTTATGCAATCTCTTTATCTCCGTGATCCACTATCCGTCTGTTATCTCTCTGCGCCGAACCTTTTATGCGGGTCACCGCGACACTGCTCCCTCCTCAAAGCTGGTCGTCCCGAACAGCACCATCGTAGCGGGCCAGACGATCCAGGTGTACCACCAACATCTTCCCTTGGGGCACCTTCTGGATGGGGTAGACGACGTCGTTAATCCTCTTTACCACCCGGTAGGGTTCTAGCCATGGCTGTTGACGTTTTGGTCAGTGTCCCTTGGTCCGGGTAGGGTGGTACCACTAGACTAGGTCAACCTGCTTGAACCCTCGGCTGTTCGCTTTCCTGTCGTATCGGGTCTTCATGCGGTCTCTCGCCTTCTGGATGTTCCGGCGAGCCATGCCATGAATGTCGTGGGGATGGTCCACCACTCGGTTGCTGGCTGTTTTGCGTCCGGAGGTTTCCATAAGCCAGATCACAAGGGAGGCGTAACTCTCGGCCGAACATTAAGCTGGCTGGCGTCATCCCCGTGGTGTCGTGTGTTGACGAGCGGTAGGGCAGCAAGAACAGTGGCACCTTGACGTCCCAGTCTCTCTAATGCCTGGACACGACCTTCCTCAGGTGTTCTTCTTATACCTTATACCTTGATTTACCTTTCGACCATGCCATCCGACTGGGAATGTGGAGGTGATGCTTTGACAGATATCAATTTGGTACGTAATTGGTTTTTCAGTTACATGGCAGTAGAACGTTTAAGCCATTGCCAAAGTGGCTACACGCAGTAATTTAGCACTGTTGTTCCACAGAAAGACCCGTGCCTTAATTTTTAAATTATGAATGTGGTGGAGTTATGTGAAGAAATGAAATATTTAAGAAATTATTTTAAGCATTCCGTTACTTTTAGGGTACAATAGGAAAACATATTACACAAGTACACACACCTTTGCATTTATTCTTACTGTAAAAGTGTTACTGCATAGGTTACTCAGACATCGAAAAAGGCAAAGTAAAACTTTCCATTGAAGTTCGTTGACAGCGCACGTTTCCCACGTATTGAATGAAATAGCGTCAATATTCCTTCTAGTTCAAGTTGCCAGTGGAGTAACACATTTTCCCGATTTTTTTTACATCGCCATATAATCTAAGGACAGAGCCGTTATAGCACGATTCCCTTAAAAGGAGAGTGCATTACAAGTCTATAACTTTTTAAGTCTGTAGGATTAGCAAACTTTCGGTACGTGTGTTACAAATGGAAGTGATACTTTATCAAATTTGAGTTAACCAAAGGAAAATGCATTAATTATAAAAAGTAGTGATAAAATACTCATCCCTTAGGGCATGTGGACTCAGGTGGGAAAAGACGAAGTAAAGACACGAAGAACAAGCAAATCTGATTGACGTTGCGAGCTGGGAGGTCTGCTTGCCTAACGATTTAAAAATGACACAAATTCTAGAAAAAAAAAAAAACTCGAAAAACTTTAATCTGGTTGGCTGATCAAAAATTTTCGAACCCAGTGCCCCACGAATACAAGCCTGAGACGTTATCATGAATATTGACACCTCAGTTAATAAACCATGCTTAATGTACTTCATGAATTTACACTAAATTTGCACGTGGATGTTACTTAACATTTAAGGCAGGAAATAAGTGTTTTTCTCTCTTTTAGCCTGTACAATTCAAATTATTCAACTCATGGGTAGTAATATTTAAATAATTTTAAAGTAAACTAAAACATACAAAACTTTTATGGAATACAGTTAAGTTTCTGCACAAATGTGTACTTTAAGGGCAATTAAGAGACGTCAAAATACATAGTTTAGGCGTAACAAGCTCTTTATTCTGCCCGAGTCCTGTTGTTGTGAAGCAGCTCATTGAGACATCTAGGAAGTGAATTCTACTTGTCCACCACTGAATGCAAGTGCAAAAGCACCGTGCAGAGTTGTGTCTCTCCCTCACTCACTCTTCCCCCCTCTCTCTCTCTCTCTTCCAAAGACAGGTGACCTTGTGTTTACTTATATTATTATCATTCATGGCGATGTAAGTATTGGATTTATTAAACCAGTTTTAACGTTTCTGACATTTTCAAAATTAGCGCTTAGAAACGCAGTCTAACAGGATTCACATCAGCAAAATAAGGCAAACACCTAATAGATGACCGGTTATGTGATCAAATTGACAATGGAGCCCCAATCTCTGCTGTTCCAGGAGTAATCTAGATAAATTAATGAAAACTACCGTCATAAATAAGGTTCAAACTCGAACAAATGACTCATAATTTGCAGTTCCATATACACATGACATATACATAATATGCACGGTGCAGCCGCGCCTTTGAATCGACATTTCAACTGATTTTGAGTAAAATCGCCCCACATATTCCCACGGGTAGCCCAGCTTTTGCGCAGCCTGTGATTAAGATCCGGTCTAGTTGTGTCTACAAACACAGCTTGTGTTAGACTGATTAGTTTCAGTATACTCACTTTAGTTCAAACATTGGCGGCTACCCCTACTTACGCTTGATCAATATAGTTATGTTTGCCCTAGGGACTTCCAACCCTGTTAACTTTATCCTGTGACCACCATCCTAAAAGGCTGAATTTTATCTGGAAGTTACTACAGGTACATATGAATGTACACGATACTGGTTATTCCACCCTGTACCTTAATTTGAATGTTGTAATTTTGTATAACAAATACAGCGCTTTTATATTTCACGTGGAATGACTTAACTACATTAAGATCCGAAATGGTAGGAGGTCAAAGCCATTAGCTGAATGTTTGTCGTTCAGGAATTACTGAATACAAAAGAAAACAAATCAAACATTATTCAAGGACTATAGGATTGTAGAAAGAAACCAACAAAAACCAAGCTTAATTCTTTCTGGTTTTCCCAATAAGGAGGGCATAGTGACGGGAACGGCCACAGTAGGGATTTTATTAATTGGAAAATCCTCTTTAATTTCATATGCGGTACAATGCATATGCTATATGCGCTGCTGCAGAGAAAACTAATTACACCTACACTATTTAGAGTAAAATGTTAACCTTAAGCCCAGGTTTGCCACCGAAATTAGCACTGCTTTGCGGATGGCAGCCTCTGTATTTCCAAAATATTTGGTATCTCTCTTTACGAATTTATAATACTGTTTCCTCCTATTTTTGCTTTTAACAGCTTTTTCTGTGACTAGCACTTTGTGGTATAATTGACGCGTTTTCTCAAACTATTAAACATAATTGCCCAATTATATTTTAATGATAATAAGAACCCCTAGGTGCTGCTTTCCATCTACGTTTCTCTTAATAACATGATTTAAATGATTGTTGGTGATCAATTGTAATCAAAGATGATCCAGTTATAATAATAACGGCTCTATTTTATTTACTAAACAAACCTATCGAGCACAAGTATAGCAGCGCACCTACAGGACTGGATTTCTGCTCTGAAAGACATCAGTCCTCCTGTTACATGTTTTGAAATATGAAGCATAATTTAGAATACTTAACATTGGTAGTATATGAATTTTAAAATCCCCTTAAAAAGTAATTTAATATTTGGAAATCAATATTTTCAAGATTATGGTGTTTTATTTGCTGAAAAATGTTGAACAGCGTGGAACCAGTAAAATATAGTAGATTAAGAAATAAATATAGCTGGTGAAAGAAATACAACACCCTTAAGAACTGCGTCTATTGAAACATGAGCTTAGTATTTGTATATTGAGAAGTTATGGTATTGGTGAATGAGGTCATCATATTTGTTATCATATGATACTATCATGATATATTACCTTTAATTTAACTCTTCATTAAAGTGAAGATATCCTGATGGCTCGGCACTTTTTTCCGCCACAGTGTGTGTGTTCAGACATTTTGGTTTTTGGCAGGATACTTAATGAGATATATGAACCTTTATCATTTATGTAATTTATAACAGCTTTTCTAAAACACTAATATGTTGAAGACAGCAAACCCTGAGGCACATTTGTGGTGACTTACTGTGCAGTAGGTATTTAAGTCCCAGGCTTTATGGTCACCACTATTAGGTAAACTGATGGGAATTCAATCGTTCTTCCACACTAGCCGTGTGTAGGCTAAGATTTGGATAGATAGAATCAGACTGAAAAATTGTCTCACATTGTATACCAGAACGTTTACTAAGAAACATACGAGGCAGTTGGAGAATTTCATGTCATGGTGGCACGTTGGCTATGGTAGCTCAATGGTTAAGAGCAACTGTACGGACACTGGGAGATCCGTGGTTCAAAACCCGACCATGGTATTGGATTGTTTCAGTCTGTCTCTATCCAATTGTGCAATATTTTGTGAAAGCTCTTCCCAGTAAAGGTGACTTCATAGGCTATTCCTATAAAATTCAGGACAAGAATTTCTTTGCATGTTAATATTTAAAAACAACAGTATTTTAATGAAAAAAAATCATCAGAATATTTGGTTATTTAACAGACTCTTCTTTTTTAAGTGTTGCTGTTCACAGATACGTACACCCACGTGAACCTTATTTACTCAGAGAGCTGCAAAAGAGTTATTTTAGATGAAATCTCGGTAATGAACGAATTTTTTTGATGCAATCCAATGCTTTTCCTAAATGCGTGATAGAGAAGGTAAATAAAAGAATTTTCTGGGAATTTTAAAATGCCTAACGCACAGGTACAGAGATGCAAATAATTATTTGCAAACCTCGTTTCCTGATTTGTTGATCAAGTGATGTAATTTTGTTGGAAGAGAAGAAGCTTCCTAAGTGAAATTAAATGCTGTAAGAGTGCTTGGTGGAGAGAAAGGAAATTTGATCAGTGCTGTTTTATAAACTGAAAGTATTAAACAGTATTTCACCTTTGACCCCAATGACACAGCCTAGAGAAATAAACAAACATGCTCGGGCAGCCACATCCATTAACTGTCCTCCTTTTAGCAGCCGGAAGCAACAATATAAATACAAATACCAATGCAAGACAGAGTAAAATTGTAGTCAGGAAACGGAGATACAAACTGTGAGCATGATCAGAGAATGGAGAATATATATATATATGACACCTATGATACATGAGATGAAGATGGAGCACCGGTGGAATGAGATGGCGGGGGAAACCGCAGATCCCGGAGAAAACCTGCCCCAGCGCCGTGTTGTGCACCACAAATCTCACTTTGCGGTCGCCTGGGGTCGAACCCGGGCCGCCTTGGTGAGAGCCAAGTGGTCTAACCACTGAATTACGCGCGGCCAATGGAGGAGAAAACCCGCACCTCGACCTAGCTGGAAATGTTTGTACTTACCTCCCCCAGGAGGAAAGAGTGGGGTGAATAAATTGCAGGAGGTTATAGGTGCAGAACTTTCTAAAGATTTTAAGCTGATAATTAGATCACACCGATGTACTGCTCAGAGACGTCTTCCCCCCTGACGAAAGCAGGGAGATCTCGACCCCCATAAGGCTGCCGTTTGACAGGCCAAAGAAGAACGTTCCAGTGCACCGGCTTAAGCATAATTTTTCCGACACCAATGTAAACTAAACAGCCCTGCATAACTAAAACATAATGTGGCTCAAAACCGGTATTGCATTTGTCAATTTGGCTCTGACTCATCCCCACTTACGAGTACTAATTCTATAGATCCTTATTTAGCAAAACAATACATGCATGTACTTCGTTATTCTAAAGGAAAGTCTTGACGGTACTGCAAATTGGTTATCCACTCTCATTGGTGAGCCATGGAATGTAAGTAAGGAACGGTACCTTTCCCACAGATACCTGTTGTATAATCCAGTAACCTGCTGCAGGAACAATTTTCTTAGCAGAAGGGGACGCGATTGAGGACTGAATACATACCAATGAATACATTTTACTCTGGCATTTTACTCTGCGCGAAACCTACAGTTCCAATATTATAAGTTTTTAATCAAACTAGGACTTTTTGAGATGTGTATGATTACCCCGGCACTGAATATAATGTTTACTTTAGATATCCATTCTTTGGAATATGCAGTATGCAATAGTAGGCGACGAAATCAGCCGATGCTTAATCACCTTGCACTCAATAATTAAACACATCAGTTCCGTAACAAAATATTCTTGAATTGCTTTAAGGAATTACCTTTATCTCTAATAATTGCTGCCGGCATATCAGAATCACGATTTGTTGCGTAACATTTTTTACAGGACATCCTACAAGATACACCCGTCCAAATCTTCCCACAAAGTATTTCGATTTTGCCAGCTCCTACTACATGCCTGCCGTCAACTCGAATCTTATAGTTTATAAGTTTAAATTTCGAACCTCAGCCGTAGCTGGTGTAACGTAGGACTCGCGTGATTCCCCAGGAGAAACTCACAGCGGAATCGGGACATTTAAGTTTCATGGCTCACGCGGAAAGAAATACAAAGAATTTGAACATGCTTTACAAACATTTTATATAGCGGTAGTGTTGCATGTTTAGTAGTTAATTTTTGAGAAAATGTACTTGTGGTTACGTAAAGAATTTCAAATAAATATACAGCTCGTTACACACTTTATTTTGGCTTTAATTTCACAAAAATAGGCTAAAATCTGGCAAAACTAGGCAGGTAAT
Source organism: Mantis religiosa (assembly GCA_030765055.1). Lineage (NCBI taxonomy): Eukaryota > Metazoa > Arthropoda > Insecta > Mantodea > Mantidae > Mantis > Mantis religiosa. The sequence continues at coordinate 144,799,483 of CM060950.1, forward strand.
ATATCTTCCATATGTCCTTTTTAATATGCAATAAGGGCTCCTTTTTATGCAAGAATGTGTGTACGGAAACATCACTATACATACGTAATGTATGCATTTTTTAATGCTCTTCAAAATAATCTGAAATACGTAAGATTGTTATTTATCCGAGAAAAAGATGTATCTCATAAAATTAAAATATATAATTTTTGTGGTTTTAATCAATATATAGAAAGAGTAATTTCTATTTGGAAATAGTTAATTTACTGAACAAACCAAGTGGATCACGTAGCGAAAAGTTATCAGTAATAATTGAGCAATATAATAGAGAAAAATACATAATGAATGCAAAAACGAAATAAAAAATGTTTGACTGCGCAGAAATAGGCCACTGTGGTACTAGGTAACCAAAGTAAAATACTATAACGGCCAAGTTTCTTAAAATGTCGGCGCCGGGAGACGAAACTGAAAAGAGATAAGAAGTGTGTTTGCCCAATCTCAACACAATAATCTCTGTCGCTATATATCCGGAAGCTTTCGAGTTTTCTGGTTCTTGAACGTTTTAGAACTTCTGGAGGTTTCCGACAGCTGTGAGCACTGTCGCGTCGCTCATTCGCTCAAGTCAATCAATTTGACGGACGTGAACAGTAAGAGAACATATCATCGACTTAGTGATTGACTACCTATATGGTGCAAGTAAAGCCGCTGTTTTCCAATCGGTTTTTTGACGATTGCTGTAAGTACAAGGAAATACATATGACTTGTGTTCAACTCTCCACCAATGAAACCGTCCGGAAGGAGAGGCTACGTCGAGCGTATTTTGTTACGCCAGTGAAAACATAGTGAAGTTACAGTGAAAAGTGGAACTGGTTCACATTAGTGAAGTGACAGTGTGAACTTACGAAATGTAAGGGAAAACGAGCCAGGTTATTAAGTGACGGAGGAAACTGGGTGAAGTGACAGTTTAAATCTGCTCGAAGTCTCAATGAGAATATATATATATATATATATATATATATATATATATATATATATATATATTCTAGTAATGTTTAGAAGGTAGTATAACTAACCTTTCAAAATGGAGACAATATTTATTTAGGCTACATCTAGGAAGAATTACCGGATGGTTTCAAGAGGAGGGAACTGCTGAACTAACGCTGGCATTTCCCTAAAACGGGCTGGCTAGTCTAATCCATGGAGACAATGGCGGTGATCATTATATTTAACCGAAATGACAAATGTTCTACAAAATGCTTCTGGACCGCATTCTGCTGCATATTTGGGAATTCAATGGTTTTTGCTACTCTGTGTGAAACAATGTAATCAGACCAGTTCTTGTGGTCTTTCAATTTGTATGGTTATATGCAACATTTAACGCTGTTTGATGGACGGGTTGAATTATAGTAATGATTGCTGCATTGACCACAGCTCTGACTATATGAGAAGCTGTTGCGATTGCGTCATGTACTGACCATATTTCCTCGGGAAGTGTAAGCTGCAAATTTCGCTTTTGGTTTTCCTGTCATAATGTAGGAAATGCGTAATAATCCTGTAGTTGTTGAGTGAATTTAGTATGGTAGGGAGGGAAATTCTCGTAACAGTCTTCCGCCCCCTATGACTTCGTAAAATAATTGTGAATGCAGACCTTTATCTGGATTATCGAAAAACTGAGTTATTGAAACCACTATTTGATCCTGAAATCTGAAATGGGAATTTCATTCTAAAGAAAATCATTATTTTGGAGGATTTTAAAAAATCTTAAATATCCTACAGTGTAGTGCCCAACAAAACTTAAAACGTATTTCAATAAATGGCTGAATATTACGTAGATGGAAACTACGTGTTGCAAGAAATAGCGGAGAACCTTTAGCATCCAATAATAGATATAATTGTCCAACAATAGCTGGAAAATTAAACAGTAAAGCGTTCAGTGTCTCAGAGAAAAATGTTCACATTGAAGTTTTGGGGTATGTTAATGTCCTGAAGAGATTTCTAAAGGATGGAAAATGTTTTAAAATGTTGGCCTACAAAACAGACGTGGAACGGTCCTTCTGAGTATATACAAACTTATGTTAACCGATTATACCCCATGTATACTAAAGGGCTAGCTTATTAAACAGGTTATTTATTACCCTATTTGAACATTGCAGTAATAGGTGTGTCTTCGAGCCATGAAATTTTGGACATATCCATGCGCCTCTGTGGCTTGTTTGCCAGTCGACAGTAGCTTCCTCTGGTGATTATATCTTAATACTTTTTCCTAGTAGTAGCTACAATAGACATCTCTGTAGGTTACTTGGCGAGGTATCACTCTACGTTTTACACTAGCCACATATATGTGGCTATAAGTATGCTTGAATTTCACGGAAATCACTTATAGCAAGGAGGGATTTTTTTTTTGTGTATGCTCCACTTTTAACAAACATTGAGTGTGCTGGTGCCTGTAAAGGTATTATATTACTTTTACCCTCTTATATTTGCTTTGACAGATAGCCCTAGCTTGATTCTAGAGAAAGAAGTATAAAACATGGAAGAAATGGGATCATATTTTAATGTCGTGGTTGGAGATACGCAGTGGTGTAGCACAATAAACTCCGTCTTACTCTAATAGATACAACTTCCAAGGTGAATAATGTATAATTCTCAAGTAATCTGGTTTGTCTTGATCTAACTAAATAAATTCATTTGAATTCTTCATCCACTGCCAAGCAACCTGTTCAACTCCTGACAATAACCAATATATTTTACATACAATAGATACGACTAGCTGGTGAACTACAAGGTTTATCCTATATATACAGGTTGCATACTACGCAAAACAATTGACGAACGGGAGGTATAATAATTAAAATATAGTCTGAAAGAGATATAACTCAATAATTAATTAATTCATTGATGAACTACTGTATTTACTTAAGTGGAACATAGGGCCTACTGAACCACGCAACCCCGAGGATCATAGGCAACGGGTTGAGGATCAGAGGTTTCCTCATCAGAGATATTCCGGGATGAATGACCAGGCCATCGCAGGAAGCTAAAGTACCAGAGATGAGATGATAGGAAAGATGATGATGGAGCAATCGGTGGAATGCTGGTGGTTGAAACTGGGGGATCCGGAGAAAACCGCCCCAGCGCCATGTTGTCCACCACAAATCTCACTCTGTGGTCGCCTTGGATCGAACTCGGGCCACCTTAGTAAGAGCCAAGTGGTCTAATCACTCAGCCATGGCGCAGCCGAACTCAATAATACATGTTAACTGTTAAGCAGATCAGATAAAATTTCTGGTTATAGCTTTTGTATGTAAGGGTTTACGCTCAGACTTTTAACCCACCCCTATCTTCCTCACACATACTGAGCGAGAGGGCTCCGCGAGAATGTATGAGATCGCGTTCAGTAGGTTTCTTTTCGGGCCCCTGAATTTTTATTTTCTGGTCCATAAAAGAATGCTGAGGTGAATTTTCTTCTACCTCCAATTTCCTGGGCGCATTATTTCTTTTCATCTGTTTCATATTTATGTGCTTCAGGGTTACAGGGATGGTGGAACTTTCTCTGAGCAAAATATTTATCCCTGGCGCATGGGTAACCGGCTAGTACCGCTTCCAAGAGGGAGGATTCTTTATCCTGAATCGCAAGATGATGATGATGATGATGATGATGATGATGGCACTGCCAGTCTCACATATAGTTCACAATTGGTGTCATTCTGGAATTGCTAGGATTGCATTGTCTTCGGATTTGGTTATCCGTTGGATCTCCCCTTTTTTATCTTTTTATTGTAAAATATATTTCTCTTTTTCTTCTTTAACCGATTTTTCATTATTTCCGTTTATTTTCTTATCTATTTTCCTAATTTCACAAATATTCACTATACACATAAACACCCATGCCCAAGGCGGGACTAAAACCCACGAACCTCTACGCGTCGGAACACTAGAGACATACGCTTTAGCGACCATGGCTACGAGGGCCGGCGCCCACTTCATTTCTTCTTCCCAGGGGCAACTTAAAACATCATAGACACCCTGATATAGTTTTCTTGCGGTGCTGAGCTCCAAGTACTAGAGACCTCATTCCTGCAGCTGCAGACTTATAAATTTAAGTACTTCAACTAAGATATATGCATTACGATATTGGAAGTTTCGTTAAGCTGCTAAATACACTACACGTGGCAATATACTGCAGCAGACGGCAGGTAATTACAATATTACGCATAATGTGTCGTTGCCAATTGAAAGACAATTAGGTTTGATCATCTTATCTTATTACAATTTAAGAAATTGTTTTATGTAGTCAGTATACACAAAAGGCATTTTCTACTTGCCAGAAGCTAAAATATCTCCGATTGCAGTGTTTGTGAATGAAATGGTTAAATCGGGAGTACTTTAGCTTAAATTAATATTTTAAGCTGTTCACTGGTTGCAAGTTTGAATGTTGGCTTTGTTAAAGGTTAAAGAAACATTTTGGTAAAAGTTTGGACAAAACTGAAAGTATATTTGAGTATTTAAGATGTATCTTTCCCAAAATGAATGAATCTAAATCAAGGGGAGGTATATTTTGCTTATCCTCAAATTAAACTATTTGAATCTAAGCTTAAATCTGCAGAACTGGTAGCATAAACATTTTTTAAATCAGTAGTGAAAGGCTTCCTGGGCAATAACAAACAAGAAAATTATGAAATTTCAGTCTCTGAACTTTTAAGAAGCTACAAAGAAAATAGTTGCCGAGTGTCACATAATATCATCTTTTTGCATTCTCACCTTTATAGTTTTCCTACAAACCTGCAAGGTGTACTTGATGAGGAAAGTGAGCGTTTTCACCAGGAAAATTCTGAGATGGAAAAACGTTACCAGGGTCTCTGGGATTCAGCTGTTGGGAGCCTATTGTTGGTTCCTCAAACGGGAGAGTACATGTCACCACAAGACAAAATCAACAGTGAAACACTTCTGAGATTATTCAGTTACATGGTTTTCATTATCTCGTGTTAATTTACTTTAATTATAATATTAATTATTTATTATCATTTTGAATGTATTTGGCAATAAAATGACTTATTTTCTATTAATAAAGTATGAGTTGTTATATCGCCTTTCTTTAAGTTTCGAAAAAAGGAATGAAATACAAAAAAAGCCTTACGTGATACAGCATATTAAGTGTCATTTTTTGGAATCAGTACACCAGCTTATATAAGTAGCCTATTTTGTTTCGGGTATATGAAGAAAGTGCTTCCAATTGTAATTGTGTAACTAAAATATCAGTTTGGAATGCATGGAGTGCCCCAAAGAGTATACAAGGCAGTGAAAATTTTAGTAATAATTGAGATTGTGGAAATGCATTTTAATAGGAATTTGATGTCTTATATAGCGTAAATGTGATAGTGTAGAAACTTTGAATATTATTTTCTAGGTATGCCACAGACGGTTTATACTATCCAGCAAGTAAAAAGGTAATAGCTTTTCTTGCTTCAGAAAGGTTCCCAAATCAGACTACAAGAGTGATGGCAGCTGTAGTCCTGGGCAAATGCCCCTTTCCACTTACCAGTCACCTATCGACCACATCCTCCTTCTTGCCCTGCTATACATTTGTCTTCACAATGACGACAACCTTACTCAACGTTTAGCCCATATTCCTCCTACGAGCCGCTCATTAATCACTTTTTATGGTGTTCGAGGAACTGAATGTAGAAACGCCGTTTCCTTTGTGAGTATAGAACAAAATCTGAAGCTTATGGCACCCCTTTAGTTGCTCTCCAAGGTTTTTGTGGTTCAAACTTCCAGTTTTGTGTGCTTTCAACACCCACTCGCTTAAAAAAAATACATGTTTGAAATAGAGACTGCTTGCGTTACATTCTCGGATAGGTCTTTACACTTTATTTTGTAACATATACATTCATATCTCACGGAAAAGAGAGTACAGTAAATTTGTGGATGTAATACTTGTGAGAAACGTTTACATGTTAATATTACATCAAAAATGCCAAAAAATGCCTCTTATATCAGGTTAACAAAGAATTGTGAGTTAGAAGTTGCTTATTTTTGAAAGATTCTATTAACGAATGTAGTAAAGAATACAACTATGCATCCCTTATCAGGTTCAATTCAATAATATTACTACTAAATTCACCTCTTTCTCCGTCAAAAGACCACAGATGCAGCAATTTAGGGAAATTCATAGTACAATTGACGTTTTTAAAGAAAGTAACGAAATTATGCTCAGTAAGTGTCAAATTATTTTGATAGTGTTATCCATCTTAAGATACTTCTGCATACATTTCTCACGTTATTGATGCTCATATCGAAAGAGGCCTTTCTGTTGCACATATTTGCACACCTTTCACTTATCATATTCATATACTGAATGAATAGATATTCATTATAAAATGTATGACGTATTTGTGAAATATGATGAATGTTGGAATGGTAGGGAGTAGGTTAAGAGGGACAATGTGGATCGCGAAAACTCGAAAGAGTTATCGTCACATTTAATTGGAAAGAATTGGATCACTGTCTCAACAGACCTAAAGTGACACCAAGTGATTTTCTCCTCTTTCCTTATAAGAAGAAAATCCCCAGTGGCAAACATTTCGATTAAGGTGTGAAAGGAGCACGGATATGGTTTCTATCACATCTGATAAGCTTCTTTCCGAAGCATCATAAAAATGGCTTCCTGAATAGCAGTGGAAGCTGTAGAGAAGAAGTTCTTGATGTGTAGAAACCTGAAAATAAAGTACTTTGCAAATATTTCTGTGTATTATATTTATAGAAAATAATTATCGGTTGTTCAAACTATGCGCGTATGACAAGAAATTGTATGAAACAATTATCCTGTATCCTTAAAAAAGAAAGGCACAGAATAATATCAAAACAATTCTAGATTGATATGAATAGGTCGTATGTTGATTATATTTTTCTTCTTGTATAGTTCTTCTAAGAAGATGTGTAACGGACAGGTAATTTCAAACGCTGAACTGAAGGAGTGAATAACCACCGTTCAGAAAGTTGTTTGCTAGGAATATTGCATTTCAAAGCACCTGTTATTTATGCTGTAAGTACTAGCACTATGTTTATTTGAATAACAGATGTATAATATTACTAAAACTAGTGAATTTTTCAAATTCAGCTTAAAATAATTTGTGTAAAATTATATATGTATATATACAATTTATGAGTTACCATTTAGGATTAAAAATAAACTAATATTCAAGCTTTCATTTTAAGTTAAATGTTTTATTAAGGGCTTTATTATAAATTGTGAGTGATAAAAAGCGAAGTCTAGACATAACATGGATACACCCACTATAGTTATTTTAAACGTTATTCTAAATGGGGCCGAATGGACGCTTACAAAGTAGTCTGAAATGCATAGATTTGTATTTGTTAAACACTAAATCATTTTGATACGAAATTATCCTATACTAAGGAATTACGTTAGAAACAAATCTGAGGTTTCCCCAAACTATACATTTTTGGGTACTCACGCATTTCACTGTATTCCCCCTTTAAGAAGTAAAATGTCCTTTCAACCTCAAACAACTGCAGCTATACTGCTTATGTATAAAGCCACAACAAATAATGTGAATTAAATGTGATTAATAAAAACAAAATGTGCACTCTGTATTTCTGCTCATTAGAATGGCCTACAATATGGAGCAGGCAAACGAGTAAAGAACTATGTTATCGTTTGCGCAATAATAAGTGTGCAATTCTTTTCTCAATCAAAGTAAAGAAACATACACTACTAATTAAATAGCTACCAAATTAACATTATGAATTGGCAACTTCATTTCAATTTGAAGATTACATTTAAAACAATACACTGACATTTAAATGATCCTTAGACGTGTTGTATATTTTCAGCCATTGTGTGCTTGAGTTCGACCACAAACCCTACTTTGAACTTTAACTTAGAACACTCTCCTTTCCCACAAGTAAACCTGCAACATCTCATGAAAATACTTTGTAACTTAACTTAGAGCGGGATGGTTTGGTTTAGGTGGGCTTTAGGCCTTTGATTCTCCTCAGGTAAATCAAAGGGGAGCGGTCTGTCGATCAAGGGGCCAGTGTGTCCTTCTTAAGCATTCAAATTAAGTTCCTGCATGGAAACGTTACTGTTCTATCTTGCAGGAATCTGCTGAGAATATATCTAAACCTGAAGAGAGACACTAAAGTATGTCCGCTTAAAGATTACTGACTATTAGAATATCACTATGAAACAGTTATTTTATGTTGTCCCCAAAGAGTTTCAAATATTGTATTATGTGAGGTTAAGTAGAGTGAGTCATGCACAGAGAAGCTATGTAAGTGGAAATGACGTCACAAAAGTGTTGAATAACAAACTTATTTGTGATTGGTGTGACGCGTATATCGTAAAACGTGGACCAATCAGATATAAAAGATTTTACGTTGCCATGGAGGATATTCAATATTCCTCTAGGGGGGTCGAGTTATTAGCGGAATGCTAATGTGTAAAAGAAGAGGAACAGGGGATTCTTCTCCTAACAGTCGCCGTGAACGGATGTAAAATTCTCTTCTTAAACGCCGTTGTGTGCGGGAGAATATAAGTCTATTCTCGTAACAATCATCGAGTATAACTAGATAATCTTTACATTAAATATCATCGCTAGAAGACGCACAATTTAATTATTATACACGGTGGTGAACAAACGTATAAAACTTTTGATTCTTGCACGCATCCAGATATAAACGCGTCACATCAAGTGAATCTTGTGTAAGAATAGTGTTATAAATGTTGTATCATACATTTTGTTCGAACTGGTGTTAATTGAAGTAAGGGAATAAAAGTTTCTACATTATTTAATACAGAGGAAAATGATTACTCATTTTACGTAAAATTTCCTTCCGCCGTACCACTCCTGTAAAAGAAGATATCTTGCTCAACCGACTGAAGCCACGCCGAGGTAAGCTGGGACTTCAAGAACCATCAATTTCGACCCTGTTCCAAATGGTCACCTCAACGAGGGGCATAATTCGTCATCCATCAATACGATACGACGTAAATCCGGTTCCAAAATGGCGCCCAACTGTATGGCTCGAATAGGCAGAAGGAGGATCACACCACAGGAGAATAAATAGTGTAATGGACAGGTAACTTTGATTCAAGAAAGAAGAAAAGTGAGTACGGAAAAATCTTAATAGATAATTAATAGAAAAAGTGACAAAATTATAATTTTCATTTTTTTTATGTTATTAAGAAAGGGAAAAATATTACCTAAAAAGGAAGGTAAAAAATTAACAGACAATAAGAATAAAAATGTTGGGGAAGGAGTGGAAAGACTAGTTAGTGATAAGAGAGCAGAAATACAAGAAGTCAGGGAAGTAGTGGAAGGAATGATTAGTGATGATGCAGGAACAAGTAGAACAGAAATTATGCAGAGTAAAGTTAATGAAATGATAATAGACAGGTTAGAGAAAATGATGAGTAATTTTGATGCTAAAATGGATAATTTAAGACAGGAAATAAAACAGAATTCAGAAAAGGTAGATCAAAATTCAGAAAAGGTAGATCAAAATTCAGAAAAGGTAGATCAAAATTCAGAAAAGGTAGATCAAAATTCAGAGAAGTTAGAAGCTAGGATAGATCAAGGTTTAGGTAACCTAAGAAATGAAATTGAGAAAGGAAGAGAAGAGTGTAGAGAAGGCATAAAATCTTTAAAACAGAAAATAGAATCTCATGATGGAGAAATGTCTAAGTTAAAAGAGATGTTTCAGGAAATGAAAATAAGTCAGGAAAATGTAGTAAAAGATATAAGAAGTGAATTGGCTAAGGAGTCAGAAATCCTTAAGCAACAACAGGTAGAATTTGTAGAAAAACAAAAAATAGAAATAGGGGAATTAGAGAATAGAATAAGACAAGAAATAGATGTAGTCTTATTAGATAATTCACGGAAATACCATGAGGAAAATATTGAAATACAGAATAATTTTGTAAGAGAGGTAAATAGTATCAGAAATGATGTTAAACTAATGGCTACTGAGGTGCAAACACAACAAGATGAACTAAAAGTTAAATATGATGAAGTCAGTAAGTTGAATAGTGAAATGATTACAAGAATAGATTTGGCACAGGAAAGTTTTGAGAGAGAGAAAGAAAACATTAGCAAGCTGAATCAAGTTGTGATTGCATTACAGGCAAGCAAAATTTCTGAGAACCAGAGGGTAATAAAATCTGAGAATATTACATGTATTGACTTACCTGGTAATTCAGGTAATATTGTACAAAACTTAGAGAATTATCTGGAGAGTGACGATACAGAATCTTTGTCACCTGATTGTGAAGTAAATGGTAATAGACAAATACAAAACATGCACACACATACACAGTTACACAGTCAAGGTAACACAAATTGTACAAATTATTTGTTGCATGACATAAGTCCACCTACTTTCGAAGAAGAATCGGGAAACAATCCCAAAATATTTCTAAAGGAATTAGAAGAATATTTTAAAATTAAAAAGATTCCAAATGAATTTAGGATGATGATTGTTAAAAGGTGTTTGAAGAAAAATGCTTTAGAGTGGCTGAGGTTAACACTAGCATCACATGAAACGTATAGTATGTTTAGGAATGTGTTTATAAATAGGTTCTGGGGTCCAGAAAGACAGAGAAGAATTAAAGTCGAACTGGCCACTGGTAAATTCGAGTTCAAGAAGGGTGTGTCCATGACTGAATATTTCCTAAAACTTGCTAACAAAAGTAAACTTGTGAATCCAGATATGTCAGAAACCGAGATCGTGAATATGCTAATACGACATTATCCACCACACATTAGAAACCACCTAATTGTGGCTAAGCCCGTCGACTTTACTGATATGATTGAGTTATTATCAGAATTTGAGGCTCATAACCTTAATTCTGATTCTACTCATAGTCAAGTTGATCCTGACAAGACTCATATAGAACAAAAGCAAGTAAATAGACAGGAAGTAAGACCAACATTCAGGGAAAATCACAACCATACTAACCAAAACCAAAATAGTTTTAACCAAAATTGGGGCGGGGCACGTTCAAGAGACAACTATGAACGAAGAGAGTACAACCCCAGGAAGACATATGAATCGGTAGTGCCAGGTATAGGAAGGAGAATACCAAATACTCCTAGGAGGAATTATAATAATGACCAACCTGTGGGAAATGTGAGGAGTAATCAGGTGAATCAACTGAGGTTTTACAGGGGAAATAACTTAAGAACGGGTTATCAAAGTAGAGGAAGAGGAACTAGCATCGAAGACTCTTCATTAAGAGATTTTAGGGGTCCTAGGTTTGAAAGGGCAGACAATAACCTAGAAAGGACACCGACTCAGGGAATAGAAGGAGAAATAAATAACGGTAGTACCAACCCAACTGCTAGTGTAACTACCGACCGCACTAATGCGGAAAACTGAGTACCAAATCATTTTGTGCCTTGGAAAGTGGTTCGGTAGAAATGACACAGGGCAAAATCAAAATTCAAAATTTACCAGAAGATAAGCTCACTCTCTCCAGAAGTAAAGATCGGGAGTTAGTAAATCCACCTCAGATTAACCTTCGTATAGGCGATAGCGAATATAAAGTATTGATAGACACAGGAGCTAGTTCATCAGTAATAAGTGAGAACTTATTCAAGGAATTACTATCCAGGTTTAGGATTGAATATTTAAACGTGTGTAATGTATACTGTAGCACAGCTATTGGGAAAAAGAAAGATAAAGTTAAATATCAAGCGTTAATTCCTGCGCGAATAGATGATTGGAATTTCAATTTTATCGTATTGGTAATACCAAACTTAGCTCGTGATATTATTATTGGCAATGATGTATTGTATGGTTGGCAAAGTGTGATAGATTTCGAAAAACATGAAATGAAGGTCAAAGGAGATAATGAAGTAATAAAAATAAATTTGTTAGAAGAAATTATATTAAAAGAGGATGAGAAGGATAGTATAAATAATGATAGGTTTTTTGTAGAAAATATAATATTATACGAAGAAGATATAATTAATAATGAAGAAGATGATAGTGGTAAAGAAAATTTACTTTTAAATAATAAAGAAAATGAGACGTTTGACCTTGGAGATCATTGTTGCCAAATAAACACATTAAATACCGACACCGAGCGAAAACAAGAAGAGGAAGAAATGATATTCCAAAGAACTTTGAAAGAAAAGTTAGGGAAAACATACAATTTAAATCACGCGCAAAGAGAACAGTTGAGGTTATGTATACTAAAGAACAGGAACGTTTTTAGTACGAAACCTGGATTGTGTAATAAGTACATACATACATTTAAGGTGAACGACATTGCTCCTTATACTCATAAAAGTAGATCTGTGCCTATCACTATTAGACAACAAGCATCTGAAGTAATAAACGATATGCTAGAAAATGGAAATAAAATTTTAAAAGATTGGATACCAAAGTATGGGCCAATAAAGGCAATATTATCAGACAACGCAACGGTTCACCGGAGTAAATTGTTTACTTCAGAGATGAAGAACAATAAGATGTATTACTCTTCAGCATATTTTCCCCAAGGAAATCCTTGCGAGAGAGTGATGCGTGATTTAGGCTTTTATTTCAGAATTCTGTGTCATTCTAACCACCGAGGCTGGTACAAATACTGCCATATTATTGAGAAAATCATTAACAATACCCCAAACTCTACTACCAAATTTTCACCAATCGAATTAATGACTGGACTACAACCTGAACCTCTAGTAATAAAAGCACCAACAACCTTAAAAGTAGATGAAATGGAATTGAATGAAGAAGAAAAGTGTGCTGAAGCATTTCGAAGAATAAAAGAAAAAGCAGAGAAAAGATTATCAAAGATACAAAGAAAAGGAGCGAAATGGAATCCTGAAATAAATGATAAAGTTCTCGTAAAGACATTTAATATCTCCAGTTCTAAAATCAAATCCTATTGGAGAATGAATTTGTTATATAAAGGTCCATATAAAATAGTAAGAAAATTTGGGGATCATACGTACGAATTAAGAGACGATGATAATAAAATGATAGGAAAATATCACAAAACACTTTTAAAACCATTCAAAAGCCTTGACACTCACCAGAACAAATGATTAAAAAAAAATATAAAAAAAAAATATGTTTATGAATTACTGAAAAATGTTTTGTTTTTTATTATTGTGTTCGAATAATTTCTGATTTTATATTGTTATTTTAAATTGTATTAATTGTTCATTGTTGTAATAATGTCTAATTATTGGGGCATTCTTTAGAATATATGGAACAATATTCTTGGAAGATTTAAGTTAATTTTCCATATATTCTAAAGAGGGGCATCTGAAACAGTTATTTTATGTTGTCCCCAAAGAGTTTCAAATATTGTATTATGTGAGGTTAAGTAGAGTGAGTCATGCACAGAGAAGCTATGTAAGTGGAAATGACGTCACAAAAGTGTTGAATAACAAACTTATTTGTGATTGGTGTGACGCGTATATCGTAAAACGTGGACCAATCAGATATAAAAGATTTTACGTTGCCATGGAGGATATTCAATATTCCTCTAGGGGGGTCGAGTTATTAGCGGAATGCTAATGTGTAAAAGAAGAGGAACAGGGGATTCTTCTCCTAACAGTCGCCGTGAACGGATGTAAAATTCTCTTCTTAAACGCCGTTGTGTGCGGGAGAATATAAGTCTATTCTCGTAACAATCATCGAGTATAACTAGATAATCTTTACATTAAATATCATCGCTAGAAGACGCACAATTTAATTATTATACACGGTGGTGAACAAACGTATAAAACTTTTGATTCTTGCACGCATCCAGATATAAACGCGTCACATCAAGTGAATCTTGTGTAAGAATAGTGTTATAAATGTTGTATCATACATTTTGTTCGAACTGGTGTTAATTGAAGTAAGGAAATAAAAGTTTCTACATTATTTAATACAGAGGAAAATGATTACTCATTTTACGTAAAATTTCCTTCCGCCGTACCACTCCTGTAAAAGAAGATATCTTGCTCAACCGACTGAAGCCACGCCGAGGTAAGCTGGGACTTCAAGAACCATCAATTTCGACCCTGTTCCAAATGGTCACCTCAACGAGGGGCATAATTCGTCATCCATCAATACGATACGACGTAAATCCTGTTCCAACTAGTTGGTAGTTTTATACTGCCGTCAATCACTTAAAATATGTATTTTTCTGTTTTAATTACTAGGGATACTTTCATATATCTTGAGTGTCTTAAAATAATATTCTCCATGAAATATACCTTATTTAGTTTTCGCCATTATCACTCAGAATACAATTCTATTGCACTAGTTACTCATGTATATTTTATGTTAGTTTTTTACTGTTGTAGAGAACCATTCGAAACAATACAATATGATATATTCACGGAATTATCTTTAAAAATGTCAATTAATTGACATATCTAATACAAAACAATTTTTAAAAACCTTTATATTATTATCTGCTTCCAGGTAAATAGATGTGTTCCCAGAAATTGCATTCCTTGTAGCCATTAGGATGAGACTGAATTAAAAAAATAAATCTGTAATATCGGAACGGTATATTGTGGCTTTGTAATTCTACTAATTTTAAATATGGTTAAGAGAATCAAAATAAGTCTAATCATTCACTTTCAGAATGTACTGGAAATTAAAAAAAATACTTTTAATGCTCAAAAAGCTTATTTTTATACATATTTCTTTTGCAAAAACTGTGTTTTAAAGAGATGTACATTTTTCGTGCAGTAAGTTTAGTCCATAACTTAAAGTTCATCTCTAATACAAAATTAATTTATAATGTCAAGAACATGAAGACTATTTGAAGTTACACACTTATTATTAATGCAATTATCTCAAACACATTCTGTTTTAATCAAAATATTTATTAACATTATATAAAATAGAAAGTAATGAAACATTTTTTGTGAAGATTAGTTTGGTGTGGGTGGAGAGATAAAAAGGCAAATAAGATATTTATTGATTGGTTGCTTGACTTATGTTATTAGAAACTCATACTCAATCCGTTTATAACAATACGTTTTTGGTTTATTATACTTCAAAACCTGTATTTCCGTATAATATCGATATAGGAATTTGGATGTGTCACAATCATTTGTCAGAGAAAGTACCCCATGCATGATAAGGAAATATTTTTGTCAACAGAATTTTAAAATTTTACGTAATGAGTTAATGTAAAACTTCGTTTCAGAGATCATTTAGAAAATCCATTTTAATGAGGTATAGACAAATCTAACAACATTTGTTGGAAATCGTCAACACATATTCCTGTTCCGTTAAGAAAACAAGCATGGAATTTAAAATTAAAAGCAGATACAGTTATTTAGCTAACACAAAACCGGAAACACACGGATACTGTAATCCAAATGAGGATGCGTTATCTATTATTTTAAAATTATCGGAAAATAAGTAGTTCTAGTCACAATGGTTGGATGTCGAAAGAAACACTGTTAAACCCACGATGGCGATAGCCAATCGGAATGGTGAAGCACATGTTAACGTAAATAGCTACCTCTAATTGTTGTGTACCAGAGACACCTTGATATAAAATCTCTAAACTGAACTCATTAGTTCAATGAGTCTAAGTCCTCTCAGCGCTACAAGTGCACTAATTATGTGTCCAGCAACGCTGTAAATTAGCATTTATAGAAAATATATCTATTAGAACTAAATTTCATGCAAAAACACAGTATTTAATGCGAACCGAGCTTAGAACATAACATATATCTACCAAATATATTTCTATAAAATAAGTGGATTATTTGATGGAAATTGTGTTATGTCTTTTAAGAATAAATGCAAATATTGAACTGCTGTAAATATTATAATATTTGAGACTGGAAAAAGGTCACAATGTTGGACAAACAATGAGGCTTAAAAATCAATGGGAAAATGTAAACGATACATCAGTGTTGGGCAAACAATGCAAGCCTTGTTCAATGTGTAGCATTCGGTCTGCAGCATCATGTGCAAATCATGTGCTAGACGAAGTGTCCGTAACGTCATCTACGTGCAGACCAATCTCTCCATACTCACATACTTGCACACTTATCGTCCGCATTGTTCATATTTGCAGAGCTGTCAACCACATCTCTCTGTGAATAATAGAAGGATGTCAGTAGTAGCATAATATGGTTATGGAGGTGAATCAGGGAAATGACTGTGTATCCAAAGAATAAAGCATGTATTACAACTTCCATAAAATAAATTGAACTTATGGAGATAATAGAGTAAAACAAGAAAGTGAAAGCATCTCTCCAACATTTCCAGCACTTGGCGTTCACTAATGAATGCATGCTTTGTTTCGTACTCTTTTTATACGCACCTATTTTTGTTATTCACAAATGAAATAAGAAAGTCAAAAACTGTTCTTTATTTCGTATAAAACGCCTCGCATTTGAAATAACGTGAATCGTCTAACATGAAAGTAACAAATATTTCCTCTCTCTTTATTATGTAAATCCGCCTAGCTAAGGGCTAAAACACTGGATAGCGCCAATGAACTATTAATGATTTGCTTAGTTTAAAGTGTTGGAGACCATGCTTATTTATTGATAAAAATGTATTTATCAGAAAATATATACAACGTAATTTAAGTAGATATATCTAGAAATGAGGTTAGTATACTGACAGAAAGCTTATCCAAGGTGGTAAAGCGTTCTCCAATAACATGAAAACTGGTCTTAAAGGGATACATGTTTTGTGGGTGAACTTTAAAATTATGCCCAAAACGCGGAAAAATGGAATAAAAGTGCACCATGGAGGAATATAAGAACTTCAGCTTTTAGTTATGTTCACAAAGATAGCAAGGTTTATTCTCAATAGGATCGGGGTTTTTATGCTGTCCCTCTACATACAATATCTAATTGATAGAGCCAATAATACTGAAATATTGTGTTCCTACAACAGAGGAAGTTCTCTCAATGCGCCACTGTTGGAATCCTTTCTTACTGCGCTGTCGCTAGAGCGGATGACATCCATATTTGAGCGCTTTTGTTGCACTGTGAGATTAACGTTCACGTATATATTCGGATAATCCTTTCTGTTGACATGTTCATCCTGGTTTAGAATTTGCACGTCCAGGTGTTCAATAAATTATATTTTGTATACATACCGGAATGAGATGACTGTTCCTCCTCTATGTATAGACGATGTGTTTTCAAAACTGATTCTTCCTAAGCAGTAACTCTATTTGAAACTAGCAAACGAATGGCAGAAAATATCTCCAAACTTTATAGCCTTCAAAACGAATTTCTGGGGTATTAATTTAAGCTTCCAAAATATATTAGAATTATTAATAGTGCTTCAGTTCATTGGAAATTAATAGAGTGTACAGCTTGTTTGCCATTTTACTGACTAAATGGTAGATTTAAACAACTTTGTAACGTATTAACGATTGCTTTCTAATAAAGTAGTGTTATTGCTTACGTTATTTCTATGATTACGTTTTAAATGCAACAAGAATTCACTCAGTTTATGGCATGTATTAAAACATCTTTAGACTTCGAAGGAGATGACTTTTACGTTGCACGTTGGGATATTACTAGGGTTCTTTATAGGAAATGTTTATTAACACCTTTATTATTATTATTATTATTATTATTATTATTATTATTATTATTATTATTATTATTATTATTATTATTATTATTATTATTATTATTATTATTATTATTATTATTATTATTATTATTATTATTATTATTATTATTATTATTATTATTATTATTATTATTATTATTATTATTATTATTATTATTATTATTATTATTATTATTATTATTATTATTATTATTATTATTATTATTATTATTATTATTATTATTATTATTATTATTATTATTATTATTATTATTATTATTATTATTATTATTATTATTATTATTATTATTATTATTATTATTATTATTATTATTATTATTATTATTATTATTATTATTATTATTATTATTATTATTATTATTATTATTATTATTATTATTATTATTATTATTATTATTATTATTATTATTATTATTATTATTATTATTATTATTATTATTATTATTATTATTATTATTATTATTATTATTATTATTATTATTATTATTATTATTATTATTATTATTATTATTATTATTATTATTATTATTATTATTATTATTATTATTATTATTATTATTATTATTATTATTATTATTATTATTATTATTATTATTATTATTATTATTATTATTATTATTATTATTATTATTATTATTATTATTATTATTATTATTATTATTATTATTATTATTATTATTATTATTATTATTATTATTATTATTATTATTATTATTATTATTATTATTATTATTATTATTATTATTATTATTATTATTATTATTATTATTATTATTATTATTATTATTATTATTATTATTTTTATTTTTATTATTATTATTATTATTATTATTATTATTATTATTATTATTATTATTATTATTATTATTATTATTATTATTATTATTATTATTATTATTATTATTATTATTATTATTATTATTATTATTATTATTATTATTATTATTATTATTATTATTATTATTATTATTATTATTATTATTATTATTATTATTATTATTATTATTATTATTATTATTATTATTATTATTATTATTATTATTATTATTATTATTATTATTATTATTATTATTATTATTATTATTATTATTATTATTATCATCATCATCATCATCATCATTACTTGTCTTATTAATTCAATGATGTCAATAGTTTTGAATCTGGTTTTCATGTCACCTCTGAAGAAACTTTTGATTGACATAAATATTATGATAGTTCTGTGTTTCAGGGTTGCATCTTTCCCTTAAAAAAACCCAATGAATGATCTTTTAACATTGGAATACTCCTCTACTTTTTGGACGAATAAGTATGAGGGTAATTAAGAGAATTCTTCTGACATATTCTTTATTTCCACTTCAAGTGTAACATCACTGCATTAGTTCATCTTTGTGTATTGTGATTTGTTTCATGTTTGTCATAAAGAAGTGTGAGAAGGCTGGTTAGAAAGTTCTGTTGCTTGGATAATTTTGGGAACATTTCAGAACATACGTGCTGAAGGAGCATATAAATTTTGCTGCGCCTGTGTGCAAGCGGCTGATAAACCTAAATTACCTTAAAATAAGGTGACAGAATGCCTTTTTTCCGATGTCAGAAAATTGAACTGATACTGTACTAATGTCCTTCGGGAAAAACAGTATTTTCCTTCTCGCTTGTTTACATAATTAAAAGGAGTTGTGAAACCTCCACATCGAGCAAAATAGGTTCAAGTGTGCTGAACTGCTGGGGAATGCATACTTGTGGATAAATCCATTAGAAGGACTATAATAAACACTCAGGTTGCTGATGCACGGCTAACCGTAAACATACCTGTTATGCATTAGATCTTGGATGCTTACAGTGGAGCGTGGAGTGGGCCTTCCACGATGTTGAGTGAGAAAGGAATGGAACTACTTGTACTAGAGAAGTACAAGTTTCGTTTACATCGAATTCTAAGCGGTTGAAATAGGATGATGGTAGCGCCGTAAACACATTTGCTAAGTATATTTGAATATTGACGTAAAAGGCACAACTCTGAACAGAAAAACTGTTGTGAATGTTATAATATTCAGTATTAAATTTTAACCACACGCACCAGGCTGCAGTGCACTTGGTGGCCAATAGTTATTTTAAAAAGTTAGAAAGAAAACGTGTGATTCTTAGCTCCGATGTCTGGTAAACAGTCAGGGTATGAAATTAGGATATATTTTCGTGTTTATTCAGCAACAGTTTATACTAACCGAGGCATTGCCTTTTCCTTATAGAAACTTTTTACGTATTTCTACAGAAGTACATTACTAAAAAAAGAGTAACATGCAATTGTGTGGCTAAGGGTAAGATAACCAATTTAAATGAACTTACATATACGTCGTTAGGAGAAAGATTCTGTCATAGAACATACTTCAATTATCCTATTTTTTGGGTTCTAAAAGCGTCCTATGTTATTTTATATACTTTTAACCTTTTCTAAACGCAATCACTTTCCTTTCCCTACTATTTACACACAAGAGTTTTCTCCATCATGGAGTATAACTAAAAAATTCAGTTTACGTTTTGCTCGCATTTCCTTACTTTTCAACATGAGGCACAAGGGAAAACATTGTTTTCTTTCCTATCCAAATTAATTCTACGTTCATGAATTTCTGATTTCGTACACTCTAACATAATTCTTTTATATTAGTATACTTTGTAAAGTATTAGCCTGTGGTGGTGTTTTCGTTGCTTAATTTAAAATATTTGTTTCTGCTTTGTTTAATATGTGTATCAAAACTGACATTCTTTAATAGGTTATGCCTCCATTATGATCGCCAACCAATGTTGCAGCGTTGGCAAATTTTAACAACGTGTTATTGATATATGAAATGCAATTTTACTCGGTGACTTGCCGAAGTTTAAGAATTTCATTTACCTTTCTAATTTTCAAAACTTCATCTACACGTTTCTCTGCGCGCAAATCTGGCTTTCGAATAAAGCTGCTTTCCAAGTATGCCTTGAACTGATAGATTCATAGATTCATAGATCTAAATGATATGCAGAATGTATAATTGTCTTAGTTACACCGATTTAATATAAGTCCAATTTAATTTATTGATCAGTAATTCCCTTAGCAGTCTACAGTATTCCTTGGTTGGAGCTTTTGATGTTTGTTTCTTTCTGTCTCATTCTGACCTAGCCTGTTTAACTTCATGTTACAATCTGCAAATTGTGAATTTTCCAATATTGATGACACCAGAGAATGTATGTCTATTGATCCTGACAATCTAGAGATGACTCTGTTTAAGTAAAACTTTGTACGATAAACACGCGCTGTTATGTAGTATGCAGCATGATGGTCATGCAATAAAATGTGTTAAGTGATTTTATTCTCGTTGTACAACGTACTAAAGCCATTTGCCTGAAAATTCCATTGCCATTTAAAGCCATTTGCCTGTATGTCCGCGTGAGCTAGGCTACCACAGATGGAGATGACTTGATTGAGGCGTTCTATGTAGTCAGTTCTGCTTATCGAAAGTCTCGTCAGTAAATTCAATATAACAGGGAGACTATTCAATATAGTAGTTCCTTGATTTTTCATATAGATATTTGTATAAATGCATCATCTGAAAACACGTATGCCTTTGTCGCGGTGGTTTCTGAGTAAAATAGTATAATAAATATAATATTGTAACCTAAGAGAGAACGTATGTCAAGGGAAACTATGTAACGTAGTTGTTTCTGGTGCTATACTTCTGCTGCTTTTGTCTGAACCTAACTCTTCTTGTGTGCACGAGACTGTATAAGGTTGGAGAATGAAACCTTGACACAAAACATTTATTAACCCCGAGAAGAAATTACCTTCTCGGTGGAAATGCTTCCACACGCATATGCCTAAACTGAAAGCCTTATGGAGAACATTTTAATGAAAGTTACAGGAGTTAAAATGCAGTAAACAGAAAGCGTGAATAAATATTATGTTAAAATGTACCACTGCACTACCTCTTATCCTTATGGCTCTAAATTTACACCCATTTTAAGCAGCAGCCTTTTTTCCCGCAGAAGCGCTATGTGCACCATTATTAGTTTCCGGTTCCTCTGAAATGAAATGTAAGTGGATTCAAGCTACCACATTAACTGTTGCACAGTGTATGAAATTAGCATCATTTCATCTTTAAACAAAGCAGCGGTTTTGCCCCTGAGGCATTGGAGTACTATCACTGTGCACTTTGGAAAAATAGCAGAAAATTAACCTCATACTGCTCCACAGCATATTTGATACACAGAAAAGTCATACTAATTCATTAAATTTGCCCGAAATCTCTTCTCTCACCAACCGTTAATTGATTGGGTGAAGTTTTCTACCTGACTTCATTCTTGTACGGTGGTCTACTACAAGAGTATTAAAAGTAAAACTAACCAAACAATTGTATTGCTTGTAAGCCAAAAATAATATGAAAAGCTTCCCGATCAAATTTGCAGTATTCATATGTAAAACTAATCTTCCACATTCTTATAAAAAATTATAGAATTTGTAAAATAGGGACCGTTCTGTAACTTTCTAGTTAAGAAGATCGTTAGCGCTACTCTTTGAAATCAAAAATTACTTTAAGGTGCCTCCATTTTCAAGCAGTAGTAGCATTTCTATCACTGATAACTTGTCCTGGCTCTTGGTGTTGTTAATACAAGTTTCTTCCTTTCGAAATATGCTGCCATTTTTAGAATGTTACAAAAATTGGTTAGTAGCTTTAACATATTTTAAGGTAAACCAGATATCACATAAAATGTGTGAATAAGACAACCGTTTAGAACAGTAATAAAATACATAGCTTCCTGCCGCTTTTATGGGTCTTTTGTCTCGTTAATTGCAACGCCACAGACAACTGTTCCTGTATTCTGATTTCATTTATTCTAACTATATACAAAATTTGAAACTACAGCAAATACTAGCAGTGACTGCTACTAACTATGAGTGGCATATGCTTGTTTTAAATTTAATGTTTGCATTTTAATTTCGTAGCAATTCCTTGATATTTTTCCATCTTTAAATATATATGTATAGATAGATATTTAGGACAACTTCTCCTTCAGAATACCTGAGTGCGAAAGGGCAATGTATAAATATTAATCGTTGAATCCTACTTACCTAATTTACAAAAGGCCACCAAATTCTCTGAACGGTGACCAAATATTGAAGTCATGCTTACGATTTCCCTTCTTGTATTTTCTGGTTAATAAAATGGGGATGTGATATCAACTTTGAGGCTGTGCCCATAAACAAATGATTGCAAAGAAGCAGCTTTCTCTGAGACTCGAAAACCTTGGGATTCGCAAAAACGAAATTCTGAAAATCGCTTGTAATAAGAGGTGCATACAATCTCCATGTAATGTGAACGGTGACTGTGTAACTCTCAAGAAGGCGGGGAATGCACTGACTTTCTGATGTTAAAGCATTAGAGCTCTTTCTCATTATATGTGTGTGTAATTATGTGAAAAAATGCATGTTCCAGTTATTATTGGAGAAAATACTAGTGGGGTAAATATATAAGTATATAATATTGGAGTAAATTGGAGTGAATACGAATGTATTAATTTATAGAAAGCTACACATTCATTAAATAGTGTTTTTATAAACAGTTTCAAGTAAAAAGCATGTGTGCATTACTTACTATAAGAAAATATATGCACTACCAGAATCGATTCTAATACCAGTATGGAAAGGGTAAAGTTGTACAACCCCAAAGGTTTGAATTTTATAGCTTTATTTTACAGAAATATGTATTTATTACTGAAAATGAAGGGGTTTTCCCATAATTTGCAAGATTTTCTTTTCCGCTTTAAAAATAGTACCTTAAATGAACTTACACAATTATTCACGGTATGTGCAGTGTATCATTTTAAGGCTAAAGCTTTAAAGGATAGTGGGAATCAACCGAATCAGTTTCTATATTTTTATTACTTATACATTTTATCAGGTAACATAGATTATAGATGTATTCTTTAGAAGCCAGCGATTTTAATAGAATAGTTAACTTATTTTCATATGATTCTTCAGCAGAAAATGCTAAATACTAACGGAGGCTGCCTAAGTTGTAGGTGAAGGAGAAGTTGGCGGTTAAAATTCCGCCAAGACTATTCTCTCTGACTGACAGTTTCTCTAGGTATTCCTCAGTTTTCAGAAGCGGCAAATATCAGGGAGATAGTACCCTGAACTTAGATCTAAATATTCCAGATCGTTTTCCAATATACATTTCATATAACATCAATATCCGTTGTCTGTGGGGCCAAACGTAGTATGCACAGGCCTTACACACAAGTGAAACAAATGCTGAACTAAATTATGAGACATTTGATGGAATATAAAAGGTTTCAAAATAATATGATATTGATTCCTGTAACTCACCTCGGAAACCGATCTGAACATTTTAACCGGAATGTAATTTCCTGTTCCGGAAGGATTTGCAGAATTTTCAAGATGTCAGGTGCTGTTATTGAAATGGGTTCTGAAAATTAGTTTCAATCCCTTAAGACTTTTTGATTCATGGTAGTATTTTAATGGCTAATGATATTACAAAATAACTTTATTTCGCCAAAACGTTTTGAAGCAATTATACGTGTGACTCCAGTCCATTCATAGCTAGTGCGTTAAATATTGTCTTAATAACAAACTGTGCTATTGTTTGATTACAGTTTTGCTCAATGGTCCATAACAATAAACCACAATGATGTGCATAACTGTGTACACAAACTAAGTATGCCTAAGGCTGAGCGAAAATCGTGTTAACCACCATCAACATCGATTTCACCTGTCTGAAAATGTGTATGCAAACCCAGAATGTAACATTAGTGATGTATTTATTTGCCTGTGATACTGGTTTGCTCATGACGGAACACTTATGTTTGAACATATATAACAACGGTAACAAAACCTGAAATGCAATTATACGCTCACTGCTTTCTATGTACGACTGCATCTCTACGAATAAAAACTTATTTTGTTCTACAGTCATTAGTCTCTATTCAAAAGGTCATAATGGAAGACTGCTTTCTTCATTATTGCTATATTTCCGGAAATCGCCAGTTGGTTGATAACTTATACATAAATCTTTTACAACTGGTTACTCTTTCAAGACTGCTATATCTTTATCAAATTTTAGGGTCTATCCACAGCTAAGCACGTATTAACAGCGTTTTGTCTGTCCACTGGTTCGTTTACTCTACGTAAAACATGGAGATGGCTTATTATAGGTATGTAGAAGTTTAAACAGAAGTTGAAAAAATCAGAGTAAAACAGATTTAGTATAAAAAAGAGCCTGTGAACAGGGGTTGGATTGCACGGATTGGACTAGAGGATTTCACACTAAACATACAGACAACTATTCTACGCCAGATCTCCTGGGAGGAAGGGATGATACAGGAGCACTCTAGGGAGAACCGGAATCTAGGCCAACGGCGCGAGTTAGTGAAGATCCCTAACGTGAATTTCAGGTAGTTAGTCTCGGTGTCAAGTTTCGCCGTGCACTGCCAGCGGGTTCGTTACTGACCCACTCTATAGGACAGGTGCTTACTGTGCCATCCGTATCCCGAGTACAGCAGTTACAAAGTGTCACATGCCACCGCCACGCTCTCCCATCGCCGACACCTACGACTTCGAAAAGACCGATTTGCAATTAAAATGAAATGAAATAGAGTGACGGGGAGTCGCGAAAAGTAAAGTATTTAACCAATCATTCGATCAGTGACCAAAATAAACAACAAAAGAGTCAACCTACTCATCAGTGAGGACCGAACCCGGGACCTCGAGAACAACTTATCATATAAATCATCCCACTCGGTTTGATGGAGGTTACAAGATTTGAAATCTTCGCCAGCTTAAGGAATTTCTGCAACTCATACTAACCGATTGCAAAGCGGCGAAAGAAGATGAAACACTATTCTATCTTCGCAGAAAAATAAAATCACAATGTAATTCGGTACAAGCGCTATTCGTATGCTCAAATATTTGAAATCCTAAACATTATATATGTTTGTATTTTATACCTGGAAGTTCCTGAACCGAAATTCTAAGCTTTGGTAGCTAACAGACTTTTTGTTTTTGATTTCTGTTATTCTCAAATACACACATACACACAAACACACAAACATCTTTAAATCGTTTTCTAAAACGGCTTTATTGAATTCCTAGGACCTTAAACTATGCATTTCCAGTGAATCTTGATTTTGAAATTTAGTGGTCGAATGACGTACTTCATCTTTACTGTGCGTGGTAGAGAAAATAATAATGCAGGTACCCCTAAAATTAGTTAGTAGGCAAATGTTTGAGCTTTTAAGTATTTAATTCTAATTTCAATTTCTAAGTGTTACTCTGTCTAAAACTTTATTGGGAAGTGAAAAAAAAGTTCAAATAAACAGGGCTGCCAACTAGCTCTCTGTGGATAATAAAATTTAAAGGTTTAACAACGAATGTATTAAATACTTCCTTTTAAAGTGGAAAGCCAAAACCTTATTTTAATGCATAATTTAAATATTTTCGTGTTACACCACACAGGACTTCAAAGTAGCTACCGAAGCGCGAGTTGTAATAATCTTAGTAAAAGAAAATTTTACAAAAAAAAAAAAAAAAAAAAAAAAGAAAAAGAAAGAAAGAAAAAAGAAAGAAAGAAAGAATAGCCATACCTACTTTAAATGTGGCACTCGTGAGCTCCAAAATTGAAATAACAAACAATAAGAAAGCTTATTTCTAGAAACCGAAACTGTTAAACGAACATTTAGGTCCACAATTAAAGCTTGTGTAGTGTGTAGAGTTTAACGCCCGCTTTTACTACATACGGTACTGCAGGCGATAACACTGATGATACATGAGATGAAGATGGAGCACCGGTGGAATGAGATGGTGGGGGAAACCGGAGATCCTGGAGAAAACCCTCCCAAGCGCCGGATTGTCCATCACAAATCTCACTTTGCGGTCGCCTGGGATCGAACCCGGGCCGCCTTGGTGAGAGTCAAGCGTTCTAACCACTGAGGAACGGCGCGACCATCACAATTAAAGCGATACAATGCATGCTTTGTGTACAAATTTTGCCTTAGGAATGCGCTATTGCGCTTAGTTGTTCTAATTCATTTTAAATGCTATTTTACGGAATGCATAAATGGAGAAATAAGGAGAAAAAAGAATACATATCCTATGATTTAACACAAATACATCCATAATGAGAAATTAGGAGTAATTTGAGTGTGCTGTTTTATGAAGGATTTCAATTACCTTAAAATCATGCCAATGTAAAAAGGAAAAGTAGAACTAAAGTACAGCAAAACATACAACACTTATTTTTTATTATTAGAAAAACAATTTTTTATTTTCTTCTTCACCCCATATCTCCTGTTTATCTACGCTTCTCATTCATAATTACCTTCAGCTTCTTCGTTAATATTTTATAATGTTTTCGTATTTGCTCTTTATGTATCTATACTGTATTTCAAAACTCTCTATGACCACTGCTCTTCTGGTGGACCTTTCTAATTATACGGTTACTATTTCTTAGCGACGCTTTTCCTACTGCTTAAAGTACTTGCAGAGCATTCTGTGCCCATGCTCTGCATTTTTCCTTGTATCTGATAACCGCATATCTCGTCTTGTTTCTACTGCTGCTTCTTTAAAACTCCCTAATCACTTAGTGTTTAAGAGTATGCGATATGTGATATGCTACTTAAATTCTTTTAACCTACACCATTGTAAAGGTAAATTTACAAAATGGGACAGGGAATAGCGAATCAATTTTGTCAAGATGGTACTTCTATAATTCAGAAACTTATTTGGCATTTGCATGCTCAGAATTCTATTTTTGGCTCTGCAACGCAGCATAATCCTACTTGGATCAACAACGTCCACATCGGCAAACAATGCATACGAGTAAAACGAAGAAAAGTGACCTGTCATTGCTTTTGGGTTAGGAAGTCCCCTCGGAAATCAACCGAACGTCCTATACAACAGGTGGGAATTTCTTAACCTTTGCCAACTGAAGGAAACAACTTTGAAAACTTAAATTTTTAAGACTTCTTCGACCCATAGCCCCAATACTGTGAATTTTTCATTACGTTCAACCCTTCCCTTACCCTCCTTGAAACTTCGGGATTATTATAAGAAATTACTTAAAATCTTACCTCTAGCTTCCATACAATTTTCTAAAGAAACTCTTAGGCTTAAGCTTGAATGTTCTGTTTCATATTGCTATTTATCGTTTAAATAGATACGAAAGTATACCAGATGATTCTATTACCGCTTCTTTCATATCAGTGCATAACGCTTCGTGGGTTACAACAGTTGCGGAGTGCAACCTGGCTATTATAATTAAACACACGGCAGTGGCTTAAACGAACTTTCTACTGACCCAAGTGACGAATGGAGGAATTAAGACATGAACTAAAGTGTATTCTCCGCCACAATAAACAAGAACAGTGTAAACATCAAAGGATGTCTTAGAGACCGTTCCACTTATGTTGAGTCTATATTTTCGAGGAAATAAACTCATTTTTATGACTGGCAAATGGTTGAGAAATATTTATTTGACTTGCCCTTTATCTTCCCTTAGCCATATTTAATTAGTCTACCACGTATTTAGAACGCGGGGAACGTATTGCATTCCCCTCAAAAATTCGATTCTGAGATGTTGGTAAAATGACAACAAAACAATGTCTGTCTAATCACCGTCCGTGAATGACCACCAATCATTTTATCACTAGAATTAGATAAATCAGTTAATGAGGGATTCTTTTAGTTCGTTTGAATTCAAAGCCTTAATTACATCTTGGGTTTAGGCGTGACAGAGGAGCCGTTAGTCTTTGGACTCATCAGCAAGTACTACGTAGGCGTATTCCTCTCTGTACTCTGCTGCCAAAATGTCAAATGCTTCTTTAAGGGGTACAAGGGATAAGTTCGTAAAACCAAATCTCGACAGTAATGAAAGAAACTCTAGGAAGATACGCACTCTCTAATAAGGACCTTTAAATCGCATTGAGTGAAACAAGATTCGAAAATGTTGTTTCTGCACATAAGGCTAAAGGTAGGAACTACCAGTCCATTAGATTTCTTCATGTTCTGCTTATCTTCAACTTACAGCAAAGTTCTGGCGCTTTAGTGATTAGATTTACACTTCAAGGCGCATAGTCATTTACGAATAACACCTGTATATAGACTGTACTAATAATGAATAAAACAATAATATTGTAAATAATAGAACAATAACAATAATGAAAAGTGAATAAATGACACTGAAACATGACCGATCCTCATGTTTCAATGGTTTTATTTACGGAGCCTTGCAATGCATAGAGTCTATAGTGTTACATAATAGCATGGTAAACAGAACGTGAAATTTCTGATTTACTGGTTCACCCTACCTACCCTACTCTTGTAAAGCTATTGTCACAAATGGTTTTTGCTTTATGCACTTTAAGTGTAAGGAGATAAACGTTAACTTATTGCTAATTTTCTTTTAGTTGTAAGGTTAGTATGGGAATGCAGAAGGGTTTAAGCGATACTCAACTCTTTAAATTGCTGGTCGCTATGCGATATCTTTGAAATTCCGTTCTTTGTAGAGTCAGGGGTTAAAAAGTGCATAAAACTTTACATTGGAGCAGAAGTATAAATATTGGAAATTTTAAACAAATAATACTGAATATATTCAAAACTTTTCACCCCACAAGAACTGTATGAGATGTAAATCGTGTGGTTTAATGATATTTTGATATTTTTGTAGTAAGATTTTGTATATCTCTTGCAGTTTTGAATTATACAGGTCACCCAGATTTTACAGTACATCTGAAGCTTTTACCAGAAAATTCAAGATATGCATTTCATTTTTATGAAAATATCTTTAACATAGCATTATTTTAAATAAAATCACCAGGGAAATGTTTAGAAAATCACCATTTTTGAAATCATTTCAATGGGTAGTTTTTGTGTCGCATCCTCGGAAGATATTAATTGAAGTGCAAAGATTGTTATTTAAAATTATTCTTTGTTTTGGCACTGTGCTGCTCAAGGATATACTCTCACACACATACGCACAAGGCTTTTTGTTACCAAAAGTACTTTTTATTGGATTCGGAGGCCTCAAAGCTTGTATTTCCACTGAAATTTCGGAATCTTATTTTTGGATTCTATGTAATACTTCTCGTACTTACTGAAACTACGTAATTGAGAATGTAGAAATAGTTATGCATGAACACGGACAAGTCAAACACGTTTCAGTCATCTGTATGTCTAAATAGTCGGTTTACTCTCTCAAATACAAAAATAGAAAACGTTATAAGACTTCTCTGTTGTTTACGCCGTTCTTGTTTATTAACATGGAATACACGCGCTATTTCAAATAGAGAACTACCTCAATTGGCGAGTTTAATGTCGCGTCGGCATGTTTGCCATGGTAGCTCAAGGGGTTAGAGCGACTGGACGGAAACCAGGAGATCCGTGTTTCTAATATCGGCCGTGGCATTGAATTTTTCAGTTGACTCTAGTTAAATAACTACCTTTCCTTGCTAGGAGCGGAACCAAATCCACTCACGTCACTAAAGTGCGTTTAGCAGCAATTGCCCATTTGCGTTCTGCAACTACGTATTTTAACAATCGAATGTATGTATATCTACTCACGTGACAGAGAGAGCAGCCGGGTAACCTGGAATACTGTCGTGGTCAGTTTATTCAGATAGCGACAATTTTAGTTATACAAATTATGGTGTCCCATAAGACTGTTTAGGGCCCAGTTCTGTTTGTATCTAATATACGCTATTTCCAATCACACAACTTAATTTCATAGAGCCCAACATTGTATATAATATTGAGCTTCAATTATGCGAAGACGAAAATGATAAAAAGGCAGAAAGAAAATGAAACAAGGAAGGAACAAGGGAAGGAAACATGTACTATATTATAATGGCGCACCTGTTCGAAATACGGCTTTAATTGCATTGCTGTTTTATCAGCATACACACATTAAAATAGGATTATATCTATAATTTTGCACAGTGTATTTTGCACAAGTACACAGAAAGGAAAATTATAACTGTTCATCCTTGTAGTAGAGCAATTTACCTTCAGCACACCCTGGAGGAGAAGTTTAGCTCTAAAACTGGTGCTACTAAGAAGTACGGCAGCTTCTGTGAGCTCAAACAATTTGATGACCTTGTTTGTAAATATATGTAAGCCTGTATTCTCCATTGTTTGCTTTAAACGTTTCTCTGTGAATGGCATTTTCTGGTATGAACGCTCCGTTTTCTGAAATACTCTTTGTATCAGCTAAATGAAACGTAGGGGAAATAAATCAACGATTGAGAAATCATGTTACTGAGAATCTACTTTGGTGCTAAACATGTTGTTAGGTTATTATTTAAAATTCTAGTTAGGTTCAATAAAAGAATGGTTAAACTGAAATAAATATCCCATCTTCCATAATGTAAACCTTACTGCATAAAATACCATAGTGAACCTAGAATCCACATATTTTAAAATCCTTAGTCTAGTACCCCAAATAATTACTGACATTAATTTAACAGGATACTGACGGGATAGAATGTTGAATCTCCTCTTAAATCGTGATCCAATCCTTCCGCTTGTTACGAATTTAATGGTGGCGATCAAGGGTTACCACAGCTCCACGTTGTGCACGCCAATTTGATTCAAATATAATATAATGGCGAACACAGAAGTCGGCGAGTAATGAGGTTTCTCTCAGGGTATGCGTGGATGGGTGTGAGAAGGAAATTTTACAACACTGAAATGCCCGTCTCCAAATTATTTATTCACTGCTTCTTCTTTTCTAACCTCGAAATCGAAGCTGCCGACCGAGGGTTACCAATCTCGGTTTATAGTGACTGAATGCGAATTATATTACTTGATAAATTTTGATGACCCGACAAATATTCAACACAGAATAAGTTAACCGCTCTAATAGGCTTCACGTCTCAGACTCCTCTCCGCATATCGGCGAAACGCCGTAGAGTGCTTATAATGGCTTCCTAGCCGCGATATAGCCATATCGGCTACACACCGACGACTGCTTCCCTGACCACAACTGTGCGTGTATATATATAACTTTCACTCTCCAAATTCCTTTTTCAAACCAAAGTCCCTTTGTGGCTGTTTTGGTCGCCATTGTAAATGATCCAAAGAACTCCCTATTCATATACGTCAAGTAACCATTCCTTTAGAAACCTTCTAAGGACACTGCGTCTTTCATGGCTTTGTTATAAACACTTACCCCAACTGAACTGGCCTTGCCCATTGTCGTAACAAAGAACCAACATTCCTTCGACATCGATCATGACTGCTTCTGTCAAACCATAATTTCGGTATGACGCTATAACTGTCATATTTCTGTGTCTTTACCTAAAAATATATTTGGATTAAAAACCTCAAGCTGATTACCTCATTAGTAAAATAACTATAGAAAATTACCTGCAGCGCATTTTTTAAAAAATATTAAAAACAAATTTTTACTGAAAGTGTATTATAATAATTTTATAGCAATCCTAAGTATGGAGTCTTACTGTGGGACAAGCACTTGTCAGTAAATGATTATTATATAAAAGCGGACTTGTGGGATTACTTACGGAGCTCCGCCACATACTATAAGCCACTCTTATTGAATTTGGCATTGTTATACTTTGCTGTATTGATGTTGCAACTGTCTTTTGGATGAGTCGAAAAAATAAACATAACTGTAAACACCAATACTGTTCAGCGGTATCCTTCTGGAATCTCTTGTTTATATATAAACGGGCCCAAATGACCTTGTTGTCGACGGGCCCTTAAACACCACACACTCACTATATATAAACAAAATACAAGAAAGCAAGAAACAAAATAATTTTGAAACTGTACTAGTTAAATATTTAATGCCTTACCTAAATATTGGAAAGAAACGTTTGATATCGTATTTTAAAAGAAACATAGGAAGTACTTTAAACTCAACTGCAATGTAGCTGATCCAGTATTTAATTCTATTGACTGGACATTGTTTCTGCACCACATATATCAGGTGGAGAATTTACTAACGTCGTCCTCGGAAGTTCTGCTATGAAAAGTCGAATGAAAGCTTCTGATTAACTTTTAGTCTCTCAATCTTTATTACAACAGCAAGAAGCAGGTCTTACTTATGAATAAAATAAGTTTTGTTTAAGTGCACGATAGAACATTTTATTAGCTTCACGTGTATCCCTAGGTAGCTCGCACATTTTAATATCTTTAATTTTTACATACTTTAAATAACTTGAAGTCACGACGTAGTAGTAGTGGCCGAACAGTTGACCTCCCACACGCCTCAGGTTCCTATGGTATCCATGGCATATTAGGCGAAGAAATGATGGTACCAAGGGGACTAAATATTTCTGCCATGTTTTCTACTTTTATAGAATGCTTAAGGGGATAGTAAAAGTCCTAAAATTCCAATATTAAATTTGCTAAATTTATGACCTATTATCTCAGAAGGGAATTAGGTACCGGAATGAAATTGTTACGTAGTTAGCACCTTCTATAATCACCGATCTACGTACATTAAATAACATAATATAGGTTTATCGTATAAAGTATATGCTCTTTTGTTAAAGTTATCAATAGGTAGTTAATAAAGATTTCTAACAACCTTCTTAACTTCAAAATAGACTCATAACAGCACTGGGTATACGTTTTGCATATTGGAACATTAATTAGTTATCTTTGATAGTTTTTAGGGAACGGGTCATTTATAGGGAAATTCGACATTGACAGAACGAAAAATGTTTTCACAAGAAGTGAACCAATAATTGGATCTAAGGAAGTTGCCATAGTTTACAGTGGTAGCAATCTGTAGTGTAAAACGTCTTCAAAACATTAAGCTGAAACTCATTTCATCATTCCATGTAGAATAGAATTAGACCTTTTCTGTTATGTTGCATATTTCAATTTGAAGTGGGAGAGGCTGTATCCTATTAATTGAAACGTAGTGCCCGCATTATTTAAAACGGCATTAAATTCTCGGCTAAAGGGTAAACAAACATGACCATGCTTAATGTAAAGGCAAATACGTAAATACGTATACAAGGCTTATACCGGATGCTGCTGTTGAGGGTTGGGCAAGCTAATGTGCTATCAGAGCAAGTAAGTGAAATAATATAGGCATCTACACAGAGCCCCTGCAGCGCACTAAAGTAGGCCACCCACTGGCTTTGTTGATAACAAGTAAAACGTACAAATGCGCATTCCATCACATGTACATGTGTCCGCCCTACAACGTAGGTAATTGCTGAGTTTGTTCGTTTTGAATCTCCAGGGTTCTGAATATCGCAATAGTAAAGAAGACACGACATTTACCTTCAACAGAGCTTATGATACGACAAACATGCGTACTGTGTGTTATAGCTAATACATAGTATAGGATAAGAATTCATTATTTTTAAAGGTTATGTCCTAACTTGAGGACAAATATATTTTTGAGGTGCCTCCGTTATTACTAAATTACTCTCAGCAAGTCCATATTTAGGGATTTAATTAGTTCTATGAGTTTGAAGGGATTTTTCAGTGGATAATGAAACCCTAAACAGATTTTTCACATTTAAATTTGTATTATTTTTACTGTTGTAGCCGCTTCATGTTACAGGCTTCATGTAGGCTAAAGAATGAAAGATAAAATCAATATCCTAACTACATCATAGCTGGAATACTATGGATGTATAGTAAAGAATTGACTTTTTAACCATCTTGGATTTAATGATAAACCAGTAAATAAAGTACATCAGTGAACAAATCCTGCAATAAAAGCAAACAATGCTCCTATTGGTAAGACGTAGTGGAAATGAGCTACTATATAAGGTCAAGTAAAATCATATAAATTGCTGAGTTAGCTAAAATTACACCAGTATGCTTCTCCTGTAACCAACTTAATTATAATAGCCATGTGCTGATACAAAAATAAATTCCGTAGACTCACAGGTTTCTCCGACAAACTAAAAGTTGTTCTGAAGTACATTTTGTGATAATATATGTACATAAATGGAAATTTATAAAATCGTTAACACCTTTATCTCCAGATTCATAGTCAACCGGTCTACATCAATTAATGACCTGCTAATTATAAAAAATACAAAATTTTATATAAAAACTCTTGTACAAGAATCATTTTACTAAATATATATGGTGTAAATTTTAGGACCTTCCCCTCGTCCTATTTTCAGATTACACAGTTATATATCATTGAACCCTAAATATAACCTCAAATACATAGTATTTTCTATTTGAGGTAGATATGTCTGTTTCCTGTCAGCCTTTATAAACTTTACATTCAAGGTATATTTTGCCATTCACTTTCAAAATATCTAGTAAGTGAAATATGCTGTCTAGCTGTCAATTGCGTATTCATTGTTAAGGTTTATGTTTCAACTATGTTTTTCACAACAGAGGTGAAGGATTTTATCGTCGAACATTATTCAGGGCCATAATGAGTTGGACAAAATGGAGCGAGGTTACGCCATATTTTAGAAGATTAAAAGGAACAATTTAGCAAGACGGTACAAAGTACGTAAATAATCCTAACTTTCATCGAGAGGTTCCTCTGTACGGGATCAGTCTTGTAGCCACGGAGGGGAACAACTGGGTGCCCGAGGACCGTCATTATAAATGAGGATCATGTGCGACTTCTTCAGAAAGTGTCAGAGCCCCCAAAGCTTAGTCAACGCCGAACTTCGCTGAAGCTTGGTGTGATGGACAGCACTGTTTGGCAGATGGAAATGTTCCCGATTTATGGGAGAAGATACAGTCATTTGTGTGTCCTTACAGTAACCCCTGTTCATCAACATGTTTAATAATCTAAAAGACGGTTGTGAACAATACATATGTGAGAGGTGAGAGTGCACATTTTCAACAAATGCTTTACAGGCAATTTGATCGTATTCTATCGTTAATTACTACACGTTATAGCTGCACATTGATTTTATGAATATGTTTGTAATTTGCTATAATTTCAGTTGTCTTTTTGTGCCGAATACTGTATTTTAATAGTCACAACCAACTCAATGCATTCGTTGTAGCAGACGATAGCCCTAATCTCCCGATCACTCAATGCGCTTTTTACCACGGATATGTTCTACCTTAGTTCTGATTAGTTTCTAGAAATTCTCTGAATTTCTTGGGGTTTTCGTTGTCATTATTAATATTTTTCGTTTTCCCTGATGTCTCCGCACAAAAATACTCTATGTTGAATGTGTTGCTCCTACAGCAGGATCATGTATTTGATACCGAGTAATTGATTTCAAATGAGTATTGTATGTTTATTATGACACAAACAGGTGCAGTTGGTTGAGTTGTGTAACAAAAGACACGGGAAAAACAGAATTATAAAGGATAAGCACTTGACTCTGTTTGAAAAGGTATTCTTCTAACCCTTAATAATGGCATGACCGAGACTAATAATCACAATAGACAAAATAGTCACAAAGGGAATCTTTGTGTAAAAAGAGGGATTCCAGAAGTGAAAGTTACACACCCACGCACAGCTGTGCATAGTGTGAGGATAGAGAGTCCGCGGCTTGGGGCCAATTAAAGCAGTTATCTGGTTCTGTCTTGGGCAAGGCAGACCAGAAGTGATGAGATAAGATATTCGTTGGTTCATATGTACGTGAAGACGAATTAAGTTTGATCGAGTAGTAAGCACTCCACATACAGTAACTCGAAACAGTGATATTGGTAAACCTTGGTCGGCAACTTCGAGTTTGATGTTATGATAAAAAGTAGCAGTCATTAAATCAGTTTGAAACGGGCATTCCATTGTCATTAAAACCATCATTCTCATACATATCCACGCATACCCTGAGAGAAACCTCATTGTTTAACCTTGAGATACCCATATTATTCGTTACAAATAGTAGCGTCAAAGTGGAACTCTGTGCGCTACACATTTTATATTTGCTTCATATTAAACCGAACAGCCAGTACGCAAATGTTTGCAGGCCTTCAGGATGTCATGCAATTCGTATCCTGGCAATTTAAGGGTTACTCACAGGTGTGCCAAGGGTTGGAAGAATTTTGAGTTCCATTAGGTATCCTCCCTGTGTCTTTGCGCAATCTCTTCCCCACTTCTTCAAACTTGAAACTAATAGACTCCTTCAATATTAAACATAATATAGTATTACGCCTGTGGTTAACTGTGGCATGTAATTTACTATTTTATCCAAATACTTTGTTGACCTTGCATTCCATTAGTGTCGTTATGATTTAATTGTTATACATTTATTAATTTTATTGATATCCATTAGAACTGGACATAACGTCATACAGCTTTGAGTAAGAACAAAATACTTTTTTTTTTAAATGAGTCCATAAAAACGCAACCTGTTAAAACTTGGCTGCAGATTATTAGATGCAATCAAATTGCTGATTACAAATTGAATAAAATTTACTTTTCAGTCATCAAGAGTTTCAATCACAACAGAAATAAAGGGCGGTAAGGCATGAGAATGTGAACTTTCCAAATACACAGAACAATGTCATTAACCGCGACTTACTAAAGAGTGTGGGTTCTTATGCTTTTCTCGCGAGGAGATCATGATCTTGGCATTCGTGGTCACCCTTTGCCCACAGCGGGCGCACACCTTAAGATAGTAAGTATAATGGCAGGGTATTTCGTTTGTAGAATATTACCATGGTACTGTGTGGTGCTATGCCATGTCACGGGTGAATAAAGGAGGCAGCCAGTGGAAACGGTGCAAATGCTATTGATTTGCAGCAGAGGGGTATATCGGGTTTATAGTCCCAGCACTCGTTCCATTTTGGTCTGAAATATGGGGATCTCCATTGTAAATTCACACACTCCATAGTTCCTAATGTAAAAAAATAGATCAACTTACAAGTGTTATAAATAATATCATATCAAATCACTGTTTACATTTGTACAAATATGTCTAACTTCCCCTTCTGGAAATTCAGCTCTCTGCAGATCATAGATTTTGTCATTTTTGTATCTCTTAGTACATCATTGGGTCTGCTATATACACTATAATT
Source organism: Mantis religiosa (assembly GCA_030765055.1). Lineage (NCBI taxonomy): Eukaryota > Metazoa > Arthropoda > Insecta > Mantodea > Mantidae > Mantis > Mantis religiosa. Next base: position 144,837,038 of record CM060950.1, read on the forward strand.
ATCCTCATCGTTCCAAGCTTAAGACCCAAATATAGAACACTATACAGCAGAATGTGAGGAGGTTGTAATGTGGAGAAAAAAGGTTTGGGAGGAAAAATAGGAGAAAGTAGAGAAGAGGATAGTAGCTATAAACATGTTAACGGGAAATGAGGAAAAGAAGGTAAGAAATAGTGGTGAGTTCTTGCAGAAAGTAAAAGAAAAATGGACCAGAAATGTAAAGAATATAAGAAAGTAAGACAGGGGGAAGAATGGGGCTAATTAAGTAACAAGGAGGCATGGAGGTTAAGAGCTACCTGGCAGAGCAGAAGACCAGTGTGTCATGTAAGCCAAGGTAGCAACAAGGTAAAGACAAATAAATGTAGCCAAAGTTTTAAAATGTAAAATTTTGGAATATACACAATAAATAATTCAATTCAATTCCATCCAAAGAGTCCATACATTTAAGGATGTTGTATTTGTGATATTTTTGTACTAACAATATAGTAAAGCTATTATGAAAGTTACTTTATGAAGTTTATATAAATTCGACTCAAATTGTTTAAGCAAGCGTTAAACGTCGGTGTGCTGAAATGTGCGCATTTACTCTGAATTTTGTCAAAGCTTTATAACTTGATGAGCAGATATGGAAACCTACTCCGAGATGACACAAAGTAGCAATATGAGGCCGTTAAAGAAGCATACATGAAAACGCTTTTTCTGATATTAAATTTGAGCAATTAATTTGTATTATGTGGTAATACAAAGCAATATGGTTCGTGAAATGGGAAACGGCTTTAATAATTATGGTTTAATATTCTACTATGAGTGATATTAAATTTAAACGTGATTACGGGATATAATCAATAAAGCGCATAACAATAAAGAGAAACCCTCTTATAAGCGCTGAAATTAGCGTTGCCTAACTATCGGTTCCAGATAATACTGTGAAAACCACGGCCAAGTTTATTTACTCCATCAGCATTTTAGATAGAGGTGGATACAAATTATAAACTTTCATACATACACACTACTTTCTCTACATATATATTAAGCATATTTCTACGCCCAGCCTCAACCATCGATTTGTATATTCGGTCAACATATGAAAAAAAAACCTATGTTTTCGTGTAAATTCTTGAAGTCGCCCATCAGTTATACAAAAAATATTTAGTTCATCGAACAGAGAACTGACTTCACCAATGGGAACGTAACCAAACATAAGACAAAGTAAAAAAATGGATGATATACATTTCTATCATGCAGCAGCTGTGACGGGAGTTTTAGAATGCCATCGCCGGACAATAGAAGAGTTTAAACAAAGATAAGTTGCGCTCTCACCTATGGTACACCTATCATCAGATAACCAGAAACATCTAACCAGTTGCTATACTAGCAAGTGCTTTCGTGAATAAAATAATTTAGGACGCTATTGAGTCAACTATAATAATGAATATACTACTGGTGTGACGCGCTACAAAGTGCGAGAGGAAGCTCGTACTTGACTACCTAGAAAGCTAGGTGTCCGGAAGAACAACCTACATCCTGCGCACTTCACCACGCCGCTACGTGACGAAAAATGTTAAGTGACAGTTGCAAAGCCTGGACAAAGGCATAATATTTATAAGCTGTACGAATATAGCAAAAGATACATAGGGCATTTGATAATCTGGTAAAAAACCAATAATAATTTTTTTTTCGTCAGCATCTCACCTTATTTCTCGACATTGTCTCCATTGATAGCTATACATTTGGTTCAGCGATGTTGCAGCTTTTTCATCCTGTCGGAGAAATAGATTCCGTCAAGATCGGCAAAATACTCTTTGACGGTGACCATCACTTCTTCATTTGATAAAAATTTCTTACCATAAAGCCACATTTTCAAGTTTGGGAACAGGAAAAGGTCTGGTGAATAAGGTGGATGAAGAACCAATGCAAAGCCGAACTCATGCGCTTTCACCATTGCGATTGCTTATGTGTGCAATAATGCATTATCCTGGTGAAAGATCACGTTTTTGCGTTTCGATCTCGGTCTCTTTTGAGTCAACTCAAGTTGCAAACGAATCAGAAATTAAGCACAATAGGTTCCAGTTATGGTTCTGCCTTTTGCAAGTAGTCTATGAGGATTATTACTTTGAACCTCAAAGAACAGTGACCACCAACTTACCAGGTGACAAAATGGTCCTTGCCTACTTTGGTGCACTTTCACCAGCCTTTGTCCATTGTTTTCACGGCTATTTTAACTCTGGTGTGTAATGATGGATCCAAGTTTCATCCACGCTCACAAATTGGCGCAAAAGGTCTTTGGGATTGATATTGAACATCGACAGACAGTCGGTATAACTGTTCTTTTGGTCAACTGAGAGCAATCGCGGCACCTATCTTGTATACAGCTTTTCACTGCCAATGTTTTCATGCAAGATACTGTGCACTCGTTCAAATGAGATGCCTACAATCTCAGAAACCTCAGGAGTTTTGATTCTTTGGTCTTGCATAGCCAGTTTGTAGACTTTTTCAATGGTGTCCTGTGAAGTGGACTCAATTGGGTGACCAGAGTGCGATTCAGCTTCGGTGCTTCTACGACCACGTTTAAGTTCATTGATCCAAAAGTAAATTGTCTTCAATTTTGGTACAGTGTCCGCGTGAACTTCATCCAGATCAGTTTTGACTTGTGTGGCCGTCCAACCCTTCAAATGAAAAGGTTTAATAAGAGCACGAACTACTAGTTTTCCATTTTCACTCGCAGCTATCACACTGACCAATATGGCTTTCAGCAAGGAACTGTATATTGTGACGCATTAGAATTTTCTGTAATATATTTAAGTAATCAAGCTTACCACCTACAAAGTTGAAACAAAAAATGTCCATTTATTAATGGAAATTTACCAGAATTTTCAAACGAATCTCGGACATAATGATATATACTATAATGAACAAAACTAGAAAGGTGTATTATCACCGAAAATTTTTTTGCGAGGTTTATACGATTCTGTACCTAAAGCTTTAAAAACACGTAATGCATTATAATAAAAATTCAATAAAATTACATCTGTAAATTTGGAAGAAATTCATCTACAGCATGCAAAAAGTAATTCTGATATCTTAAAATAAATTTAAGCAATTGGTTTTAGATTTAGTGGAGTTAACATCCATAAGTTTCTTAGTCCACACTTTTATCTGAGCTTCTAGTTAAGCATACCAAAGGATTAATTTGTATTTTGTTCACGAACAGCACCTGTGCACAGGGAATAACTTCTCATCTGAATCCATGAACATTGTTTTATAGGGATCTAAGATATCGCATTATGTTAGTGTTGAAAAACTTACTTTTATTTCTACATCTTCCTATAAGGTCTACATGGGAGCAAATGAATGTTGACATGACTTTAGCAGTTACTAAACTCATCTGAATATTTGTCAATAGAAAATTTGCTAATCTAAAGGACATAATAACATGCTTTGGTCATTAAAAAGTGCTATAACGTGCTTTCTTAGACGCTTACAATATACACTGAATTTATATCAGTTCTCAAAATCAGTCATCACAACCAGATACGCAGGGCTATGTAGATGTTTGAGAGTTTATTGTAACTGGATGTTAGAATAAAATTTGAATGTGGTTTTATTCATCTGTCTTTTAGTTCATTAACAGGAGAAGGATGAATGTGTTGGAACATGTCCACAATTTACCGCATTGGTTAGGCCTCTTTATGCAGTTCACGTTTAGTCAGCGATGTCTAAAGAACTAATGAGGCTACATTAGTAAAGCAGCTGATATATCCTGATACTTTATATGTTTACCACCGCCCCCTCCCTTGAATGGGAGTCTTCCAACCCCCCGGGATTTACAAGTGATCAACTGGGGTCATGGTATAACGATGAGGAAGGACGGAAGAGGATGGGATGGATAAAATCAAAAGTTATGATGAAGCATTTTTTTAAAGATATAGCGGTGGAAATCGGAGAACTAGGAGATAACGTACCTAGATGTCGCTTTGTCCACCACAAATACCATATCAGATCGCCTGGACGAGAAGCGAGGAGTTTGATCACTTGGTTATCGCACCATCGTATCTGCTATCCTTCTACTAGAGAGGGGAGTCTGATCGTACAATAGGCCATCTGACATTTCTTTAACAAGATAAAAATTGCATATTGAATCGGCACGTTTCCATGCACTGGGCCATTTGGGTTTTGAGAACTTATTTTATAAAAATGAAATCAGGTCAATGTTTTTGAAAAACCTTGATGTATAGGGCACAAAGGGTTATTTACATTATCAAAATAAACAAGGATGCTTAAGTTTTCTAATGAAGTAACAACTCTGAAAGGTTCAAAGAAATGCAGTTCACTACTTGAACACTTCACCTTTATAGTAATTTTTAAAATGTGTTATAACTAATACTTTGATGTAGATCCGGAAATTAATTTAAATTAAACAAAATAATATACAAAACTTGATATCCTAGGGCTTCCCGTAGTTACCATTACTGAACTCCGCTTTCAGTAGCCTATACTAGAGCTAAAAACACCAAGGTACGCTGAGGTTTCAAAGGAATCCATGTGATCAATAGCCTAAAGTATATTGGAAACAAATGAGAGCCCTTGTGTTCCAGTGGTTTGCGGAAAGCAATATGGACACATAGAATGAGCAATCAAGCGAAAAGCTTAAACAAGTAAAGGAATTTGAAAAGGAATCTGCAAACTGTATGTACATAGCATCAAAGTATGTGAGGAACCTCACAGTACAGCTTCTGTTTGAATACAGGCTAGGCATTACTGCATTGCCTAACATTATGTTATGTTCTGCAGTAAGTAATACTTGTGATACAAATGCTAAAAGTAGTTTTATTTCGCGGGTAGGAATGTTTGAGGAACGAGCTGGAATGAGAAAAGCATAAATCCTACGAACAAAATAGAATCACCTTTAACATGTGTTGTACCATGTTATTATAAAGCGCTTTGGGTAAATTTCATTCAACTGAGCGAGATAGCTCAGACGGTTTCGTCCGTGGCCCGCATTCAGGAGCCCCGGGTTCGATTCCCGTGGCCGACCTACCTGACCCATGGGATTTATCGGGGTTTTCCCGGGGTCCCTAAGTGAATGCTGGTTAGGTTAATTAGATCCTTCGAATTTCCTGTCCCTCCATTTCATCTACAGCTCTCTTCTGGTGGTCTCTTTCAGGGTAGAAGTGTCAGCGGGAGTCTCGGTGGTGCTTGGCAGGATGACACGCTAAGAGTGAACCACTTCCTCTTCCGGTAGGTTGGTTTTCGGTCTCTGAATCGAATGCTAGGACCGTCTTCAAACAAGTGTACGGGAGAATGTCACTTGTCCTCGCCTGCCGGGGAAGATATCCATCTAACTAAAATATAGGGTCCCTACCCTCGCCACTGTAGTGATCGCTTGGGACGGCCGTCCTCTGTCTCCTCTCGCCTCATCCTTTCTCTCGGGGATGCCCTGCTTTGAGGCATAAGATAGAATAGACCAAGATTGGTCGCAGTGCCGAATCCCCTCCGAAGAATATACTTTCAGCTGAAATTTGTATGGAAAACTTGATCACATATGCATTATTATTATTATTATTATTATTATTATTATTATTATTATTATTATTATTATTATTATTATTATTATTATTATTATTATTATTATTATTATTATTATTATTATTATTATTATTATTATTATTATTATTATTATTATTATTATTATTATTATTATTATTATTATTATTATTATTATTATTATTATTATTATTATTATTATTATTATTATTATTATTATTATTATTATTATTATTATTATTATTATTATTATTATTATTATTATTATTATTATTATTATTATTATTATTATTACTATTACTATTACTATTATTATTATTACTATTATTATTATTATTATTATTATTATTATTACTATTATTATTATTATTATTACTATTATTATTATTATTATTATTACTATTATTATTATTATTATTATTACTATTATTATTATTATTATTATTACTATTATTATTATTATTATTATTACTATTATTATTATTATTATTATTACTATTATTATTATTATTATTATTACTATTATTATTATTATTATTATTACTATTATTATTATTATTATTATTACTATTATTATTATTATTATTACTATTATTATTATTATTATTACTATTATTATTATTATTATTACTATTATTATTATTATTATTACTATTATTATTATTACTATTACTATTATTATTATTATTATTACTATTATTATTATTATTATTACTATTATTATTATTACTATTACTATTATTATTATTACTATTACTATTATTATTATTACTATTATTATTATTATTACTATTATTATTATTATTACTATTATTATTATTATTATTATTATTACTATTATTACTATTATTACTATTATTACTATTATTACTATTATTACTATTATTATTACTATTATTACTATTATTATTACTATTATTACTATTATTATTATTATTATTACTATTATTATTATTATTATTACTATTATTATTATTATTATTATTATTATTATTATTATTATTATTATTATTATTATTATTATTATTATTATTATTATTATTATTATTATTATTATTATTATTATTATTATTACTATTATTATTATTATTATTACTATTATTATTATTATTATTACTATTATTATTATTATTACTATTATTATTATTATTATTACTATTATTATTATTATTATTACTATTATTATTATTATTACTATTATTATTATTATTATTATTACTATTATTACTATTACTACTATTATTACTATTACTATTATTATTACTATTACTATTATTATTACTATTATTACTATTATTACTATTATTACTATTATTACTATTATTACTATTATTATTATTACTATTATTATTATTACTATTATTATTATTATTATTATTATTATTATTATTATTATTATTATTATTATTATTATTATTATTATTATTATTATTATTATTATTATTATTATTATTATTATTATTATTATTATTATTATTATTATTATTATTATTATTATTATTATTATTATTATTATTATTATTATTATTATTATTATTATTATTATTATTATTATTATTATTATTATTATTATTATTATTATTATTATTATTATTATTATTATTATTATTATTATTATTATTATTATTATTATTATTATTATTATTATTATTATTATTATTATTATTATTATTATTATTATTATTATTATTATTATTATTATTATTATTATTATTATTATTATTATTATTA
>CM060950.1:144854309-144891809 GCA_030765055.1 Mantis religiosa
ATTATTATTATTATTATTATTATTATTATTATTATTATTATTATTATTATTATTATTATTATTATTATTATTATTATTATTATTATTATTATTGTTTTCATCATCTTTGTCATTATCATCATCATTACCATCATCAGCATCATTATCATCATTCGGCCTCACGTTCAATAGATCCCGAGTTTGAATCTCGGTCAGGGTGGGTTACCTGGATAAGGGTTTTCCGGAGTTTTCCCTTATCCTTACAGACGAATGTCGGGTAGCTCTAAGCTCCATGGACCCTGCACAAATTTGAGCATCATTTCACGCATTTCATTCACCGTCCGATAGGACTTAACGTTGGAGGACGTAAAATTTCAAGACAAAAAATCATAATTACTTTGCTTTTACTTTGTCTTTTTTGTTGTTGCAGCAATGAATAATTTTACTCTACTCATTTTTGCATTAATTCTTAGAATTTTGGTACCAATCTTCGTTACTTGCAAAATATCTTTTGGTTTGGGCGAATCCATTTTTCATTCAATCAATTAATACTGTATTATATTAAGCGATACCAGCTGTCCGCCCAACATACATATACTTTCCATCGTGGAAACAAGGCTGATGCAATAGAGCTTTATTAAATTAATATCATTCCAAGTGTTAAAATGCCGGCGATTAATGTAAGTTGTTTAAACATTAGTTTATAGCTGCATATTTATCAATAACTGTAACATGTCAACCAAAGATCTTTGGGCAATTTTCGATTTTGGATAAATAGTTCACACAAATGTGTGTATGGCTTCGTTGAAGGAAAATATTACATAATTAATATTTATCTCATTTACTCAATCGTTCACTGCCTTTTTCCATATATGTATAGGTACTACTATGCATGGTGTAACTCAAGGAGTAAAAGAAAACAACTTAGCAAATTTCACATGAGTCAGTGAATGTTTAATTCTATACGTTGTGGATCATCCAAGGAAATCTTCCAACCCTTCCTACCCGTTTTAGGAAAAGTTTTCTTTTAGTTTCAGTATAACACCTGGAGAGAAAATTGCGTACTAATTACCCAAAGCAACATAATTATGCGTAATCAACTGAGATTATCTGCATATTTTTGTGATATTAAACAATAATGTGTGTGGGCTAAATGTTTCTGTTCTCTAACAACGTTTTCTTAGAGACTCCCATTAACCTGTTTTATATTATAACGTTCCATGATAATGTTTAGCTTGTTGCAAGCTTATTTTAGGGAGCTTGATATTGTTAGTAGTGAGTATTTTCCTTTGTTATGTGTACATCAAGTAAAGTTTATATTTAATCAATCCCACACAACTTAGACCTATTGTACCACTCAACGTTTAGTGTAATTGTTACTGGCAAATCTTTGTTAATGTAATGTAACTGTAAACATGACCTTCGTCACATGTAGCCGTTTATGTATTTTTACTGTGACAGCTATAAATGTTGAAGAAAATAAGTATTGGAGAAATGCTTAATGGAATATTACACAAAATGCTTTTGTACCACTCGGTTTAGTAGCGACCCAACATCGCCCATGGAGGTGAACACGGTGTCCTCTAACACAGTGTAGACAGACAACCCACATAATACTAAACCACATTTCTTAAATACCTGAATTAGATCATATGAACTAGGGCTAGATACCGTATGGTTTCTAGAATCCAATAACTGTCAAGTGTTGCAGGAGCTGGGATCTGGCGTCAAAGCGGTATATGCTGTGCCATATGTTGTTTGCTTCGGGCACAACATGCCATTCTATTCATTCTCTGCTACTGAGTTACCTCTAGCAATGGTGCACATACCCTCTCATGATAGCAGATCATTTGCGTCATTGCTTAATTCTGTTTATTGTGAATATTATAATAGGCACTCCATTACAGAGCTGAAACCACAGAATTATATCAAATAGTAATGTTAGCTGTATCTGTGAATAACAGGTATGTTATAAACGTACAAACTACGGAAGCGTTTAACAATATACTAAAGGTTTTTTAATTATTGCTTAATGGATGATAAATTCATAATTCAAAATATTTAGTTAGCAGGAAAATATTTGTGTTGTTAAAACTCTAATATAATTACATCATGTGGATTAGAGTAAAATGGAATAGCAAACTAACAGATGCCTATATTATATAGCAGAGCTTATATTAAGCCAAAGTAATGAAGTGTTTCAGGGAGTGAAAAACTCCCTGAAAATGAATGTTCTTATTTGTTGAATTTTAAATGACTTCTATTACTGTTCTACTCGCTATTCTGTACTCACTACTCTATATATTACAATTGAAACGTTTGTTCTTCCATCTATATTTTTGTAACCGAGATAACCTTGTATTACCAATTTCGTTTTAAGTGTAAGTATACCCTAGGCTAAAAGGGCAGTGAGATTTCTTGTTTTTCTAAACGGGCGGATATATGATGGCTTTGAAATTCCATAATATTTACATGACCTCGAGAAAAAAGTGTAAGTGTTTGGAAATTGGAACCAATCACAAACGTTATATCGAAAAGGACTAAGGCCACAGATGTGTTATTTGACACACATCGTGTGCTTTAAAGAGATATGCATTTTTCTGTAGCAATAAGTTGTTCATCCCTTACAGTGTACTAATTGTACAACAGTGATTCAAAGTAACAGTAATTCATAAGCTCAAAATAGCCATTTTGAGCAAACAAATAATAACCTTTTTGATGTATAGGTAAATGTGCCGTGACGCATTTCTTTTTCTTCGTGCTATATCCTGGGAAGACGCTATGTGCTTTTGGATCTATGTTAAGTTGCTGGCCTTAAAAACACAAAGAACAACTGCTGAAAAATTGTAATCCAGAGTACTATATTTAAGAACACAGTACTGCACATACTTCACAATAAGCAAACTAATCGATAAAGGTACAAGAGTGTACTTAGGAGATATACGTTTTGTAAAATGTCAGTCTGATATAAGATAATCAGTCGTGGATTAACTGACTAAACATTGGTAGCACAGAGCTTTTAATTTCTCTTAAAACAACGCAGAATAAATTATCAGTATACGTCTTTAACAACGTAAGTAAATATTACCTAACATGAATATTAAATTGTGCTCCATTAATTTATAACGTTAGGAACTTCAACTATTCAGAGCAAAATGCATATAAGATTGTACTGGAAATAAATCTGTGAGCTGGCTGCTTTTGTGCTAAAAAATTTAACTTTTAATGTATCAGAGAATCTAATATATCTAGAGTTAATATTCATATGAATGTCAGAGCAATCAAAATTAAATAACTTCAAATGTTGCTTTAAGCGAGTTTAGCATGTTCAAATTATACCGTCTCCTTAAGCTCCCTAAGGAAGATAACATATACCTACGTATTTGTTTATATCAAATTATTATAAAACTCTGCCTTATGTAATGGTATACATTTTCAAAACATCTCAAAACATATTTCCATGTTATATTAAAAGATAAAAATACATCGAATGTAAAAGCTTCAGTAGTATGGAAATCCGATTCTATTTCTTTACAATAGTTTCTTAGGCACCTAAGAACTGAAGTCAACTTGTCCACATTTAAAAGAGGAAGCGAAACACCGTTTATTGTAGTGCCTGGTGACCTTTATTTCCATACTTCGAGCCAGCAACGATGACAATGTATGTAAAATGGTATTTGTAGTTACCATAGCTCTTATATCTGTATTTAATCCTCTCCGCTAATAATATAAAGAACACTTGAACTAATTAGTGGAGTTAAAAAAAGAAAATCAAATCACACATAGAGCAGCGTGTTCGAGCCTCATCCAACACGTCAGCGCTGAACATTGATCACAGCATTAAACCATTATGCAGCTAATTTTAAAATTAATATGTCAAAGCTCCTGATGCAAGTAACATATTAATGGATTGCGACGAAATAATTTCATGAAAACACGGAACTCACAAGCATTCGAAATGAAGTTACCCAAGTAAAATATTCCAAAAATTGAGCTAAAAGTTACAGAAATGGGATTGGGGTAAACTTAAGTTTTCATTTATGGAGGAAATTACAAACTTCTAGTCTTGCAAAAAACAATTATAACAGAATTAAATCGAAAATAGTCGTACTTTACCTTGTTTTCATCTCTTCCCTGACTTTAGCGGGAAAATGTTCCAGAAAAAAGAAGAGAAACTGGCACGTGAATCACATTAAGTGAACTTCCAACTACCTTCCTTAGACCAGATGTAAAACGCAGGAAATGCGAATATGGAGCCTTCTCCCAAAAATAGGGATACTCCTTTTTTGTTGAAATGCAAACTCGGTGTATGTAATCTCTATTAGTCCAACGGTAAACATTCTATTAAAACTCTGTGGATATAGGAAACGGATAGATCCAGAAATGTGGAAATACGAACATTTAGCAATAAAGGGCTCTTCCTTCTAAACTTTCCAGCAGCAGAGTGGAGGTTCAGAAGTTTAACATACGCGGGTAGAAATGAGATTGAATTCTGGCAAAAGAGGTAAGTTACAGTATTCGCTCTCTTACTTTTTTCTGTCATCCAATTTCACTTTTTGCGCTCCACGTTTGGCAGCCATCAGAGAGAGCGAGTTTTCTCGCCGAAATCCAGTACGGTTTAACCCCTCTCCAGCCATTACACATCTACAGGCTTACGCATTTCAATTTATGTTAAAATAATTTCCCACTCTCAAAAGCTTTGTTCGTCGTACAAAGAGGGTGACCATTGCTCATAACTACATGTAGAAGTATTAACTTTATTAAAAGAAAAATTAAGTTCATAGCAATTATTAAATCTTATGTGCATAAAAATAAACATTAAAGCAGTTAACATTCTCCTCCTCTTTAGAGTAATACTTGATTTAATATGAGTATTAAGTTATATTGCGTCAAAGGAAGCAAATTCTTACCTAGAAACCCTTTATGCTATCTCAGATGAATTAATAAATTTACAACAAGCATTTAAATCATACATCACTACAAAACGATGAGGTAATTAGAATAACTACTGGACATTAGTAAAAGTTATCTACCAATTGCTCGGGTAGATCTTGTTTTGCTTCTGGTGCACGGTCAACGACACATACTAACAAGGAATGAATCAAATCTCTCTGTCGAAAGCCAACTGTTTCATTCTGTGGCAGATGTAAAGTGACATTGGAAAGTCAAACCTAAAATATTAAGAGGCGGTTTTAACTGCAACATTCCAAATTCGATGCTGCTATCCTTCAACACTAACACAATATGTAATACAGATGGACAATCATTCTTCAGAAGCGTGCTTTTGTATAACTACTGGGGTTTGAATAACTGTAAGTAGCACTCTGTCCCCAAGGCTGCGCGTCACATAGAAACCGGCTAACTTAATTCCTGTCCTCTCATCCCCTATAATAATAGTACTTGCTAATAATAGAACACGCAATTAAAACTTCCCAAAAGAGCTAGTTATTCATTAGTTTACAGAGAAATTGTGACGTTCGTTTAGGAAGGTATGCAGATAAAACTGTCAGATTATGTACTTCTATTCTTTCAAAATAGTTTCAGTACGCACTTCCATAAGAGCTACCACATACTACTCCTTTAAGAACAGCATAGATTGGCTTCTGTTGTACGTTGCACCTGCACACTTGCCATATGTCTTCAAAGAAAAGTTCGGAAAAACTGAACTAAGGTATTCATTTACAATCTATTCTAACATATAATATACTGAAACCTTCTACAAATTATTTAAATTTTAATTGGATACTTGTTGAAATAGGATCATACAAAATTTATCTTCGTTTTATCCACTATTTGAGTTTAATTTCGGCAATGCAATTCTCCTATCACTGGATTTCTTAAGCTTTTGTTCAATCTCCTTGTTTACCCTTGTGAAACATTTAAAATACATACAAAGCAAAGAGGAAGAAACACAATATTTGGGTGCGCTGCCATTTATATACTTATTCACAATAGTTAGTGGGTGATTAAATATTACTGAATTGTATTGAGAATGTGACTAACTGAGCTACTAAGGTGCACTTACATAATCAATACGCATTTAATGTTATGTTAAAACGGTTAGGGTGAGTTACCTGAATAAGGTTCTTCCGGGGTTTTCCCTTATCCTGAAAGATGAATGTCGGGTAATTCTAAGCTCCATGGACCCCGGACGCATTGAGCATCATTTCACCCATTTCATTGATCGTCCGATATGACTAAATGTTGGACGACGTAAATTACCACAAAAATATGTTACAAATTCAAGAAATGCTAATAAAAAATTCGAAGTGTGTGCAGAGCAGAGGAAAGCTGAATTTTAACATTTTATTTGAATTTCTATTGTGTTGTATTCGAAAGCCTGCAGCGAGCAATGAAAGGCTACTCATTGTACTGTTCTCATTTTGCGAGATGTTCTGTGCGCTGCAGGCGGTTTTGAAGGTGATAGTTTTGCTACATCTGAAGAAAGATCCAATGAAGGCAAGGAATGAGAGTTTCTGTTACGGGATTTAAAAGTAAAAATATAAGACCTATAATCACATATTTGAACTATGTGTACTTTCTTTTCCAAATACGAGCACACTAGTATTTACTGATCTCATTTTTCATACCCATTAGTAATCAAATTAAAACCGCCTGATAATTTAGAGTGTATGAGTATATCTGCTGATAGTCCTGCATCATTTAGGGTAAAAGTATCAGACGCAGTATCAGTGTTAAAAGCCTAGAATCGGTGAAATTCCGTACAAAATATGAAGGGCTTTTTCTACACCGACATATAACTTGCACTTCCATACTACAGAATAATTTCATTACATTTAATTTAAAGTAAAAATATCTATTTAGATGCTCGTCTACTATAGTTAAAGCAGCATATTTATATTCTACATTTCTAAGAGGTTTTAGCAGCATTTTTCTTTTTTTACTTTCTAGAATGCCCCTTGAACATTTCAGAACTTCAGGAATTAATGTTTAAAAATTTGTTACGCATTTGCTAAAAGGTAACAGTTTAGCTCACTGAGTTTATTTCCATAATAAACTGAACATTTTGAAAAATTAAGCGACATGTCAGCAAATGTTTTTCCCTTAAGGTAATTAAAGTTAAGAGAAAGGAAACATAAAAGTTTCGTTACTTTTTCCCTAAACCCAAGTGAAAAGTTTAAGAACAATATGATAAACTTTAAATGAGCTATTTATACTTAACATTTAAAAAGTGATTCAATTAAAATGGACCTACCATATTAATGACGCTTTGACTTAGCTCATTAAACTTTAGGTTAAGTTTACGTTTTATTTTGTAGTAGTTTATAGTATGTCTTAGAAAAACTGCAAAATATTTCGTATTGAGGTTTTTCGCCAGGGAATTTAATTACCACATACACCTTGTTATTTACACTTAAAGCTGTGGAAGTTCAGCTAGGTAAGTATCTTTGTGAAACTGCTGAAAGCTTCAGGAAAGCACAATCAGTATCAAAGCCATAACAAAATCAATTAAATGAGAGCGAATGTAAATACCGCAGACGGTATATCACTATTTTCGTGAGCCTTTTTTGACTCTTGCTTCACCTTTAATATATGGCATATGATTACGACTACTTGTATCAAGAACAAAACGCTGCACAGATATGGATCTCTATATTCTCGTGAGTAACGCATGTATGGCGTGTTGCCTACATTTTTAATAAGCAGTTGACAAAGCAACATACACAAACATGATTAATCAGACGGGAGAGAGAGAAAAAACCGACATTCGTGGCCTTGCTATAATGGGACAGAATGCATCACGAGAAACAACAGCGGGATAATGGTTGAAGCATGAATCATTTATGACTTAAAGGGCCGTGATCATTCCACTAAAGCTGTATAAGCTAGTACTGTTTTAGATCTTATGAAACGTAGGTATAGCTTGCTCCGCTTTTTTTATTTGTATTTTTTCCATTCCATTTGATAAAACTCATCAGCAGTGATCACATAAATTATGTAAATGTTTCGGTGAAAATGGATCAATAGAGATTACAAGGTTTAATCTTATACGCATGACTACGAGAATCTTCACTTATGGTGTAGCATGCCAAACACACATTAACTTCAAAATGCCTAGAAGAGCAAATTGCAGAGCCGTAATCAATTTAGACACTACGGCAAAAAATCGAGAAGTACAACTTAGGTTACAATGAAAGCGTCTTTTTAGTCGTAACTTAGAAATGTAAATTGTATATCTGAATTTTTGGCTTCAGAAATATTGTCTTAGATTCATAAATATTTTATTGGTATTAAAATTTGCTATCACCTGAATAAAGGTTCGGCAATCACAATATAGTAGTGAAATCGCTGACCTAATGTATCAGAAGATGTTAATCACTGGGTTTATCTTGAATGATGCGATTGGTAGACTAGCTCATAAGGTTCAGTTACTTTGATTTGAATTACCCTAGACTACACATCTTGGTGGTAGAATTGGCCGGTTTTTCCCACTAATAACTTTGTTGGACGCAACTTGTGGGAAACATGGTGATCTCGAAGAACGCATTTCTGTAAATGAAGGCATGGTTCCAAATTATGGAGAGCATTACGATAAACAGTGCGTAATTATAGAAGCTTTATCACACCCGGTAAAGCTCTGTCTACCCCGAAGTATAGAGCGATTAATAAATACATTATGAATAATAGTTTCAAAGTACTTTCAAGTGTATCAGAAGCATATGCGATGCTAATAAGATATAAAAACTATTTCGCACTTAGTTTTGTGCATGAAGCCCAACATAAGAACTACACTTAAACTAATGGACATTAAAAGCATAGGAACCTGAAGGGTCCTGAGTAAAATATAAAGTCACTAAGACACTAGAAAGTTACAGTACTGGGACACAAATATTAAATTATAGAAGAAAGAGGGGGCGGAATTAGCTTTCTGCAGAAAGTAAATAAATTTGATACTGGGACACCATTGTGTTGAGTTACCGTAAGGGCCAGGTATTACAGTTTTACTAACATGACACTCATCAGGAGTTGTAATAGTGTTCGCCAACTTTAAAATGAAGCTATGTTTCTCTCTATAGCTATTATTTAAATTGTCTTGAGTGTTAACAATTTCAGACCAGAAATAATGAGTCTAAGTATCATTAAGTATTCTGCTTCCCGGAATTTTCAGTTCTACCATGATTAGGTCAAGCATTGCTAAGGTTGGTAAACTCAACCCGCTCTCAAATCACGTGAATTGGCCACAAAGTCATAAAATAGTATACGTTACATTTTGGGCAGGTATCATCGCGACTGGCAAGTTTACATTACGGTTTACTGCAAAAAAGCTATGAGGCACGAGTTTAGGTATCTCTCATACAAAATCATGACATATGCCAGTTATTTAATACTCCTAGCACACTGCCAGAATTTCACTTTTATACTGTTAACTTTCATTTCGTACGTTTAATGAGGAACTTTATACCTAAATATCAATATGAATTAGAAACCAGCAAAAAAGTTTATAGAAGAGCTTCCCTTAAAGTTCATAAAGCTTCAGCTCTAGCTGCTTTCTTTGCCTACAGCTTAGGATGTTTGACGTTCACTAAAAGAATTCTAAGAAGAATAAAAGCAGAAGAAAAGAAAGCTATCCTGTATATCGTAGGATATATTACTACTATAGCTTAGCAACAGATGAAGTTATCAGCAAATAACTACAAATAGACAACCATAGTAGAAGAATATTGAAATGAGTGGTTTGAACATGTCAAAAGAATGAATGAAGCGAGACTGCCTCGTATAATCAACAAGGACGCACAACTCGAGGAACACTAGCTAACAGATAGAAAAAATAGACTAGTAACTGTAGAAGTCCAGTGCATTAAAATGGGATGTTCATTGTCACCTTCAAATTTGCAGCATCTTTTGTTGCACCTTCGTATTTCTCTGTATCAGGATTGAGATGTATGGTCAGCACTTTTAGGTGAGGCATGGGTATTCTTTTGATGTCTCTTTTCATTGTTTACAAAATTAACGAACCTGGACTGCAAAACTACCCCGTGTTATTTTCTGGCGAAAAGGGGCGTTATGCCATTTAACCTCACAAGGGGTGCTTTTGTTAATGACGCACTTTAGAGGCACATTAGCCATAAAGATGGTTAATATGACCAAGAATGTAACTTTACAGAGGTTTAACTCATCTAGGAGGCTGCTACAATGGTAACTAAGGCCATGAAACAGGATATGACAACTTAGCACGTACCCTTTATCTATTGTAATAAACAAATATTCCAGTTTTATAAATAAATTCGTGAAGAGGGAAGTCAAAATGGAATTTACTTATAGAGAATTGATCTATAGCTCCAACTGCATTTATTTTGAAAAATTTATGAATGCCAATATTATATATTTTATATTTATAGACAACGTAATATTCGCTACAGGATAAATGCACATTAAAATTCAAATACAATGTTGAATATCTAACCTGGTAATTTAAGTTCCCTTAATATTTAACAACAAAACAGATAAGAAACGAAGGCAGTTATGTACATTCACTACGAGAACAATAACACAACGAGGTAGAACTCTGAAATATGGTAGTACGGAAACGATAAAATCGTCAGAAGAACAAGCTGTGGCTGGTTTAAGTTATACTTATCTCAATCACGAGTCTCTTTATATGTGTGTGAAAAATCTTTTTTGAACTCTTTTCAAATATGTTAGGCAATTGAAGTTTATACTTCTATCTGCTGTTATAGTTTAAACTTACGTTAAAAAATTATTTGCACATTTTAAATAGGAGGTAGAAATAGCTCATACCGAATTTTACCACAATTTCCTACAAATTACAAACACGTACGCATATTGTTTGCATCTCAGAATTTGCATTTCATAAGCACTTAAGTTCTAACGTTTTATCTTCGCTCATATCTGCAACAGTTTGGTGTTTTGCATTTCCATATTTATCTCATGTAGATTAAGAATGCTAGACCTTTCATGGCCTATTTTCCGTTTCAAAAATGTTCATGTGGTGATCATATTTCCCCTATATCTTGAAATCTTCACTCCTCTATATGAGCGTTTAATTAGGAACGTGACCAATTCCTCGTTGCAGCACCTACAGACATGTGAAGCACATATTCGCTTATGGACCAAACTGAGTTAATGTGAAATGAAATGTGTACTGTTTAACGCCCGCGTTTACTACATATGGCACCGCAGGCGGTGACAGTGATGATACGTGGGATTCCGATGGAGCACCGGTGGAATGAGATGGTGGGGAAACCGGATATCCCAGAGAAAACCCGCCCAGCGCCGTGTTGTCCATCACAAATCTCACTTTGTGGTCGCCTGGAATCCATTCCGGGCCGCCTTGGTGAAATCTGAGTTAAGGTGAACACAATGTATAAAACGTGACACGCACAGTTTATAAATGCCAGTTAAAACTGATTTTCACTCAAGCACCTTTTGGATCTATATGAGGCTAACCTATAAATAACTAGGAATAATGTATGGACATAATTATTCATGGTGTTCTACGCGTATTCGTAAGGCTAGTTAAATGCTATTAACTGTATTTCTGGAAAAGGTTCCCAATAATGTTAACACGTTTAACGGTATTTGAAGATTAAAGTAGGAAGATAAAACGTCAGAATGTCGATAGACTGTATTAAGGAAGATCTACTGGGTGTTCATTTAAAAGTGTGCCATGGTATACTCTACAACATAACTTTTCTAGCCACTGAAGCTAGAATTCCATCTACTCAGTACTTCAGCAGATCCGTATGATGTGTTAGAGAAATGATTTGGCCAACAATATGTTCAGATCTGGCTTGAGAATCTTCCAGATCTCAGCAACAGAGATGGTCTGAACGGCACGTCCTTCCAAAATCTTACTCATACTGTGCTCTGTTTGGTCGATATTGAAGGTCCATTAAATGTATAGGTATTTGTTATATGGATTTTTCAACAGTGCATGTTACGGTTTTCTGGGAATGTAAACAACAGCAGTACTTGTGCGGAATATAAAGACGTTAATATTGTAACGTTTGGACCAGAACGCCACCGGTGCCGATCACCAGATGCAGCGTCACTTAGCGTCTCTACTAGGGGTAGCTCATGAGTTAACTTCGTAAGGATTGTTGGAATGTGGTGAAGATTTACCTCTAAGAAGTGATATGCATCTGTGATATAAACAAAGTTTAATCAACATGAATAACATTATTGCTCTACATGCAAATGAGTGAAAAATAAAATTGGTTATTTTATACTTATGCATATTTTATATGGTATCATTAATACATTAACTTTGGGAGATTCCCGAAATCTCAAGTTCTGATGTGGAAGTGATCTTCAAACAACTGAATGTCGCAAGTTCCTCTAAGCACGTGCGTGAGTATCCCCCTTCAGTCACATTTCGGGAAGTTTAAACATTAATATACTAGCTGACAGGATAGTTGAGAGAAGCCTCTGTCAGCACATGTCAGCCAAGCTAACTCCAGATGTACATGATTCTCAGGATCTCACACATCTTAATTTAACATGAGATGTCCGGCAAATGTCTTCATGTAGGTATGCTGATAGAAAGTCGTATGTCTGGACTTCAGTAACTTATCTTTCGAATATCTCAATTTTATAAACTTGGACTTGTCATATACCCTCAAAAATATTGGTATCACAATATGGTTACGCAATAAATATTACCACCGTTTGTTCTTCATTTCAATTTACACTAGTCTGAGATTGTTAGGCACGTTATTTGTTTACATTTCGTAATATAGTTCACTTCTGTGTTAGTATACTTCGGATTGAACGGCATTCTGCTTAGGCAACCTCTTCACCAGACGTGTTTTGCACTACATCCTTCCTCTTTAGGCTGACACTCGCTTCAAAAGATAAAATCAAAACACTGAGTCATGACAAACTTTGAAATAAATTCGGTTTAGTTAGTAAACATAGAGCGTTTCAGACACCTGCGGCTACTTGTAATATTTCGGTAGCTTTCATTTTTTGACAGAACAGATCATTATGTAGTAGAGTTAAAGGATAGGAGCTGCTGACACGTAGAGGGTTATGGCTAAAATTCTATTTTTCTGGTTTGTAGGAGTTAGACCCGCAGGACCTACAAGAGGCCGCCTGGTTTCAGATGTCTGACGAGGAGAAGATGCATCCAGGATCAGCGAGGCAGAGAATGAGAGGGAGAGAGAGGGACAGAGAAAGAGAGATTAGCATAGATGAGTGATGAACCTCATGTCTGGTATGAGAGTGGAGAAGATGATATGACACGATGAAACAAGTGACTGAATGAATTGACCGAAGAAGTCCCACCAAGGTGACGCTTTTGTTCACCACGAATCCTGTACATTGAGTCCTGGGATGGATCTCTGATTCTCACAACCACCTGTCATCATCGAAAATATAGCAAACAGTGCTGTATATATCCAGCACGCTGTAGGTATAAGCTTACAGTTGGAATTTTCACAACGGTAAATGAATTAGGTTTACAAAAGGGTATATGTAATACATTTTGATTTCTAACCAAAATTACCCTTTTAGTGATTGGGTAAATCTTTGATTAAAACAGATATCATAAAGTAAGTGAACCACTTTGACCATGGTATTCACAGTCACTGCAGTAATGGTATACAGTAGCAAGCTGACATCTATACCAATGCAGTATGTGGTGGCAGGTTGATTTATAAATAACTCAAAAGAAACACACGAGCAATTTCTGAAAAATAAGAGTTTATTTAAGCTTGATCCGGTGCTGCAATAAATGATAGGAATGTTCTCATGATCATCATTAGCCCAACTAACCTAGTCCATAAGGGCTTATGTCGGTGTAAATAAAACACTACAGCCGTGTTTCTGTTTATTTCAGGAGTGTAATAAAGATTACAATCATAAACAGAGAAAAATATTACATTACTAAAAAGGCAAAACACAATGAAGTACAGTTCTTTATTTTTTCACATACTGATATTGTGCCTTTTGATTTTTAATTGACCGGGAACAAACCAGAATCCTATTGTTTTGGGAGATACGCTACCCATTAGTATGTGGACACTGATGTTTACATATATGGAATTAACTCAATAAGTAAAATATAATGAACATGGAGAAATACTCCAAGATTAAACAAAACAGTCATGCTGTTACTCAAACCTAACCGACATTTGTCATAGCGCTCAATGAGGGTTTATATTGTTGAGATGGAAGTTGGTGACCTGCTCAATAATCTGTTTCAATAATTTGCCTACAATTTCGACGTTACTGGTAATTTGTTTGCATCGTTTATCAAGTTTACAAAGAGATAAAATTCCAAAGCCATTATGAGGAGCATATACTCCAAATACCGATACACCAGGGTGAGCTAATATTGACGATATGACGTCTTGTATCATCTCCTAACAAGTACATTTCACCTGTATTGTGTAATGAATTACTTATGAGGTGCTAAACTTTCATTGCTGGGCAGACAAGGTAATAGTTGTACCACGAGCTGTTAAACCAAGGACTTCTTATTGAATATCCCACAAGTAACACTTGGAGAAAACGATAATCCAATTAATATCTGTGGTTCAAGCAGATAAGACGCAAAAGCTTTAGCTGCTGGTTTTGAAATAATCATATAGGAAAATCTATTATTTGATTTAGCTTCGTACCATATCAAAACAGTAATAAATGTGTAAACGCAATGATATGACCTTCAAAAGTCTTCTGCAAAAGAATTACAAGTTCAGCAGCTTATGAAAAGCGAGAAACTTCTATAGAAATCGGGTCATCTGTATTCTACTGTAAGAAAGTTAAATAACATCTGGAATTTTGGTGTAGCAGTGCATTGTGACCTTTATTACAGTTCAGTTGGAACATCAACGCCAGTATCCTCCACTGTGCTGCAGATTCAATATCGCTCGGTTCATATACTGTTAATGAAAAACAAACATACTGCAACAGTTGCTGTAAATATTTTCTTTTATTTGAGCAGCAATAACATCACCCGGATAGAAAAAGCCTTCTACTTAAAGGCAGTTTTTCCACAGTTTATTTAATTTTCTGTTGCCTCTTTTGCGAAGATAACTGGTATTGAAGGTACTACGGAATCAAAATCGTCACTTTTGTGTTTCATATCAACGGCTTCGATATAAAAAGCGCTGAAATTTATTTCAAATTATATGAAAATGAATATTTAACTGCTAACTCTAAATGACTGCATTGCATTCCGCCAATTAACAGTGCAATATATACAGTACATAACTCCACTCTGACAAGCGGAGTCATGCATATAATTAATAGGAGTTAGATCAGCGCTGTTAATCTGCTTAATTATATCAGAACCTTCGATTTGGAGCTGCCTGAGTAATACGATTTACTTCGCCTTTAGACACATACATAGAATTTGGAAGATTGCTTCCAAAAGCTGAAATACTTCTATTTTTGCGAAGGTATGAGAGGTAGAGCTAGATTGAAAAGTTCGATGTTATGAATTGGATTTGAATAAAGCACCTCCGCGTCTCCGTCCGGCTGTTCTAACTGCTGAGCTACCTTGGCAACATGCCAGCATGACATTAAATTACCCAACTGACTCATATTTTTCTAGTAAACCACAAGGAGATCTCATAAACGCCCTGCTGCTGATGCCGACAATCTCTGACTGTAAAACATTTCTCTACGACTATAACACTCGAAGGGCAAATACGCGAATTTTAGAAATACACACACTTTTACTATGTACCATTTTGCAAGTTATTCGCATAATCTATGCAGCTACAGTACAGTGAAGGCTGTAAAATTCCTCGACGTTGCATATATAGGCAATATATTATTTCTAACGACGATAACATTGGGGTATTATATGTGGTGTCAATTTTGAGCCAATATGCCTAAAAATTCATTTATGATTACGGTGACACTTCTCTTCAAAGCTGCATGTTGCTATAATGCTCTTGTTTTGCAGGAAGTTCCACTTGGACGTGAACGAATGTGGTTTCAACAGGATGGAGCCACACTTACTCAGTTATGCCTTTGATAATTATCTCGATCATACCTTGGTAAGCGAACAGGAAGAGGAGAGGATAACCAACCCACTGTGCAGACCTCACAACAAAGGATTGATGCGTTTGTGGTCAAGGAACAGTTTTGTTTCAAAGCAG
Source organism: Mantis religiosa (assembly GCA_030765055.1). NCBI lineage: Eukaryota > Metazoa > Arthropoda > Insecta > Mantodea > Mantidae > Mantis > Mantis religiosa. Next base: position 144,870,383 of record CM060950.1, read on the forward strand.
CTGCAAACATTGGCAGCCAGAATGAGAGATTCATTTTATGGTAATTGAAGAATGTCACTTGGCCTCGAGCATGCGCAAAAGTCAGTACTGCAAAGAGCTATAATCATATGTAACGTTTGTATATTTTAAATATGTACACACCTAAGCTATAAATAAATTAGGGATGAAAATATCTCCCCCAAAAGCTATACTTATTATCTCGTGCCATTAATTCCAACCCTACAGAGGAAAAAAGAGCTAAGTAACCAAAGTACAGATAATTTAAACATTTCTTAGTCGTGTACATTATCTTGGATATAAAAATCACTAGTTAAATGGTTTGCTGCCTATGACAGCGCCAAGCCTTTCAAAAACAGCCGAGAGATTCCAAATGTTTTCAAATAAGAAAGCACTCGAATATTCATATTTTGCATATGCTTATACACAGGTAATAATATTTATGTTACCTTTTCCTTACAAATCATAAAATTGAACTTGGAGACCCCCTATTAAATTGCGATACTGTTATTTTAAAGAAAAGGAATTCTACTTAAATACAGGACAGGAATATTGTCTTCCGTTAGCATCATTATTTTAACATATGCACACACTAAATTCTGCTAAATCCTTTAGGTAATATAAATATTTTGTTGGTGAAATTCCAGCGCTTGTTCGTGATTCTGAAGCTGTATATACAGAGCAACCAATTAAAAATCACAGGAAATTGAATTACTTTTAACGGGTGGCGTTCAAATGAGCGACAATTTTGATGCTACGAGTTACTGTTTTTTGTAGTGAAACATCCATCACCAGCTGTTAGCAATTTGGTATATGAGCCACAGAGATATTCCATTAGAGCACATGGAACCGTAGAGCTCGTTTGCTCGTAACAGAAATAGCATAATGAATTGCAAATGTTAAAGTTAAAGCCGCAAGACAATTTGTCGGAAAACACTCTCCTCAGGAGAGTGCAAAAACTTTGTTTCTAGTAAAAACTAATCTTCAAACACAAGAGAGTGAAGCGCAACATCTCACAGCAATTAACAGTTAAATAGGATTAATGTAAGTTATGGGATGAAACTGCAAAGGATATGCAATATTATGTGAATTGATAAAAGCTCTTCAGAGCATCTGAGAGCGCGCATTGATTTGAAATTAATTTAAGATATCCAATACATATCCAATAAAATTATTACAAACAAGGAGTTGCTTAGTGAATGCGAGTGCAGTTGCTTCACAAAGGAAATATCCTTGCCATTAAACATCCATCTTCAGTCCTAACCCGCGTGGTGGTAGTGCACTTACCTCACATTCAACAGATCACCAGTTCGAATCTTGGTCTGGTTTAGTTATCAGGATAAAGTTTTTATCCTGAAGAATTAATGCCGGGTAACTCTAAGATCAACGGATCCTGGGCTCATTTTAATATCATTTCACTCATTTTATTCCTATGCCGACATTACTTACGTTGGGGCACATTAAATTTTAAAAAGGGGAACCTCTAACAAAGTCGTTGAAGACCAGTAGCAACTCTGATTTTAGGGAAGTGACAGTCGCATGTTTACTCCACGTGGAGTCTCATTTGTCGGAACTTTAAATTCCAGTTCTTTCCGTTTTATTAGCTGCAAAACGGTATCTTAAGGTGTTCAAGTTCGCAGAGAGGACTGAAGAGGGAGGACGTGTACTCTAAAACGATTACAAGGGTTCCACAAATGATGTGAGCGAACTGTGCATGCGTTAACTGGACAGACTCAGTTGTGTATTCCCCAATTGTATTTAGACAGTAAAGAAGCTGATAGAGAAGTCAGAGAAGTATTGCTTCCATTTTAAGTGGGAGAATATTTATTGTATTGTACAAATACTTTAAATTATTCCTGATATAGCATAAGAAATATTGTAAACCAGGCTCAATTAGGGGATGGTAAAAGCCCTATTTAATGGTTGTTAAATGTGCTAAATTATTGATATTGTGACTGTGGGTTCGTGGAATTAAAGGTCCAACTCACAGAAATCCAAATCGCTCTCCACTTCCGTAGAAATACGCTTCGTGCACCTCTGATAACTCACACACGTACGCAGTCTTCCATTCGGGTGACAATATATCTCAGAACTATTTAAAATATACAACTGCAATTTTACAGAATACAGATGTATTCATATTCTCCTACATAATAGGTTTGCTAACTTAAAAGCTAGGTATTATTTTTAACTCCGCTACAGTTTGATTAAAATTTATCAGTATTAGTTTCCTTTAAAATTAAATAACAATCTTATTATTAACAAAGTAGAACCACAACGCACTTATAGGTTGTCTTTATTCCATGAAATTTAATCTGTCTTAAGCAGCCCCTAAAAAGTGGATTGGGAGATAAAGAGCACCGATCTGGCATAACAGAGGTCAGGGACCCTATCAGTTACAGAGTGAATCTTCCCGGCATCGTGTAGCTAAACTGGCAGCTTCATTCACCGGAGACGGATCTGCCCTCCGAGGGGCTTGTAACCTTGAAAGGACCAATCACATGAAGGATAACGTGCGATCAGAATGGAAGTGAAATGTACGGAGAAGAAATTGGGGGGATACAATGAACCTTCCCAACATTCGCTTACCCCGGGAAACCTCGAAAACACCATAGGACATGCAGGTCAATCACGATAGTCGAACCCATGGTATCCCGAATATGGCAAAAGATGTTACCGCCTGTGCTGCCGTTCAGTCACACATTGAGAGAAATTGTTGCTCAGAATGCACTTCTTCTACAGAAATAGTCAGCAGCTTATAATTCGTTTACTATTAAATTACACAAGCCTTACTTCTCAATGTGAGAAAACAGATAGGCGCACCATCATCCAAAACCTCATCACTAAATTCAAACGTAACAAATCTAAATGGAACTTTAAACAATCTTTTTGTTTCAAAAGTGTTATTATCTTCTTAAAGGATTTCAAACTATTTTGCAAGTTAGAGTAAAACACATCAAATCAAACGTGAATTTACAACTTACACTTATGGAGTTAGGTTCATGTGTTCGATTAGCTGAATGTAGAAACATATTTTGTTTGTTAACAGCGCTGTCACATATCTGGATCACATCAACGCTGCCGGTGTGCCTTAATTTCGTCCCATATGAGTTATTTTACATGGAAATAAATCTACTGACAAGATAAACTACAAACTTAGGGGCATGCACCGATTTTACACTGTAATGTAAACTTCCCTCGTAAAAGTAAAAGAAGCTGTAGAAGTAATTGAAACCAGCGATTTTCAAAACAATTTATAGCTAAAAATTCTCTCACTTAAAGAATCAGTCTTCACTATGAACAGCCAGATGCTTTCTTCTTTTTTTACATGAAATTATTCGCTACCTATAGCTCCTCATTTTTAATTTACGTCCTCCAAATTTAAGTCATATCGGACGATGAATGAAATGGGTGAAAGGATAATCAAATGAGTCCAGGGTCCATAGAGCTTAGAGTAACCCGACATTTGTAACCTATAAGTATGGAGTCTGGATAAAATGTTATAATTTAAGGCCAAACAGGGGTATATTTATCTCTCACCTATTGGTTTAAAAGGTTCTTCTATGGTGGAAATTTAAATTGAAGTGCAAGTGAGACAAATTCTTGTGATTAGCCAAAAGAACGTTCATTTTCGAGGATGAATAAAACTTATTTCTGAACCAAACTTTCGTTTAACAGGTCCTTTCTATAGCTGATCTGCCTTTTATGCAGAACGTACAGCTTTAATCAGGGAAACCACTTAAGAGACGTCACAATAAAGCTTTGACCTTCAAATGGCCAAAAACTAGTATTGGCTTTGCTCGCATTTAATATCCTCGAAGATTTCTTGTGTGTGTATATTACTTTATTATATCTTCCTTATCTGCTAATGAAAAAACGCAATCCAAATTTCACTCTGTATCATCTTTTCATAAATGCTTAATGGCGATCTGTATGACAGATTAACTGAAGTTGTAGTTGAGCCCTTTTTTAAATTTTTGTTTAGATATTTGTTCTGTTATCCTTTCACTAAAGAACGCCTGGATACATTGTTGATAATTCCTGGTGTATCTTTAATTGAAACGTTCTTTTTTCCAATTAAACTGATTTTCAGTACTTTTATGTTACGTATTTGATACAATTTTATGTGCTCTACAATTAGATGTCTAAGTTTTGTATGCCAATATACCGTTTGTTATTTTCAGGCCAATACATTGGAGTATCAAGTCAATAACAAAAACTATTTGCTACTTTCAACTCCATGTTATCGCCAAGGAAAGAAGATAAACCTGAAATTGCATAATTATCTCTTGATTGAAATAAAATGCCAACACAATTTATTTTGCACACAGGACTTTAACATTAAGAAAATTACTAGAAAGTTTGGGAAAGCTCATTACTAATTTGGTTGTACTGAGTTTGGTAACACCAATGTCCAGAAAATTGTAGAGCATAAAGGTAGCACTAACATGAGTATATAGAAGACAAGAATGAAGAGCTGTAGAAATGCTTTCTTACATTATATCAGTAACGCCAGAGTCTCCGAATTGTGAAGGCCCTTGTGACATGTCAGATGTAAGTGCACTCTTGTACAATATAGATGTGTTCTGTGCTTGTAAGCCCTCTGGGACGGGTTGCCGGAATATAGGGAACTCTTATTATCATCTATAACAGCAGCATCAGCATCTATAACAGTGCGTAGTAATGGCCAACTCCACATTCATTTGCAATATCCACGCAGCCTACTTAGCCTAATGTAGGTACTAGATAATGCTTCATAGTACAACAGTGAACAGGATAACCTACCCTCCAGCAGACTCTGAAACCAGTCATGATTTGTGTTGGCAATCTGAGGGCATCACACGCAGTTCGTCTAACCGTGGACAAGAACTGTATAAAACCACTGATTAAAAGAAACTTGCAAATGAGTTGTACAAAACAAATGTGCTTTTTGTTGTTGTTGGAATTATTGGGTCATAACATCACATGGTTGTCGCCTTTCATAAGTAGCCTCAGCTCTATTGAGCTTATCTGGTACTAAAGTAAGGCGAGTGGTGAGAGAACAGAATGTGACTGGCCAACTCCTAACTAAAGTAACTTCACGGAGTCCCTTCCAAAGCCGTTTCGGAGGTAACAAAATCCGATTGGGGCGGCTTCTGCAGACATGCGAAAAAGCTTGAGAAACAATATTGAGAGAAAGACGTCATTGTTCCTCATACAGTTGAGAGAATTGTGATCTCTTTGGAAAACAGCAGACACTCCTCGTCAGAAAGGGAAAGGTTCTTCTTGTCCTCTGTATCTTCTCAATGAAGATGGCGGTTGCTCATTAGCCAGCGAATCATTTCCTTCAGAATCGGACAGGGAATTGGCATGGTGACTAATATAAGCTTTCAACAGCGGTAACAACCGCCGCAAGATCTGTTTCATTGTGGCGTCGTGGTACTCATCTATTCAAGGTTCACAGTTCAGAATAAAGCTATACTTGCTACAGTCCATAAGTGTGTCTGATGTGCAATTCGGTATGTTGTGTTGTGATCCTACTAGACAATACGTATTACCAAACATTTGCCTTGTTCAGCACAAAGGGTACATACAGTAAAGGACACACATCATATGGTTAGCTTATTGTGTTTCATTACTTATTAGTTCAGACAGCACGGAAACATTTGTCGTGGGAGCTACGTTTTCTTTGATTGACAAAGATGTTTCATAAAGCCAAATTGCAGTTGTATTCACATAGCAATTTTGTTATTGTATTATATCTGCTATTATATACTACAACCAGTGCTAGATTTGCTAGGTTCATCACACATTATCTCAGAAGCCCTTTAAAATGTCAAACTGAAATTACCAGTTGCATACCTTTTGAGTAGGTGTAGTGATCAACATCTATTCAGTGACTGCGTCTGATAAAGAAAATGTCTTTTTTCTTAAATGCACATATTTTAATCAAATTGTGTTACTATTTTCATAAGCAGTTATGTTGAACACAAGAAACAAACCTGTTAAAGTCTGTTTAGTTAACTGATGTGCACGTCGGCCGCCGCCTTTGACGAACCCTTATAATCGTTTTACAACACAGACCCTCCTTCTCCCAGACCTTTCTGCAACGTTGCCACCTTTCTCGATACGTCATGGGTATCGTACGAGGTTTCGTCTAAATAAATTATCTTACTGCAAAACTTCCTTATTTTTGACATATATATCGCCCTGCTACAGTTCTACTGGATTCCATAATAACCCTTATCTTATTCAAAGTGTAGTATTTGAAACCCAGGTTCTTTAGGAGGCCGCGCAAAGTGCAGTGCCGATAAGGAACGTCATAAATTTCTTGCAAATGTGCAACCAATTCGTCTAAGGTGGGCACTCTCCCTTTTGCATAGAATCTATAAATTTCTCGACGAATTAAATCGCATGTGAAATTATCTACTTTAGAGAAACGTTTCCTTTTGCTTTCACACTTAATCGGCGTCTATGGTATGCCTTTCGTCTCAATATTTCTTACTGTATTTCTTTGAATATCCAGAATTTATCAGGTTCATTGCACGACCACTTACCAAGATTATTTGTCAGCACATATTTATATGTGTTCAAAACAAGCGCTCGAATTTGCTTAGAAACAGTTCCCGTTATAAATTTGCTAAGTAAGGCTTTTCCAGTAATAACTCGGCCCAGTTATTCACGCTATTGTCATCACTTTGATTATGTTCACTTGACTGAAAGTAATCTACTACTTGATTTGCATTTATCACTGCAGTTCCCTCCCACAGTCTCCACATCGTGACACAAAACGAATTTCTGCACGTAAAGAACCAGATCAACTGGAAGTTGGAACTTTGGCAACTGAGACTCTACGTGGAGCAGACATACGACTGTCACTTTGAGAAAATCAGGGTTGCTATTGGTCCTCAACGACAGTGTTACATTTCTGAAGTGTGGAGATAGATTTATGACGGTCATTAGTGGGCGGGAGAGTAGTTTCCTTTGAGCGGCCAACTGCACTCCCGTTCACTAAACAGACTTTAACATCAAAGAATATAAACTGATATGAAACTGTTATAACCACAATAGCTGATGAGTAAACAGTCATTTAATTCATAAAATATAATTGTTAGAGAAATGTTTTCAAGAAACACGGAGGAAAAGATTCGCACATATTTATAAACAAAATAACATTGCTTGGAAATATGAGATAAACAATATTTAAAAGTAGTTTGAATCATAGGTCGAAACATTCAGTTAATCTATATGTGCACACTACATGAAATATACGGGTCATAAATTGTTTCTGTGAAAGATGCCGAATTCAAAATGTGTCGAAACCATTCATATACAAAAATATAATTAAAATTCAAGCATTCTATCTACAATATAGAAATATATATATATATATATATATATATATATATATATATATATATATATATATATTCCAAATTTCGCCATTTACTCTCCCCTTAGATAAGGTTTTCTTGAGTAAGCTTACAGTTTTAGCGCGAAAAGTTCAAAACCCCCAGGGGCATGGAGGTTTAAGCCAAATCAGTGGAATAGCGAACAGCATTTATTTTTGTTCCCTTTGAGTAGGGTATTACATTATCACCATATGAAACAGCGTATATATGTGGTCCTGCTCTTGTTTGATCGTCACCGTGACTACCAAAGCAATAAAAAACGCGTAGTTTTTGGAGAAAACGCAAAAAACATGATGGAAATTTTGAAGTAAATATTTGAATCCAGATGCACAAAGTACACGCTGTTATACTTCATGAAGTGATGTATCCGAATCCTTGTATTCTATCTCTGTACAAATTTCGGAAGTGCTACTACTGTTGTTGCTGATCATGATTATATTTTTATCCTTTCTCTCTCGAACTAAATAACATTAATGACATTTACAAAACTTTTAACAAATTTTTACATATATAACGTATCTTTATTTAATTTAGAGTGTATTTTTTCATATAACTTTTTAAAGAAATATACATGTTGTAATTACACATCTGCTATATTAACTAATGATGAATGATAATACAAATCTATAAAATAATTCCTTGACTATCCTTAATGATGAGCGACAGGGTAAACGTGGAGGGAAAGGCCTCGTGCTCTGTGATCTACAGAAAGTGCATTGAGGGTATCATCGCCTAGGAGGAAAGGATGAATTAGAGAAACCACAGGAGACCATAAGTCAATGACATACAAGTCACAAAGACGCGCGGAAGTTCGTAACTGTTCATGGGACGAAGACCCTCCCACTACAGAAGTTGCCCAGAGATAGCTATGAACCACAGTCCAAGGAGGCAGAGCTCTAGTCTAATAGAAAAATATCCTTGGAGTAAGCATACAACCATCTGTGTAGCACATCTATACATCAAGAAACCTAAAAGCACACCTGGAGTTTGAGAAGGAAACGGAACGAAATGGAAATGAACGTAATTCTTGGTAGACGAGAAAACACTCCAGTACTCGCTTACCATTAGGGAAAACCGCGAAAAATCAGAGTAGGTAGTTCACAGGATGTGTACGCAGAACTTCCTGGAAGCGAGCATCAAAAGTTACTGCGGAACCACCTCACTAATTGAATTATTAGCGATCCGAATCGGTTCAGATTAAGAAATTTATTTTTCTACTAGGCACATTAAAATATTGCAAAAATACACCTTTTTTAGCCATGGTAACTACCTGTCGCAACAAAAAATTTTTAAAAATTACAAATTTTCAAAAATATCAGTTACATGCAATACTTAAGGTTTGAAAAGCATAAATCTAAATCTTAGAATATGTATTTCGAAAATAATAATGCAAAGAAAAGAAATTGAACCAAATTCTCTAATTTAATGAAAAGCAAGTATTTTCTCTGTTAACTTTCTTTCCGTTTATGTCTTATTAATACCATTGACAACCTTGATGAAAACAATCAGTTTGAAGATATCTCTTTAGACTGTTACCGAAGAAGTAAACGTAGGAGTTTATAGGCTACATAATATACAGGTCGTTCATGGGTGGGGTGACCTAGCTCACTGCGACACACATAGATCTCCAGTGGCTAACAAACCCCGCAGAAGGAATGAAGTGAAGCAGCCACAGGAGGCTACGCGTACAGGTTAATAAACCACATAGACGCGCGGAAGTCCCAAACAGTTTTAGGCTCGAAGACCTATTCCCACTCTGGATCTGTCAAGAGAGAGAGAGAGAGAGAGAGAGAATGAGAGGGAGAGAGAGAGAGAGCAGTATGTGACCCGTGGACCCAGCAGCCCTTTAATATTTACAAAGAATACACTTCCGTTTAAGCAAACCTCCACGTTAGCAGATCGACACCGCCATATGTTGCGAACCCTAGAAGCACAGCTGAAAAATAAGATGCAAACACAATAGAAACAAATTATGGAGAGGGAATATTGCTAGATGGGAAACCAAACCAGTATTCGACTACCGTTTATAGAAAAACAACGAAAACATCAAGGTAAAATTGGGCGGTTGACGGGAACTAAACCCAGGATCTCCCAGTCAGGAGCTTCACATGTTACCGTAGAGACATCTAGCTCAGCAGCATTAGTTTAGTTAGTTATAGTAATACACACTTTTGTTCATATTGGTATATTCATATTTGTAAACAATAGATTTATTTGATATTTATGAATTTTAAAGAAATTTAAACTATTTGGAACATAAGCAGAAGCTTTAAAATTTATAAATTTATCAGCTTAGATTTACTGAAATATTTTGGCGCTGCAATGGCGAGCACAAGCTTTGAAAGTTTTCCTGGTTTCTAGTTGTATCCATTCATATTTTCTTTGCTTATAGCCTTTCTTGTAAAAGTTGTCGTGTTAGAAAATTTCGGGTAAATACCTAGCCTACCTATTCCCTAAATTAACCATTAAGTTGGCATCAATAAAATGGCTAAGTGACTATCTAAACAACGGAAATGTAACGGCAGATATCTATGAGTTATTTATCTGCAACAGCAATGTCTACCATTGACTCTAGATGTGCTGCTGTCACTTATCGCTCTACCTCACCTCCTTCGTTTGGTGCTGGTGCATTTCGCCTTCACTTATTCAGATAATCAAGCATTAGAGAGGTTTGGTTTTTAGCTCCATGAATCTCAACTCGGTGAATGGTAGGTGGATGCAAATACACGTTCTACTCTCTCTCTCTCTCTCCCTCCCTCCCTCTCTCAGGAATTTGGGTGTCAGTGCTTTGCAGCCTTCATATGACAATCTGCATGTTATGGCTAAGTAACAAATATGTTAAAGACGACAGCAGGTATGAATTTACTTTATGACTAAACTAAATTAGTAAGTCTTGGGAAAGGTAGCTAAAAAGCAGCCTTCTTAAAATCAATGACATATTAAGCCTTTAAGCTATTATAACATTTCGAAGTGAAATGGTTCTAACCATTTTTTTTATAAAATACCGTTTTTAACACATTCTATGACAAATAAAATGTTGATGTTCTTGAGAATGGCCAGTGAAGTCCCCATTATTCAGAAGATGCTTGGTATAATTCTGAATAAATTTTAAACGTTAAGGAGATGGATAAAACACAGTGTCCATCAAATAACCTTTTGGTGGCATCAGATATTTATGAGATGTACTTTAATCTTAGCTTGAATGGTTAATTAACTGTTAATATTTTATCTCCATACACATAGGTAAACAGCACTTCAAAACCATCATATATTCACCTGCTTTTAAAAATCATTATGTTAATTCTGCTCCCCTCTACCTCATATGCCTCCAATGATAATGCAACTATTTGTGAAACACTTACAAATGTTTATTTCGATTAAGATGAAGTAGAGAGAGAAATAAGTGCTGCAGATAAACTACGTAAACTGACGATTGAAGTTAGAGAAAGTAACCATATCTTTAAATGTCATCTGTGAATGAAAGCAAATTGTGGTGCATAAAGAGAATGTAGGTAATTATTTGGTTTTCCTTCCTTCGGACTTGAGTTTGAAGTAAGTTACATAGGTCCGAAGAATTTTGTATCTCTAAGGGTTTTCAAGAAGGACAGTGAAAAATAACAAATATATTTGATATGGACAGAAAAATACAGATCTGTTTAGAGCACACATGCCCCCTCAATCTGAGGATTAAGCATTTTAGATTTGTCTTACCTATAAGGTCTCTAACGGGCTTTGGGATTTCCCTGTCAATTATGTGCTCGACTACTAATTGGGTGGATCCAGCTTCGATGCTTGGCCAGAGAGACGTATTTCCTCTCCAGAGTCGTGGAGGCACTCTGCTTTGTGAAACAACCAGAGGCTTCTTCTCAGAAATTAGCGATCTGTTAACGTTTACACTGTACTGCCTTCTCTAGCAGTAACTAATGTTCACAACGGCAAAGCAGCAGCATGTTTCGCTTCACATCAAAGAGAGCGTAGCTTAAAACATTGTCCCCGATGTCTAGGTAATTCTCTCCGTTAGAAGTCAGATCTTTGCTTTTAACTATGCTCCTTGTGAAGACTGATGCTTGCTCACAGCGTAAACCATGATAAAATGTAAGTGAAATAGTAAATCATAGTTCGTAGAAAAGAGGTTAGCATATTTCATTTAACATGAAAACGTCTAATTCCACGATGGTGTTAATAAGGTGTGCATAATAGGCATATGATATCTATACTGAAATCTTAAGTCCATAAAAATGTAAACAACAGGGATGATCAGTAACTGATGTGCAGGTGAACACGGTGTGGTGAGAGATTCTACAAATCTTTCTTGTTTAGAAATGCCAATGTTTCGTTAGTTAAAAGTTAACTTATTAGTTAAGTTTAATGAATATCATAATGATGTGGTTAGCATTTCAGAATGTATTATAGGCTAACATAAAAATATCGATGTGCTACATTGATATGATTTCTTTCAAAAGCACATTGGTTTACAAACTAGTTTTTGAAAATGTTATCCTGCTGTCTTCTTTATGATAATCGCATTAATTCTTCACTAATCACATAAGCGTAGTTTACTTTAATACTTAAGCAAGCTACGTTACGATAAAGAGGTAAGTAATCTTTTAAAAATGGTGTAAAGGTTTTCTAACACAATTCTGTTCGCATGAGGATAAACTTATTATCACTTACTTTCTTAAGGTTTCAGAAATATTTGAAAATTCTAACCAATAGCAAAAATTGTCTCTGAAATTTTAATGCACAAAATGCATATTTTACATCAGCTGTGAAATTTCAACACTTTTGCATTAATTTGTATATTTTTTAAATTTTAATAGTTATTCAAAAGCATTTTAGAATGAAGAAACCTTCAAAGCCTATCCCCATAAAATTCAACGTGTGCATTTTAATTGTCGTAGAAATATTTCAAATATGTGATATTTTAATAAAAATAATTACAGTGTGTTTGAGAAAATAAAAATAACCAGCCGTTAAATATAATTTAGTTTTAGGGGTTTTGCTGAAAATTTTTCTGTCACATCTTAGGGAGATGTTGATCTTAGATACCAAGATTGTTTCTTAATAGAGACTTCGCTTTTGCGTCATGCTTTCAGAAGTAATGAAACCCTCGAGCACCCGCGCTTACAAGCTCACACACAGAAACACACGCACGCACGTACATATACATTGAAACAGTGACAGATATACTCGGGCACAAGTTTATGGTAAACCTTTTTTTATTTATTTATTCAGAGTACCTGAAAACATTTATTTCTAGTGAAATCTCGATATTAGAATTTAGGGTCGAATACTACACTTCTCTGCTTACTACGCCTAAGCAGCAGAAAATTAAAGGAGAAAAAATGTTCTTTTCTGGATACGATGAATACAATAAGGTTTAATCTTTCTACTCCACAACAGCAGAGATTCTGAGCCGACAGGTTCGCTAGCGAAATTGTGTTGACTTGGAATGTTCTATGCTTTCCGTCCGTTTATATATTTCTATTCTTCCCTTCTAGTTCTCTACCTGCGAGTGATTTTTAAGTGTATCTGCATGGCAACAATAACAAAATGTGTGAATATCACTCTTAATACTCATAATCTCAAAAATGCCATACATAGCAAATTAATTCGGAAATATGAAGTTTAATAAATAATGTAAATTAATTACTTTTTCACTCTAACCGTGTGTAGGATTAGATTTGGAAGGGCAGAGCCAGAATGAAAACCTCAACGCCATAACCGGGATTTGATCCACGGATCTCCCGGTCTTCCTCCGGTTGCTCCTAACCATTGAGTTACCGTAGCAACATGTCAAGGCCACATTAAATTCTCCAGTTGACTCGCAATTTTCCAGTAAACCATTAGGGGATCCCATATACACGTAAGATAATACCTTGATGGTGATTTACTAAGCGTTAGGTGCTTTAAAGTCCCAAGCTCCATAGTTTAAATCTTCCTAGTTTAGCCACTAGGTCAACCCATGAAAATTTAATTTTTCATCCTGGCTTTTTCGTTCTAGATATTGTCCTACACACGGTTAGTGTGAAAAAATTATCTCACCTGTTTTCATCCTTATACCTTAAATAATGTTGAAAATGCTTCAAATGACCCTAATTTACTTTGTTCCTCACTATTACAGTGGTATGTAGATAAAAGTGTACCCTGAACGTTTCACTGTAATGCGTTACACCAGTATGAGAGAGGTAATTACCCTTTAATATCCCCCACAATTAAACCATTGCAGTAATTAGGTAATATGAATTCTGAAATACAGTAATTAAAGCTTTATACAACATTCATGTACAATTAATATACCTTCAGGGATAATGATGCCAATGTCAGTTTCAACACCGTGAATCTGAGAGCTTTAAGTTGCAAAGGAAATATAAACCGATATTTGACACCTTTGCCTACTGTTTATTGTTGTCCTATATTGCACGTTACTGTAATACTTAAAATATTCAGCGATATAAGTATAACTGGGAATTTACTGTGCCTACATTATTGTTTGAAGTTTATCAATCGGTAATAACACATAGGTGTGATGATTGAAGGAGAAGTGCAGGTATTTGGGATCAAAGAAAATTTGAATAAGATTAATTATGTGGTAAGAAGTGAAGAAGCAAATTATTTAATTTTGGAAGAAAGGGGAACTTATTATATATTGTGATGCATAGAAGTAATTAGAAGTTAAAAATACAAAAGATGGCCGACATGAAACACAAGTGAAGAAGATAAATGTAAAAGAAAAGGTAAATGAAAATATGTTAAATGCAATGTTATGGGATAAACGTATATAATAACTAGAAGTGAGATCTTCGCTGTACAGAAGTGTAAATCTAATTTAAAAAATATGCTTTAAACTATATCCAGCACAAACTAATTTCCACAAAATGCCTGCGCAGTACCCAAAGCTAGAAACAATTAAAATGAAACACTGCCAAAATTAATAATTAATTACATTGTCAACAATTTTAGATAAATGGAGATGAAAAACTAACGCCACACATTTGAGAATGCATATAATAGGAAGAAACAGAGAGGGGAAAAACCAAGGTTACTTAGATAAAAAATGTCAAAGAAACGCGAGAGAAGGCATAGTAAACCGGAAAAACATAATCAGAATGAATAATTGGGCACAGGAAGATATGAAACATTGTAAGCCTTTTAGTAATGGTGACGGTAGCGGTGGCGTTGTTGATGGTGGTAGTTGTAGTTATAGTGGTAGTAGTGGTAGTAGTAGTTGCAGTAGTATCAATTTCAGCGGGTTTTGGTCTAAGACCTTCTTTAGAGTCATTTTCGATCGGTTTGCTTTCACTGATGTTACCGGCCTTTCTCCCCAACCGCTCGCAACCTTGTAGCCCGCACGTAACCCCAATCTAAGATCAGTGCAATTTTGGTTGTTGTGTAGCAAAAAGTATTGTGAAGATGTAACATTTTTGCTTCTTAGATAAACAGGAGCAGTTTTTCTCCAAAAATCGTTCGAAGTGTAGCGTTTTTATTAGTGTTTAATGCCCGTACAGTACAGATGATTGACACTGGTACTACATGAAATGAAATAATTTAGAAAAGAAATATGAGAAGCAAATATTTAGGCCTGAATCGCAGTAATGAAGAATGAGAATGCCGTAGTCAGGAAGATAGGTTCTGCGCTGGATTAGAACCACAGACCTATCACGAGATTGTATCTTGACGATCTTGGTCAACGATGTCAGACAGGATTTCATAGAAACTTAAGAATACATACGGAATTCACTTTCTGTTCACGTTCTCTTCATTATATAATATTCCGCCACGCTAATCATTATTCAATGTTATTCAGTTCTGCGTTAAAATTCACCGACTGTCATGTATTACACTGCTTAAGTTAGTTACATTATATTTCCGGGCCGCGTCGAGTATGTATGCTTCGCGCCTTCCTATCACTGACACTGGGAGGTTTTCTATTCGTAAATGCGTGCATTCTATACGCACGTCATATACTTTAGCATTTATTTTGTCTCAAGATATTAGGAAAGTAAAAGTTCTATTTCTAATTAATTAATGAACTACTAAAAATTTAGTTATAATGCATTAACTTTTTAAAAATAGCTGCAACACTTGGACATGCATTAAAGAAGGAATAGGAGTGCAGCTCCTCAGGAGCTAATTAAAAATTATGAATGGAATTTCGTCATCATTTTATGAATTAAAATGCTATTGCCGCACTCAAAATTCAAATTAATCGAGACTTTAAATTTTAGAAGTTATATAGACGGGTATCCCTAAGAGATAAGAAGTTAAAATTGCAGTCATTGTAGACGGTCCATACAGTGTGTGTGTATGTGTGTGTGTGTGTGTGTGTGTGTGTGTGTATGTGTGTGTGTGTGTGTGTGTGTGTGTGTGTGTGTAAAATGCAACAATATATGAACCAAACAGCCCCGTGCATCTGTATACTGTATAATGTTCAGACATGCTTCTTTAAGTACCTTATCTATGCAAAATGCGCTGAATACATTGCTTGTGGGATTCTAGTACTCCCAATTAATTGAGTCGGAATTACCAGAACGGAGTTCTAGGTGGAAGTGAAAAACTTTTTCAAGTTTGAGGTGACTTTATATATATAATGGATACTAATCCACATTCAGAGAAACCTATAAAGCATCCAGTTATTTTTTAAAAGGAAGCAGAAAGCATTGAAAGTTTCACATGGGTACAAGTTACCCTAATGGAACTTTTCGTACTAACAGCATGTAGCGAATTCTATAAGAGATATCAGGTGTGAAAAATGAAGTGGAAACCCTTATTTTGTTAACTTGTTGGCCAACGTGTCTCAATTCCGGAACGCCTTGGGGTAGAAACGAAACCGTTCTTTGTTGTGCAGAAACGGCTGCTACAAGGGAAAGTTCTAATGACACCTCGCCACAGCAGTCGATTGGAGTTTTAATTCAGCTCACATACACCTGCCAGCGCTTTATTTATGGCGCTATCTAAAACATAAAGAAAGAACGTCGTTTCACAGCATTAAGGTGAACCATTCACCTTCAGTACACCATACTGGACCTAAACTTAGGATTAACCAACATAAAACAAACCCCGACATGTAAACAAATTTCCTATTTCGTCTCAAGCGACGAAAATTCACATATTTAACTGCGAATTGTTGCACCACTGATCTGTGGTGATATCTAGATATTTCACTGAACAATGTTTCTATTTTGACTAATATTTGAAGAGTTTTAGAGATACAGACGTTAAACAGGTAAAAGCAGCTGTGAGCCTCAAGTTATCGCAACAATCGACAACTAACTGCATCCAACTCATGTTGAAATCGAACAAGATGGTTCCGAGGTAATACGTGAGGCTTGTGTTCTCGAAGGCCGGGTTGGACCCCCAGTAGCCGTCAGTAGCTGGTCGACAAGAACACAAGACAAATTTGTCGACAAGACAAATGCTGGGTTGGAGTCTTCTAACATGACTCTCTATCACATTTTCGTAATTTTCTTTCATACTAGAGAACAACTTAGGAGCAGTCGGTCGGGGACAGGCAGATAACACAGATTTTCACGTTGGCAATTCTTGGTTCCGCGGAAGGTTGGTAATCTGAGACTACACTGCCGGTCGAACTTTTCTCGGTTCACGCTGCAGGAGAGCCTCTATGTCGCCCTCCAGCGGTTTGGATAGGTCTCCGCGAGTTCCTTCTAGCCAGTCAAGCCAGTAATTGTTACAAAACTCTGCAATTTTCTACTGCGTGTTTGTACCTTCCTGTACGACATACGCCTCCTGTAGTTCCCTCATCTCATACGTTCCTCCCGTGGATGTATACACAGAACATCCAATTGTGACTTGAGATACTTCTTGTCCTCTACTTTAATCTACCTCAAACCAAAATGAAACTGATATTGTTATCGGTGTCCCATTCGTATTGAGCGTCAAAACTACTCAAGTTTGCTCAAAAGTCTCTTCATCAGACTTAAAAATTTACTTACGTATCGTAAATCTAAGAGAAGACACCACCGCCGTGACTTTTCTTTGGAAGGAATGCACGCTAAGACTAAGTCTGAAAATAATCCATAGCATTCAGCTGAATTTCAGTCCAAGACCATACGAATCAGAAGCTAGAATAAACGAGCGTTCGCACGAGTGAACCAAGTATTGAATTGGTGACTGCGTTTCTTGTACGATATGAAGTGCTGGTAATTCTGTGTGTTCTCCGAGTGAGACTGAATTGATAGTTGTGATATAAAGAGAGTGCTACTACGGCGGTGTAGAGGTTTTTGTTCGATTCCCTAGCAAGTAGAAAGGAATAGAGAAGAGGCAGCTTCGTGTGTTCATTAGTCCGCTAAGTCGGAAGAAAAGTGAAGTAGCAGAATAATTAAAATACTATTGACAAAACAAATATTAAAACCAAAATAAAAGAAAAAAATTGAATTATATTATATTAGTGAAGTGATAGTGAGACCTGCTGGATAAACTTATTACATGGTCAGTGGTATTACTGAACCATCCACTGAACCATCACTGCTAGAGCGAAAGCCAAATTGATTGCATGTGATGCTTTCTACAAAAGGCCTTAAATTGGTCACCATGAGCTCTAATAAAGAATTAGTATCATCGATTGCCTTTATCTATTCTTGCCTAAAATATATTTCTTGATTTCAAAAGTCATTTTTCGGATGCAATCCTATAACAAATTGGATGTTTAAATATTAAGCTAATCGACAAATACGGTTGTCAAATAAAAAATAATAAAATATGGGAACGAAAGCACAAAAACAGATATTCTGCGCTTAATTTAAATATTTTCTCAATTTTTGGGAATGTCAGCAGAAACCAAAGGAAAGTTTCTATGGTAAATAACCAAAACCAGAACCTAGGCAAAAAATAAATGTCTAGTGAACTTGTAACGTTACTTATGACCTTTATAACTAAATAGCTTCACATTCTCGCACGTTAGATAGTGTCTTTAGTTCTTGTCTCTTAGTTTGATCATATGACAGATTTATGTCGTCGGATTAGTAGTCTATCTCGCTAGCTCTTCGTTCTAAACTTCTCGTCACTGGAAAACATTCCACTTTCATCAGCGCCGCGTACTCGCAGTTTAAAATGATCTTATTTGTATACAGAGTGTATGTCGCAATATAAATTTGTTTTTCACAACTAAGACAGGCGACATTTGTCGTTCATATTTGAGCAACTTCTGCATTTTCGTTTTCTAAAACTGAAGTATAAACCTTCTCATGAGAACTGATGCAGTCAGTATACAAATCATAGCATTCTAAAATATTGCCATTTACAAATATTCCATATCCATTGACACTAAGATGTGTATCTCGCCAACGATCTACTTTTACTGACAACAGATTGGAACCATGCATTCCGTTATGAATATTTTGGTACCGTATAACTTAAAGATCTGTTTCCTTCAGAATGTACTATACACATATTTGTCTTTGCGTAGTCTTCTATGCTACATCGGCACCTGAACTAGAAGAGTAGAAGAATGCACATTATTATTTAATACATATATCAGAATGTACCGTTTCTATGTAGATAGGACAATGTGGGCCCATTATATGGCCCTATTCTCAGCCAGGCCTCGCCCCTTACCACTTCAAGAGCCTGATGTGCGGAACTCCATCTAAATCGGAGGAAAAACTATTCGCTCGGCTGCTTACAGCTACAAAATCACGGCACGTGTGCGATAGGCACTTGCAACAAAATGTAACGTTTTAAATGTACTACTCAATTTTCAAATTGTTGTGCTTTGATATTCAATAATTGGTTTTAAATTCATGCTCATTTAACAAAAACAGTCTATTTTGGTGTCTGCTATTACCGTCAGTGGTTTCAATTACAGAATTTTGTTCAGGTGTTAAGCCACCCTCCAAAGCTTGTCATAGTTATAGTCACAGAGGCCTAAATGCTTGCCCCAGGAATCCTTTTAATAACGTTTTGTAAGCAGATAAACGCAAATTCATAAAAAAAAGGTAACGATCTCTCTTCTTACATTCAGGAAACCTGATGAAAACAGACACGCTACAAAGCGGCAGTTTATGAAAAGTTCTCCATTTAGATCTTGTGCTTTTTGTGGACGGTTACGAGTTTGCCATCATCTCAGTTTTTTGAAAGGACTAAGATTAACTGCGATAAAAGGACGCTTCTCTGTAAAATAAACTTAGTGCGCGTGACAGATAAATCAAGGCTCCTACAAAAGGTCAACATTTTATGAAGCAATTTTGTACACCTTCTTTGGGAGAAAATTATTCTTAAATGTTCACTTTGCATGTGTTCTAGAGCACAGCTTATCGATAAACAGCGTATCCCATTAAAAGGTACGCAGGCGCCATCAAGAGGTGTAATTGGCCTGGGTTGTGAAAATCGGCGTTAGTACATGTTAACACGAGATCAAGAATAAAGCGTTGATTTAATGTTATTGGTGAAAAAGTGAGGGAAAAAACTAAGCGCTGCTCTTTAGATAAATAGATTCTTACGTCATACTATCGATAATGGCGTGCAGTACCTGTATTTTACTTTCTATATCACGTACCATGTAGATGGAGAAGGAAGAGTATTGTGACCAAAAATTTAATTTGATGTTTCACTAAAATGCACTATTTGAGACAACACCAATAATTCCAATAAGTACTAAACTTGTTTTCCAATTTGAAGGGCAAACAGAGGCCGATGATTGTCCTAACACACACAGGTCGTCTCAAGATAAACTTTAGAAGTTCGGAATCAGGCCATAAAAGAGATTTAAACTACGTGTACTGGAAGATCCCTGGTTAAAGTCCAGGCTATGGCACGGAATTTTACTTAAGCTAAGTATCCACCCTATCCCAAACTTCCCTTTGTGTGAGTATTTTTTGAAATGCCCGACTTTCCCGAAAACGCATAGCAATTTTAATATCAGCATTATACAATTAAGCCATTTGCCCAAAAAATGAAATGTATAATTTGAGTGAAATTTTGTTCATTGGCAAGTAGTTGCACGTTATTTTATATAACTTGTAAACGTTTAGATATAAATAAACACATTGTGGGTTAGCTATGATCTTAATTGCCAGAATCAAATTAGCGGCTTCCGTAGGCCGAAATTTCGTCCTGCAGCAGTTATTTGGGAGAGAATCTAATGGCAGGAGCCGTTGCTTTTAGGCGCACTTAAAAACCATTGGCCTTGGCTGGGTTTGAATCCGCCAACTTGGAATCAACCAATTGAGCTACATAGACCAAATAAAGGGTTACCAAGTCCAAGTCGTGTACTGACAGGCTGTTAACAGCCAGAAGGTTTTTGCTGCGTACCCACCCAGGTTTTGGGTCTGACCGCAGGTTGTTAATTGTGATGTTTGTAGGATGATGTGATATTTTTTGTTGAAGAAAATTTTGTTGAGATAGCTTTTTGCTCCTCTTTAATTTTGTACAAGATGCCAAACAGCTTTTTTGTTTACACCCTGGTGTTTTATTATTCTAAAAAATGGGGTAAATTTAGTAGCCAAACAGCTCTTTTGGAGATTTGTAATTTAGCTTATGCTGCTGTAAGGATTAACTCCTTTGTTACCTCGGATGCCCGCAAGCCATACGGGGTACCCGGTAACGCCTGAATCGGCGTCTCGCAGCGTCGTAGTCTCCTAGAGACCGAACCAGGGCGCTTCTATGAGCAGGAATTTTATCGTAAAATTTTGTTGCCCGGCGTCTAATTTCGTCCTCCACGTATGGGAGAAGGGAAGCTTCGTGAAGTAACCTCACGGGAAAAGAACGGCCCACAGAATAGATGGATCGGAGTCCTCTATTCTGTGCACGCTGAAGGTATGCTATCCAGCTATCGGCAGCCATGCCCAAGATTTCACAGGCGTACAACATAAGTGGGATTATCAGCGCTCGAAAGAGGTGTAGCTTAAAGCGGACTGGCATCGAGCGCGAACCCAGCATTGGGTACAGAGAGGCAATAGCCCCCTGCACCCGTGCCGATAGTTCCCTGATGTGTCCGCGGAAAGTTAGGCCTCTATCAAGTTGAACGCCCAGGTACTTGATGGTAAAGGGTTACATGATACACAAAATTGTATTACATAGAA
>CM060950.1:144899309-144904309 GCA_030765055.1 Mantis religiosa
TAAAAGAGATAATAGCCTTTCGTTCAGATCACCGAACAAGATGGCTCCGCAGTAATGTCTGAGGTTGGCATTCCAGACTTCCCAGATATTAATCCTGTCGACTATCCGCTCTGACCTTGCTTTTTTCATTGATTTTTTGATCGATAGGCGAACGCTGGGTGCTTTTTCATCTATTATGATTTTATTTACCTAAACTCTTTCATCCCGTTTGTTTCCGAAACTTCACCAATATTTCTAGGTTTCTTGGCGTATGGTGACGCCGATCACACAGTGCGGATGTTTGTTCAGAGGAAGAAGTATTCTCCGTGGACACTACAGAATTGCTTGGCTTAGGGTTCCTCCAGCATTACTTCTGGGCAGCTCCATTTGTGTCTTCCTGTTAGAAAACATTATTGACTTACGGGTATCTTTGTGATCCCTCTGTTTGCGGTTCCTTTAACAAACCTTCCTTCAATAGGTCTTCCAGTCCATGTGTGTCCGCTTCCGTTTTATATCCTCTATTATATATATTCATTGGTTTAAAATGTGGTACGCGGGTTTGTGAGATCATTATAGTTTAGAGCTTGGGCCATTATAACTGCAATACTTACAAGCGAACTTTGATTTAGTGGCTGTACAATTTCAAATGTTAGCATGGTTTATTTCTCCTGTCTTAAAACCTCTGTTTGCTTCCTTGTACAAATATGGAAACAAAACTAAATAAGTTTTTCTTGAATGACACTGTGCTACCTCCAACTCCATTACTGTACGAATGCTTTGATAAAGTTGTGACCAACTGGCTCGTCCTGTTTCTTCAAGTGATAGCTATAAGCAGTAGCAGCAGCAGCAGCAGCAGCAGCAGCAGTAGCAGCAGCAGCAGCAGCAGCAGTAGTAGTAGTAGTAGTAGTAGTAGTAGTAGTAGTAGTAGTAGTAGTAGTAGTAGTAGTAGTAGCAGCAGCAGCAGCAGCAGTAGTAGTAGTAGCAGTAGTAGCAGCAGCAGCAGCAGCAGTAGTAGTAGTAGTAGTAGTAGTAGTAGTAGTAGTAGTAGTAGTAGTAGTAGTAGTTGTTGTTGTTGTAGCAGTAGTAGTCGTGGTAATGGTAATGGTAGTGGTAGTGGTAGTTGCAGTGGCAGTGGCAATAGCAAGGGCAATGACGTAGCAACATGAGCTAAAAAGGCGCTTTTAAATGTTTTTATTGACTAACTTTAGTTATTTTATACTCTTAAGTGTAGTTAAAAGCAAGCACACTTGCAGCTTTTAGCTGTTAAATCTGCAAATAAGCAGTAGTGTTGAGTTTTAAATTCAGCAAGTTTATGAAACATTGTAAATAAGTCGCTTGGTGTGTCGATTTTGGACCAGGTAACGCAGGGGATGCGTAGCACCTCAACCTCAAGTAGGTAGAAACGAATGAGGTGAAGGAACTGCAGGAGACGTATGGGCTACATGGCCAGCCAGTGCAGAAAACAGAAGCGAGCAGAATTCCCTAAACCATATAGGTTTGACTACCTGGTTGGTCAACGGTGACACGCGCAAGCCACTGAAGGAAAATCATGTGCTCCCCTCCAGCTTGAACCAGCGAAACCTCAGTAGTAGAGACCCGAACAACCACTCTCTAACGGTGCCGAGAAGGAGCTCCATATCCCAAGATTTTGCGCTTTATGTTAACCGAAGGCCAACACACAGCCCCGGAATCAAATGCAACATGAGAAGAAAGAGGTAAAATGAAAGCAAAAGAAGCCGTCAATGTTAGAAGACACCAACCCAGTATTCCTCTTGCTAACCACGGAATACAAAGGTCACAGTGGAAGGACACCAGAAATCAAACCCCAGACTCACCGACTACTTTATGCGTTACCACTTAGCCTTCTTGTTCAGTCAAAGGGTTGTTATAAACTATAACATTATCGAAGGATTTTATCTTATTTGGAATATCTTTTAAGTTACAAAGCAAAATATTCGGATTTAATACAGTTATGTGACTTAGAGACATTTCTCACAGAAATTGCCAGGGAGTTTATTTAAAATCAATGCTGGTTATGCGTTTACGGCTCTCAGAGAATAAAATGTGGAATTTAAAATAATATATCTAGCAAGTCCTTTGATTGTAAACAGTGCTAGTTGTCAAAGGATACAATTATTAACATGCCACAGGGGATAGAGTTTGATGAAAAACAAGTTAAACAATTTCCCATAAAAATGTTGAATATTTACGTTTCAATAACAACCACTAACTCTACATGGTAACACTATAGCTTATTTTTATAGTTATGTATTTTCCCTTTAGATATGAAAAATTTGTAGACTAGTCTTTTTATATCTGGTCCTCAGTAATTCATTAAAACAGGTGTATTTATATTATCATAAGCAAAATTGACCACTTTAGGGAATATTAAGCACCTTATAAATAAAAATAATAGCATTAAACATCTTTAGATACGCAGATTTAAGCAATAGAGGCATTGAAAAATCTCAAGATAGAAAAGAAGAATGGCCAGTTAATAAACGAGTTTTAATTAGGGCCGAACTTTATAAGTTGAGAGATTTGCCGGAACAAACTAAGTTAGCTGTAAGCAATGCGGCTTACAGTAGAAGAAGTGTAGAAATACTCGAAGCCATTTTCAAGTGATTAAATATTTTCAATAACTTCGCGTGCTTTCGCTAACTCTGTGATGAGTTAGGTGTGACGTAGCTGGGCCTATATATTGCGAACTCTATGACAACAATGAGTACTTGTGTGTCAACTTCACTCGTTCTTTAAGCAGAAGCTGTTCTATGACAGAAGCCATTTTTCTCTACAGCTGTACAGTATAAAATTGCCTTTAAAATGTGGAGGTTAGATTTCAAAGTTAATTACATTGTGGAATGCTTCAGGCACTAATGTCTTGGAATCGCACTCAGGAGTTCTTGTTTCAAACACTAACGTGATTGATTATGATTAAACTAACTTTACCAATAAGTTCAAATTATTTCACAGATAAATGACACACCAGAAGCACCTGATCGATTGGCATTACGCAGCAATGGCAATGAGACATAGCATCAATATAGATGGCATAGGAAGAACGGAGGACAGGGAGGGCGCGAGGGGGTTATATAATACGACTATACTGGCAACAGAGCTGAAACCTCACCCCATTCCCAACATATACTTAGAGAAGAATGAAATTGTTGTTGCATGCATTTGAAGTAAATCAAATTTAATATAAAATAATATAATTTACTATAAAATAAAGGCGTTAACCCGATACACAACGGTTTATTTAAATGCAATTTACATTGATAAAACAAATAATTTATTATTTTATTTGTAGCTCAACTTAAAACTTATTTGCACACACATCTTACACACATAATACGCACCTATATGCAAAAAATTGTTTGTGTTGAAAAAATAATTGTATTACATTATTGACAACATTCGGTTGTTAGACGTTTAGTACCTACGATTACTTATAAACGTTGCACTAACCACGCACACTTTCCTCAGTGAGACAGTTAATAATCAGATAAAGTAATAATTTTATGTTAAAATACTGACAAGGGTGACAAAAAAGCTTTTTGTGGTTTGTTGATTTTTCAGATTATAGCCGTACCT
This sequence comes from Mantis religiosa, assembly GCA_030765055.1. Lineage (NCBI taxonomy): Eukaryota > Metazoa > Arthropoda > Insecta > Mantodea > Mantidae > Mantis > Mantis religiosa. Next base: position 144,902,883 of record CM060950.1, read on the forward strand.
AAGTATGAGGTACCCGAGGGCATATATCTCAAAGCCGGAAATCGGTCCACGCACTCTCAAACTAGAGCCGCGAACGAAACCACTGATCTACTCCGGCTATTGCTAAAAGTTATTATTGCTATATTAAAGCACGCAATATTGTAATATAAGGGTTGTAATCCCTTTTGATTGGAATTATTGCGCTGAAGGAGGCCTTCCGGCTGATCGCAAGGATGGGCGTGTGGCCACTCAGCTATTGAGTCTGTGCCAGTTCTTCGGTAGAACAATAGCCGTGAGCCTTACGGTTACCGAAGATTATTTTTTGCACTTTCAGTATTTTATTTTTCTAGAGCATTCCTTACTTATCTGTGGCCTACATAAGAAGCCGAGTAGTACACGCTAGGCGGCCAATTGAATAAGTCTACTCCTCTGCATACGTCAAGTTGTGTTGAACTCAATGTGCGCAGTCAATGTCAAGCAAAGTGATTTTGTGAGTGTATTTCAGTAGTGAGTTGTGACTCACCACTTTGTGATTTGATTCCATGGACCGGTTGTGTTTTGTTTTGAATATGTATAACAGTGTCTCAAGAAACTAAAATGGAATTTAGAGTACATCATTGTATAATTATGCAAGAGATATTGACCGAAAATTCATTATGTGATTTTACTAGCAGGGGCGCCCTTAATGAAAGTAAATGTCAGCCATTAACATAGGAAACGCTTTGTAAAGTTCATCGTTATAATTAAGTTTGTAATTCAAACTTGCACTGACATAAAGTAAAAAGCAAAATATTTATACGACAAACAGTTGTTACAAAACCGAAGACAGTTCTATTTTAAAATCAAATATAGTACGTGGTTAGCTTATTCGGCACGCCAATATTTCCAGAGATATTGCAGTAGTAAACAAGACATTGAAATTGCCTTCATTTTTTGCGCAGTTAGCAACTTGGCTACCACATCTGGAAACCAGAATTCGATCACAGTGTTCGTAAAGGAGATTAGGATAAGTAGTGAACGAAGCAGAGAATCGTGCAATTGTTCGTTTTACTTCGGTTCAGTCCCCATCCTACCCATAAACTATACCATGATCGTCATCGTCTTTATCGTTGTCACGAGTTAAGTATTATGCTGACTTATGAACGAGTTAAGAAAGAAAACATTGCTGTCAATGTGGACAAGTATATTGGCACTGACCTTCACATTACTTTTAGAACTATAATAGCCAAATTAATTAAGGGATTCCTCTTGGGTACAGCAAATGCTGATTTGTCAGTTATTCATCATTATAGGTATGTATTTATTTATAGCTGAAATGTAATAAAAGTTTTAAAAACGCTAAGACTTTAACTTGAATTACTATGGCGTTTACCCTTAGTGTCTTCCAAGTCGTCAAACTAATTCCAGTGCCTTCTACTGGGTTTGCAATTGGATTTAGTTTGTTTCCA
>CM060950.1:144911809-144916809 GCA_030765055.1 Mantis religiosa
AGAAGTTAGGTGTAACTTGTGGGTAATTTTCATGTTCTACTATCCTTGTTTGGATATTTCGTTTATCGAAGGAAATAACTAATGTGTACAATTAATAATTGAATAATAAATGTTGTTACAATTGTAACATATGTATCTTCAAACCAAAATCCTTCTATTTTATGTCCCACATTTAAAATGCATAAATATCTATAGTATTCATAATAAGAATAGTATGTGTTTATAGAAGTACAGTGTTCAATAAGATTAACCCAATAAGATTAACCCAATAAGATTAAGTATTTATTGGTCCGTTTCTTCCTCTTCTTGGTGTGTTTTTATAATATTGAGAATTAGTATAACAGATCACTGCAATATAGCTTCTGAATGTCCCAAAGGTAAATCTCCTGTGGTGTTCAAGCACTGTCTGTATTGCGGGAAGTTGCGCATGAGGTCACAGGAGGTGATATGAACAAAGCACTATTTCTAAAGAATCCAATTTTAATCTTTATACAAATGATCTGGCTGACGACGAGCCCTAAAACACCATACACTAACTCACTCATCTTTATAGAATAATAGAGCCTGTATCCCTGATTAATGAAACCTATGTGCATTTTCCATTGAAATTCATGTCCAATGGCGTATATGTTCCTAAACTATACCTGGGTGTCCTTCGTTACTTTGATCTTTCAACAATTTGTGTTGCAGCGTGTAACATAGTGACATATGTTCACTTGCTCAAAGCCAGAGTCTAAAGTTTTCGTTTAATTTACTATAAACTGGTGTGCAGTTAATTACTGTTCATCAAGCATGACATGATATACGTTTCCAGCCACAGAATATTATGTCAGTCACATACATCTGGGAAACAACACGTGACCTAGAGTCGAAATTGGCATAATGTCCAGCAATAAACAGACATGAAACAGTGTTTGAAGTCTAATGCGAGATCAAACAGCGAAAATCGTCAAAAACTGTTTATTTACATTTCGTACAGTGCTATTAACTGGAATTTCCTGTTTAATTTGATGTATTTTTAACATCGTATGCAAAATAGCTTATTTTTAAAATGATTTTGCTTCCGACATATTTTTGTTAATTTTACACATCATGGATAGCGATTCCTAAAAATCGGAAGAAGAGAGGTAGATATGCTTATTTGTAAGGGAAGTTTTGCGCTATGTAGTGCTACTACTGCTATGTATGACACCTTCTTTGTGCATAAGCAATGCTATTCTTTTCTACTACTTTTCTTTAATCGATTGTTCTATGAATTACATCTATGTGTATAAATTAAATTCCGTTTTATTTATGGACTCTCCTTGACTGCTATAGTTCTCAGTGTCCCATTCTGTATTGGGAGTGAAATGCCATTAATTTTGCTCTGAAACTTCAACACTCTTGAAGTTCCTTTGCTTTGATTTACGTGACGCAATCTATGACTTGTGACCAATCAGCTTCAATTACCTTCCTTAGTAAGACCCGCTAAAGACTTTTACGCCAGTAAGAAATTCATCGCTGTCGAATCTACAACCCAGGAAACTAGAGGGGCCCATGAGCCACTGATAACAAATATATCTAATTTTTGTTTTGGATCTACTTTTCCGATAATGACATGGTTAGTTTTCTTTTTAAATTAATAATTGCTGTGAAGCACTGGATTAAGGATGCCATAGTTATCAAACTATATTTCTTGACAAATGACTTTATTGTATAAAAAGTACACCAGTAAGCCTAAGAAACATTCATATTTATGATATAAACGATTCAGTCTCATATCTTAAATAACGTCTGAGATAATTGGTTTGAAATAATAGGAAATAAGACGAAATGACGTTAATATCCCAATTAAAAGGTTAAAGAATAGGGCCTTATTGATTGAAGATCGCATAAGATTAAGGTAAACATCCTGTGTAGAAGTAATTTGTGGAGATGGTTAGCAATTTGTTGCATTAATCTAACAGTTTGCTCAAAACTAGATGGACACTTTGTCCTTAAAGCCTTCATCGTGTCATAACATAGCAAAACGAGAAAGAAAGAAAAACGTACACTCACATAAGATCTCTGGCAGATTTGCAGCATTATGTGAATAAATACATAATTTCATAGCACTTTGAATGAGAAAACATATCACATGAAATACATTCTATTAGACATTGTTTTAATGATTTAATTATACTATTTGTTTAATCCATCCATTGCGGACACTTTCAAAGTTGACTTAAGGTATATCTTCTCTAGTTAGAAAATATTGAAGCTAAATGTATACAACGTTCTAGAATTAATTAATCTAGTGTGCCAGTAAATCTTAGGTTAGATGAAGTACGTTGTGACGTAGCGGCTATGGTTTAAGGTTATCGGAAAGTTGGTTCTGGAAAGTGGGAAATATAAACAGATAAGCAGCTTGTTCACATAACGTAAACACAATAATTGTTATCGCCGAAAGATTCTGGAACCTGGAACATTTTGGAGCAATATATAAACATCCAAATCTATATTTGACAGCATTTTTGAGGAGTGTATGAGTCTCGATAAGCAAGTAAATGAGTAGTTAACGAGTGCTTTTCTGGTGCAAAAATATAAACTCTATCCGAGCGAATTTCTGGGTGTAAAAATATATGTTTGGTGTTGTAACAGCAAGGACACGAGACGTCTTGTATTCCACTCCCCATCCAGTGAACCGTCCGCATGAAGAGGCTGCGTCGTGAGTATCTCATTACGACGCGAGAAAGTGAAGTAATAACACTGGAACAAGTTCGCTTTCACAAAGTGGTAGGGTATGTTAAGTGAAGTCTCACGGAATGTGAACTATATTATTATGTGACAGTCCACGTTAGTAAAGTGATAGTTTAAAAACAGGACGAAGGTATAATACCCAAATTATTTGCACTGCTGTAAAAGTTATATGTGTCAGCTTTATATGAAATAAGAGGGAATTTCCAATTTTTGACATACCTAAAGATAAAATAACAAGAAAATGGAAATTTTATAAACAAATATTTAAAGCCGAACTTGAGATTTGGCAAAGTTTGTCTTTGCCTTACAGAGGTTTGTATGGTAACAAATTAAGAAGCAAAGCTATGTTGCAATTTTGGGTCATGTAATTTGGACAAAAACGAAACAATTTGTAATTTTCACAATTTTGGCTAAACCTTTTCCTGCAGCCTAGAACAAGAGGTTGATCATTATATAAATTCTATAACAGAAGAAAAATATTTTTTGAGAAAAGCTGGAGCTACTATAGTTCGCGTTAAACAAAGAACTACTCAAATAAATATGCATGAAATGCGAGCTACAATGTGTATGAAAGGAATTTATTTCTAAGACACAAATTACCAGATTTAATAAAAACGCACATAAAAATAATTGTAATGGACATGACCACGGCTTTGCAAAGATTTGTCGTGTCCTGAGCAAATCGCCTGCAGTTATTGGAAAAAATAAATGTTAAAAAAAAGCTCAAGAATTCCTGCTGACGAGATTACACGAATGAGCCTAAATATTTTTTGCGAAATAGGTTACCTGTTTGAGAGCAGAGAGTCAACTATTCCAGCATGAGCTGTAGGGTAAGTATCTTGGTGTGCTTCTGCCGACAACATTTTTCCAACAATTTTCAGATATTTCATGGATTGGCGAATTTTCTTGAAAGGGATACCATATATTATAATGATCCTACACTTATGGGAAAGGTGAACATTTATATAAGAAATAAATTACGTAATCTGGTGTCACCAGATGCAGCGCAAAGACATCCTTAACATTTGGAGATTTAATGTCCTAATTACTGCTACCCTAAAAGATGGGTTCGGTTGAAGGCTCCACACAAGGGAATATGTTACATGCACGGCAAACCACCGTTCACACCGCCAGTCCTTCCACACTAAAAATTGAGGCAGGAAAGAAAATTAGGTATAAACGAATTCATGCCAGCATATAATCTATACCATCATTTGCCTACCGACCTGGAAAAACCATGAAAAGTCCCAAAGTAAGGATGGCTGGGTGTGATCAGCGTGGGAAACCTAGACCCTTTAGACCCTCAGGCAACCCGCTCTGTTGAGTATTCCACAATACAATTGAATTTGCTTCCGGTATCGGAATTACGTTTTTCCTCTGCTAGGAAGTAATGCAATTGACTAGTGAGGACCTCGCAGACCCATTCAGAAGTTCTGGTGGCAAGCCACGCCCAGATGGCTCGGGAAGCTAACTGCCAGCAATATACTTATGTCATCCTTATTGGGGTCATAGGGTAGACTTTGGCTTACTTCGTCATGATGCATTTAGATTAGTAGGTGCTGCTACTTATTAAACAAGGGAGCTCAATTATTTTCGCTCTACTGGTTATTATTTTAACAAAAATTAAATTATTTTATTTTAACTTTGTATTTTAGTCCATACTGAAATAAAGTTCATCACTTATTACATAGAATTTAGAAGTGTAGAAATTATAGTTATAAGAGCACAAAGGTAAAATGCTCTTATACAAAATATACAAAGGTAAACTTCAACAACTACTTAAAAATGCAGGAAAAGATGCCTCGCAGAATTAATTTATGCAAATAGCAAGCAGTTCAAAGTTATGTGCTCTTCTAATTAAATGAGGAAATTATATAGCGAGCAGGCTTTCGTGTGGCAAAGAGATTTTTCGCTGCATCAATATACGTACGAAACCCCCACAACTGAAGTTCACTGTTATGGCACAGGGTAATGCTCTGAACAAACAGAAGCCTTAGCGGTTGGGAACACTTGTGGCCCAAATGCTGCTCCTTCTGTCTGTGGAGGCACAAATATTTCAACAGGATTATGAGCAGCAACCCTCCTACACACTAATGGCATCTGCGAGTGAAATAGTATCACCTGTGCCCTCTATTGTTTATGTAAATGTGCTATCCTATAAACTTCAAAGTGATTTCGACTTTTTCTTAACTCTCCGACTTCCACATTGTCTGCGTCCCTGTAATGGAATCTTGGTATAACACATGGCACCCATTTTGGAGATGTAGCTCTGGATTATCGGG
>CM060950.1:144921809-144971809 GCA_030765055.1 Mantis religiosa
ATACTAATACTAATAATACTAATACTAATAATAATAATAATAATAATAATAATAATAATAATAATAATAATAATAATAATAATAGTAATAGTAATAGTAATAGTAATAGTAATAGTAATACTAATAGTAATACTAATAATAATAATAATACTAATAATACTAATAATACTAATAATACTAATACTAATACTAATACTAATACTAATACTAATACTAATACTAATACTAATACTAATACTAATACTAATACTAATACTAATAATAATACTAATAATAATAATAATAATAATAATAATAATAATAATAATAATAATAATAATAATAATAATAATAATAATAATAATAATAATAATAATAATAATAATAATAATAATAATAATAATAATAATAATAATAATAATAATAATAATAATAATAATAATAATAATAATAATAATAATAATAATAATAATAATAATAATAATAATAATAATAATAATAATAATAATAATAATAATAATAATAATAATAATAATAATAATAATAATAATAATAATAATAATAATAATAATAATAATAATAATAATAATAATAATAATAATAATAATAATAATAATAATAATAATAATAATAATAATAATAATAATAATAATAATAATAATAATAATAATAATAATAATAATAATAATAATAATAATAATAATAATAATAATAATAATAATAATAATAATAATAATAATAATAATAATAATAATAATAATAATAATAATAATAATAATAATAATAATAATAATAATAATAATAATAATAATAATAATAATAATAATAATAATAATAATAATAATAATAATAATAATAATAATAATAATAATAATAATAATAATAATAATAATAATAATAATAATAATAATAGTAATAGTAATACTAATAGTAATACTAATAGTAATACTAATAGTAATACTAATAGTAATACTAATAGTAATACTAATAGTAATAATAATACTAATAATAATAATAATAATAATAATACTAATAATACTAATAATAATAATAATAATAATAATAATACTAATAATAATACTAATACTAATACTAATACTAATACTAATACTAATACTAATACTAATACTAATACTAATACTAATACTAATACTAATACTAATACTAATACTAATACTAATACTAATACTAATACTAATACTAATACTAATACTAATACTAATACTAATACTAATACTAATACTAATACTAATACTAATACTAATACTAATACTAATAATAATACTAATACTAATAATAATACTAATAATAATAATAATAATAATAATAATAATAATAATAATAATAATAATAATAATAATAATAATAATAATAATAATAATAATAATAATAATAATAATAATAATAATAATAATAATAATAATAATAATAATAATAATAATAATAATAATAATAATAATAATAATAATAATAATAATAATAATAATAATAATAATAATAATAATAATAATAATAATAATAATAATAATAATAATAATAATAATAATAATAATAATAATAATAATAATAATAATAATAATAATAATAATAATAATAATAATAATAATAATAATAATAATAATAATAATAATAATAATAATAATAATAATAATAATAATAATAATAATAATAATAATAATAATAATAATAATAATAATAATAATAATAATAATAATAATAATAATAATAATAATAATAATAATAATAATAATAATAATAATAATAATAATAATAATAATAATAATAATAATAATAATAATAATAATAATAATAATAATAATAATAATAATAATAATAATAATAATAATAATAATAATAATAATAATAATAATAATAATAATAATAATAATAATAATAATAATAATAATAATAATAATAATAATAATAATAATAATAATAATAATAATAATAATAATAATAATAATAATAATAATAATAATAATAATAATAATAATAATAATAATAATAATAATAATAATAATAATAATAATAATAATAATAATAATAATAATAATAATAATAATAATAATAATAATAATAATAATAATAATAATAATAATAATAATAATAATAATAATAATAATAATAATAATAATAATAATAATAATAATAATAATAATAATAATAATAATAATAATAATAATAATAATAATAATAATAATAATAATAATAATAATAATAATAATAATAATAATAATAATAATAATAATAATAATAATAATAATAATAATAATAATAATAATAATAATAATAATAATAATAATAATAATAATAATAATAATAATAATAATAATAATAATAATAATAATAATAATAATAATAATAATAATAATAATAATAATAATAATAATAATAATAATAATAATAATAATAATAATAATAATAATAATAATAATAATAATAATAATAATAATAATAATAATAATAATAATAATAATAATAATAATAATAATAATAATAATAATAATAATAATAATAATAATGGTAGGTGTGAATATAAATCGTTTAAAACAACGGTATGTTTCTGAACTGATTGCATGACAAAGAGGGATAAAAGGATACCGTATTGTTAAATTTATTACATATGTCTTTATTGTTTATTGACAATGCAAGGAAACTATTTGTATTACAGACTTCAAAAAAATAAGTTACATGTAAGTTGCACAGAAGAAAAAGAGGCGGTTGCGGGGAGGAATAGCATAAAGAGAGAAAAATTGGGAATTGTGAGATGAAGAGATGGTGAAAGAGGAAGAATTAAAAGAGAAAATCAGGAAATAGTAGAGAGAATATGACAGAAGTCAGCAGGGGAGAATAATAAGTTTTCCATGAAGCATCATACCTATATTAATCACTATCAATATGAGCAAAGAATTTTATTGAAATGAAGTACCTTTTCCAGCCAGTCTTGGTCTTTCGTTTGACTTCAACTGAAAGTGAACAACTCAGCATTCTCTTTCAATGATGAAGATTGCGCCTCTGATATCGAGATATAATACGTGAAATAAGTTATTGGATTGTAGCAAGAAATTATTTATGTGACGTCTCGCTGACATCAAATCTCGAGCTGCGGCCATGCACAGCCATAATCCCGAGAGCACTGGCCACGTGGATTAGCACATAAAATAAACATAGATTGTGGCCCCATTGCTCACCTGTGGATAACGCTTCCCAGATCCATTTTCCACACCCCCGTAAAAGTGTTACTCACGCGCTGAGGCTTACATTCATCAAAATCAATTCGACATTGTTTGGAAAGTTCTACCTGAACTATTAGCTGTGTTTTCTTTGCAGTACTTTTGCGATTGAAATTCTTATTACGTCACGTTAACTGCTTTGAAAAACGTTTACCAAAATTTAAATGTATAATGACTTTCAAATAAATTTTGCATGTCTTCCCCTAACTGGAGTACGAGATCTAATGCATAGTCATTAAGAATTAAGGCTTTGTGGAATTACAAACAGCAGGTTGTTATAAATATAATTTTGAGAATTATAAACATAATTAATTTGTTCTCAGTTAAAGAAGAACAAATAATTGTAATGGTGGGTATAATGTGTTTTTACTAATTGCTTTGCTTCTAAATCTAATAAATATTAACTTTATGTATTACAATATTGCATAATTGCGTTTTTTTACGTTTTGTTTATGATACATTACACGCTTGTTCAATGTTATACCTCACAAATTCAATAAGATGTCACTAATTCAGCGTAGATAGCTTTATAAGAGAGGAACGTTCTGTACAAAAGATATATCTTTCTCAGATACCAAATGGTTTTTCCGTTCCTATGTTCCTTTATATCCAAAGAGAATGAACAAAGATTATTTTGGTAAGAGTCTCGTTGAATTTTGTTGACTAAAACAGTAGACATGCTATTGCTAAGGAAGTTCTTTAAACGTCAGTTCCTTAACAAGCTATAACATGTTGAATAATTTAGTAACCATTTTCAATCAATTAACATGAAAAAAGTGTTCGTTGTACGTAAATTCCAATTTTTAAAGAAAATCCTGCAGGTTTGCAACTATAACTAAGCATCGATAGCTTTATTTTATCCATGAATTTAGACCTGACCTTTAATTAGTGAATATATAGAAATATTTGCTGAAGAAACAAAAAAGTAATCTTCAAATGATGTGGGAAGTTTCATAATAAAACTTTGCAACTTTATTTTAACAAGTATAATATAAATAATTCTTAAAAATACATAAGAGCTGTTTTACATGTGAGAAAAATCGATATTCCGTTTATAATGTACTCCTATATCATATTTACGTTTTTCTCTTATAATTTCTTGGCAAGGTCCCTACTATTTCATTCTTACCGCCAAAAATGACGTGGATATTTGTTTCAAGCGAATCCAAAACTTCAAACTCATATTAGTGTCTTCCTCGCTTGAGGTCCCTTCTGGTTTCTCTTATAACACTCTTCCTAGTGGCTTGTTACTTTCAGGGAGGCTCCTCCTGAACAAATCTTATTCAGGAAACCGTCTTCTAAGGACAGTTAGGCTTGCTGAAAGGTTCGGTGTACCTTAGATTATGAATATCACATAGGATTACAACATTCCTAACTGCGCTTCGGAAGCCTTGGGAACAGTATTTCATCTATATTGAGCGAAAACTACCCCTTCCGGTTCCTCCCATTCAGTTCTCCTTGCCGGAGGTAAGGGGCAAAGTTGCGGAAATCGTACTCTGTGTAGTCCGAGTTGAAATAGAACAAATACAGCAGTTGTTTGGGACAGAAAGTATTCAACATGATACACGATGTAGAGATGCATTGGATATTCTTTTCTAGAGACGAGAAGTAACTTTGAAGAAATGAGATAAAATATCCGTTCTCGGCCAGATCTGCGCTTTATTGTTTACATTTTAGAAAATACGCTATCAAATAAACGTCTCATATCCTAAGTTCCGAACTGACAATACAACTCGAACATGAATCTTACATAACTCCTCTGTAAACCCTGAGCTTTAAAAATCTAGCTATCCTCATAAAAACCACATAATTACGTCAAGATTCTTTATTCTATGTTCCATTTGCCTTCCGAACTGCAAGCGTTAAAAGTGTATTACTAAAATCATAAAAGCGCTTTGCGTGGTTGTTTTGCTGTTCATGCAATTCTCATGGAAATTGTGTCACATTAAAGCATGGCAATGATAGGCAATAAAGCTGTGGAGGCCACTAACGCTGTTGGATAATGTGTGTACAATGGTTTAGTGTCCCTATGGCAATTAAATTGGCCCCACGTACCAATAAAACTGTCGATTATAAGGTTTCCAGTGTTGCAATCACTGGGAGGAAACATCACATGAAGAATGAAGAGTGAGTCAAAAAGGGGGCACCTAAATGAATTAATGGTGTAGTCGAAACACTTAATTTTAAGAAATACTGCACTGCAAATTTTCGATCACATTAATAAATTAAGTGCATAATATCATTCATCTCACACGATATGCCAGAGTATACCACATTTCATTAAATACCATTAATAGACATTAGATACCAAACTCAAGGATCATGATGTAACATACCATGTCAAAATAGCTTATAATTTATATTTGATTATACTTTTACATTTTGCTTATAATGTTGCCGAATATCAAAGGGAGAAACTTTTATTTTGCTGACTATTAAGCTTCAGGAGCATGATGGGATTTCCTATTCCGTCAATATTCAGTATGTTAAATGCATTGTTCATAATTAAAAAAAAAAACATATTAAATATCAGTCTGAAGTTCTGAGGTGTCCATTTACATTTTCTAAGTTCTCCCATCTACTTTCTTTAACATCCTCGTTTGTTAAGGAAGATAAGCTTCTATGTTATACTATAGTTTGAATAAAATATATTATCACTTTTTAAAAGACAATCACGCATCTTATTAAGAAAACTTGAAGTTTTTCTTTTCTCTTTTTTTCCTTTGTCATCATAGACTTTTAAAGGCCACATTGCCTGATGTATAGTAGTATTAATTTGTAAACTAAACCTTCCCTTTAAAGATGGTGTAACGTTTATATCTCTATCTGCAGAAGGTACAGAAATTATAATTTTTTTTTTTTTGTTCGAAGTGTTGCAGCATTCCCAATACAAATTGACAGCTACAGTATAACAGTTTAAAAATATGTTTAAATATAGGGTAAAGCTAAAATATATGTTACATTAAGGAAATAATTAATAATTAATGAATAATAATATAAATTTAGGAAATTTTATTCATTAATTCTCCCGCTAAATTTTGTCTTAAGGATGATGAAACAAAGTTCAAAATTTCAAAATTGTTTTAAGCTAGTTTTTAAGCTAAGCTTTTAAGTGTTTTAAGCTATAAGTGTTTTTAAGCTCTCTCACTGGCAGATGTCTAAACTCTCAGTGGTAACAACTATCATTGAAGATACAACAGGACCTATGACCACATGAGGAGTGAATTGCAATTTTTAGTGGCTATCTGAGACTGTTGTTACTAGCTTGCCTTGTTGCACGTTACAACACGATAGCTCAAGTATTTTCCAAAACTAAGAATTATATATGTTATTTGGATTACTTAAAATCCTGATGGTCTTCCAGAAAACGCTGAAAAGGGGGAATGAAATGCATTCTTTAGGTCAGACTTAATTTCAATATTATTCCCATAACGCGCTCACAGGTTTATTGGGATTATGGTTCAACACCAGGTAACATTTTGAACGTAGTCTACTTGGACCCGCAGCTCCCCCCAAACAATCAGAGAAAGGGGTCAACCGAGGAGCCCTCCTTTCCGTCGGTCTTTCCATTAGTGCAATACCTTGAATCTAAAGAGACCCTCCCTATTTTCCAAGGGACACAAATGGGTATGCCATGTACACGCATCCACCTCAAAGGGGAAGAATCAGGAAAGCTTTTGGTAGGGCCGACAGTGATCCAGCACACTCTCTACTAGCCCTCCGGATTAGTACTGGAGGATTTTAATGCGTCGCACAAGCCGCCAGGAACTTATTACATGGATATAGCGAAACATTGCCTTGCCGAAACTAGTTCTGAATAATTACAAGATGGGAGGACTCAGATGTTAAGTCCCATGTACTTTTAATGTCAGAAGATGTGTGGCCTGGTATCCCTTTTGATCGCCGACATCAGGACTCGTGTCATTCCGGAATCGTGAGGGGTTCATAAGAGACAGGATCTAGCGTGGGACGTCGTTGCCGGAATTCCTTCCAGTTAATCGTGAAAAGTCTCCTTTGGATTACTGTCAGCAGAATTAATCAACCTGCATGTCAGAATGGTGTATACATGGGTTACGGTTAATTATTTCCTTGCTTCTGCACATGTATGCCCATATCGGAACCAAATAAATAATTGCACACATATATCTACAAGAAACGAGTTTTAGCGTGCAGTGAGGCGAGATTGTGATTAGCTTCTCTTAAACACAAAGTGTGGACAAACACTCACACGATATACGTTAAACTCTCCTGTGAAATATCGTTCTTTGAGCTATAATTAAATAGCTCAACTATGCACTTGCGTGTTACTGCATAATAAAGCTAATAGTGTGCTAATGCCTATGTTTTAGAAAACAGGAAAAATAAGAAAAAAATAACCTAATAATCCCTTCATGCCTGATTAACTTTGCTGTGGTAACGCTGTAGGCACTTTGATTGCACAAACATTGTTCTGTTTTATAGAAAATAGCCGTCCTTATAAATAGAATAACACCAACTTAAACATAATGCTCTTAAATTGAAGTCGTGTTCACTACTTGAAAAAAAATAAAGAATAACCGAATATTTTCCATATAATGTGAAATTTGGGGTGGAGTAGTTCATTAAAATCTTCCATGTTGCTTCCTTTGAAGGTGTTGAACATAAATATCAAGTGTTGTATTTAACCATCTTTTCAATTTGGAGTTATGGTGTTCACGTACACATATGCGAACACTTTCTTGATTTTTTGTTTGTTTGTGGTTAACTCATACTAGCATTTCAAGTGAAATATTAATATCGAACTTTTGGGCATAACGCAATACTTACCCTATTCACTGCAGATAAATATTACAAAAAATGTAGCTTGAAATCCTGCTCTGGTGGGGATACGTTTTGCGGGTTCAGTAATACGAGAGGATAGTTATTCAAAAAAGAGGTTTCGTTGTGAATTTGGGAAAGTAAAATCAGACTGTGACAGCCAGAATACTTCAGTGTTTAGAGCAAGCGTGGCTCACCCTGAAAGCATAATCGGTTCCTTTCCTGGAACTGCGGTTAAGAAGTAAGAAATAAAATTTGTGTTATGAAAGGAATAATACGGTAGGTAAGCTACAAATGAAACTATCCAAAACAGCATATAACTAGCGACCCAGAAAATGAAGCATCCTTTTAATCTATAACTCGACATAAATAAATGTTCTTCGTACTTAATTTCTCATGAATATATTTCTAACGCAACTGATATTTCAGTACCATAAAAAAGTGCAGAGTTTTTTTTTTGTGTAAGCATATAAACTACAGTTAATTTAATATTCCGCTGTTGAATACCTTTCTTGTTTCGATTTTATATTTTTACATGGTTTCAAATGATAGGAAACTATGTAAGCTTCCCTTGTTAATTACTTCATTCTGACATATGGATTCAAGGAAATTTTAATGTTACTATATTTGTACAGTAATAATTTAATATAAATTAACAGAAGCATAATGCATGAATATTATGAAATGAATAGCTCATGCTAAATCTCACCGAGGAAGATGGCTCAGGCAGTTTCGTCCATTGCCCGCATTCGACAGGTCCGGGTTCAATTCCCGTGGCCGACCTACCGGATCAATGGGTTTTTTCGGGGTTTTCCCGGATGGCTAGGCGAATGCTGAGTAGGCCAATTACATCCCGCGAATTTCCTGTCCCTTCATGTGATATGCTCTGAGGAAAACTACTTCCTCCTCCAGTAGGTCGGTTGCCGGACTCAGCTCCTCTGCTGGGACCATTTCGGGACCGCCGGAAAGGAACCACTGGGGTTCGGTTCACCTGCCTGGGAGCTTTGGGGCTCGGCTGCTGGGCACGTTGCTGAGGGGGAGCGATTTCGTTGTCCTGTCCTGTTGGGGGAAGTCTCTATCCAAGTAAACTGTAGGAACTCTGCCCTCTGTACTGTCGTGGCTCCTTGGGACGACCGCCCTCTGTCTCCTTCGCCTCATCCTTCCTCCCGGGGTTGCCCCACTTGGGGACATAGGAACAATGGGTCCAACATGATGTCCTACGTACCGGATAGCCTCCGTAATGAAATCCCCAATCCCAATCTCATGCTAAATCTCTAATATATTGCTAATTTCAGAACGAACTGTTTCAATTATTTACGACTGACAAATTCACCATTCTATAATTTTACACAAGAGTTATGGCATGATTGTGCTGGACAACATGGTGCTGGGACGGGTTTTCTCCGGGTCCTTCGGTTTCCCCCGTCAGCATTCCATAATCTTTCCTATCATTCATCTCGCCCTCATATATCTCATCCACTTCCTTCACCTTCACACCAGGCATTGGACCACTTATTCAGGTTCTCTACCGGATCCAAATTTCGGTTCTCAGGCCAGACCTTAAAAGGTATAGAGGAGCAAGAATCCCCTAACAACAAGATCATGGTATAACAAGAGAAGTTAAAGAAGAAGAAGAAGAAGAAGAAGAAGAAGAAGAAGAAGAAGAAGAAGAAGGAGGAGGAGGAGGAGGAGGAGGAGGAGGAGGAGGAGGAGGAGGAGGAGGAGGAGGAGGAGGAGGAGGAGGAGGAGGAGGAGGAGGAGGAGGAGGAGGAGGAGGAGGAGGAGGAGGAGGAGGAGGAGGAGGAGGAGGAGGAGAAGGAGAAAAGAAGCTATGGAATGATTCTTCTTCATTTATTGTAATGTCGTGTGGAATAAAACCGCTTGCTTACTTCGTGTGAACAGTACAAATTAGAAATGAAAAAGAAAAAAACCTAGTAAATGAAATTTTAAATTTTAGTCGTTGATCGCTTAACCATGGAGTATAGAATATGCAAGAGGATGGAGAATGTTTCGATAACTTGCTTCGTTTGTTTAAAGTTCCTTAAACATTTTTCGCTTACAAAACATATATTTTTAATATTTGCAACACTATATAACCTACATCCTGAATATTGCTGAATAGCGTAAAGCAGCTTCATTCGGAAACTTTTCACAATTTTATATAGATAGGAAACCGCGAAACATGCAGTTTATGTCTGTTTCTTGATAACACTAGCCTTTTCATAACATTTATTTTGTCTTGAGGGTTTTAAATTCCTCGTTTTTATCTCTTTCCCTATCAAATTGATTACAAATTGATTCATCTAAGGTTCCAATAAATGGATTAATGTACTTTTCGTATGTTGCATTGGACTCAGAATCTGCATTTCTCTAAATAATTGGGGGAAATAATATGCTGTGAATAACATAAACTGAATGGATGAATTATTTTTAAGCCATGCCTAAGGATTTGCAATTGGTAGAGAGAGTTCTGCGACTTTACTACAGCATACTTTGAGAATTGAATTCTAATGATTTATAAAACATAATAAAGATGTACTGCCCGCCCCCTCAAGTTCAAAGAGGTCCCGAGTTAGAATCTCGCTCAGGGTGAGATACCTGGGTAAGGTTTTTACCGTGTTTTCCCTTATCCTGAAATATGAATGTCAGGTAGCTCTAAGCTCTATGGACTCCGAGCTCATTTGAGCATCACTTCAGCCATTTCATTCACCGTTAAATATATACCATTGGAGGACGTAAAAAAGTATACTGTATATTATGGTTAAAATAACATAAAACCATTAAACATTCATAATGTGTGACTGCATATTTCTTAAGCAATTAAATTATTCTTTTGACAGATATTGACATATTATAAGAACATTTACAAATATGTTTATTTATTCCTTCTGTAATTTCTCAGAAAAACATTTCCTGTTTTCTTAGCTATATGCAAGAAAAGCCCATTCCGGTGCAGTTTTCAACCACCTGCAATAAAATTTTAAATTTGTGCTTCAAAGTAATTTTGACTTACTCAATTATCACGTAATTTACAAATAAATCATGAAGCAGCTTAGAAAACAAATCTTAATGGACACATTTGAGATATTATGGTAAACATTTTGTTAGTAATTAATAAGTTAAATTTATATAATTCAGTATTACAATGACTACGATTCTAGCAATCATTTTCTTACACATAAGCTAAGCTTGACTAAATATAAGAAATGTATAACATGGAACCAGCATGTTTCATTGATTAGCGAGCGCTC
This sequence comes from Mantis religiosa, assembly GCA_030765055.1. Taxonomy (NCBI): domain Eukaryota; kingdom Metazoa; phylum Arthropoda; class Insecta; order Mantodea; family Mantidae; genus Mantis; species Mantis religiosa. The sequence goes on from CM060950.1 coordinate 144,933,070, forward strand.
AAAAAAAGAAAAGAAAAGAAAGAAAGAAAGAAAGAAAGAAAGAAAGAAAGAAAGAAAGAAAGAAAGAAAGAAAGAAAGAAAGAAAGAAAGAAAGAAAGAAAGAAAGAAAGAAAGAAAGAAAGAAACATAAGTGCCTGAAATTTAAATGCGTTTGGAAGGTTGGCTCCCTGTAAAACCTCTTGTTGTGTTAACGAATTATATCAAGTCAGTACTGACACTGAATATTGAACTGTCCTGTTTTTGAAGTTCCTTTTTACCATTAAAGTTTGCGTATTATGTTAAACTTATTTTTATTATTTTCCCTATACTTGTAAATTTTGTCCTGCACCGTGGCGTAGCCGGCTAAAGCAGCATGCCTTGGTCCCTGGCCACGGAAAACGGCCCGGGTTCGATCCCACCCATGTGGTGGGGATATTAGGTCCCGGGCATAGGACCGGTGCCCACTCAGCAGCGTGAGGAAAGCGGCCCTGGACAAGAAAACCAACATTGCTGCTGGGGGATGCCGAGATGCTAACCACATCTCCTCCCCGTATCGGTTGGATGATCGTCCACCTCTGCCGTGCGTAGGTGAGCGTGAGGCCTGCAGTCGGGTTGGTAGGCCCTCTAAGGGCTGTCGCACCATGGGTTTACTTGTACATTTTTTTTTCATTTCCTTATTATCGTTCTGCTATGGAGGACCTTCAGGTGATCTTTCAGAGAAATTTATACGAAATTTTGAAGAAAATCCCAATATTCCAAAACACTAGAGTGCCATAAGTTGAATATATTATACCAAACAATTAAATGTAGATCTTGTTAGGATACACAGTTTCTCTAAAATGCACCATTTGAAGATTAACCATTTCCAGGATATTGCTTGTTATTTGTTTTAATTTTATAATGATAATATTTATATAAGGTTGAAAGTCGTTATTCGTTTGTTTTATGCCATGGACGTCAAAGATAAATATATAAATAGAATGGTCAGGTCATTACATAACTACGATCGTATCCGATATTAAAGATTTTGACTATCACTTAAAGGTACTGAATTTCGTAGCCTCATTTTGCCTACAATGACACATCTATTAAAACAATTTCTAGTCATGTTTATTTGGATTATCATGAAGTAGATAAATGAATGAGCGTTTATAGACATAGAAGATCAACTCCCGACATATCAGATGTTTGTAATATCAATTTATGTTGATATTTGCTTTTAATGGGGTTTTAAGACACCGATACCTATTGAATTAACTTATACTCAATTTTGACAGAAGAGAAATATAGAGCAAAAGTTAAAATTATTAAAACGTTTTTTTCTCCTTTCTCCCCTTTTTTTCTACAATACACTTCATATGAGGTAGGTTCGAACACGGATTATGTCGCCTGAAGGCGAAAAGTCCGACCACAAGTTCATGGTATCGTACAGACCTAAAATACTGTCCAGAAACAAAGTACAAATTGTATAGTTTAGTTCGGGCTCAACAAATGGACTTTACAGGCCAAAGTTGGTTCCAATTTCAGAACTCAATGGGCGCTTCTAACCTCGACTTGTTTCAATGGGAACCCGAGCGTGAACAATCCCACCTCAGGGTAACTAATGCAACAGAACTCAACTCTCATTAGGGACCTGCTCTGCTTGGTGTTTGAATTTCCAGCATGTGTCACAAGTATTACATCACTGATTTCAATAACTTCTAGTTTACTGGTTATATATAGCTGCAATTTACTGATCTCGTGCTACTTAGTACTTATATATGCTCAGCTACTAGGCACTGAGAATTTTCGATAAAATACAGGATGTCCATAGATCACCTTGGAAAATTCAAATGAAGTGAGATGCGACCATTTCTCCATTTTAAATATAATCAATAATAACTGCTCCACAAAAATAAAACGAATAATAAAATATATTTTTTGGAAAGATCTTGCAAATACGTATTTTAGAATCAGGGTGTAATAGAGTATTTGGCTTCCAGATTTTTTAAAGCCCAAAAGTGATATTTGAATAGATGTATGGAAATGTATCTGGGTAAGTTTAGAAATATTATATTTTACAATTTAGAATTTTCATACATTTGCTATTTTAAAAGTTCTCATGTCCTTTCTTTAAAGGTTGATGGCGAAGTCTAAAGAGGATTCTTGTAATATTAGTATATCTTTGAAACTGGGGTATTAGTGATATAATACATTATTGAATTTTAGAAGATAAAGATTATAACATAACTTAATTTTCTCTAGCAAAAGCTTCAAAGTTGCACAAAATTTGGTATTTACTGGTAAATAACATTAAAAATAATGCTCAACATCTGAAAGTTTAAACTTCACAAATTTTGATTTTCTGGGGCATTTCACGCTACAACCGAGTTACACTATTTTTACACAATGTTTCTTTTACAATTAGACATGGCTCTTAAGGATGCCCATCTGTGAAATTTGGTAGAAAAGTGCAGAAAATGGCAAAATATTCTTTTTGCCTAATTAAAGAGAGTAATCCATGCAATTCAATTTCCTATTATTTGTAATACCGTGCAATCCTTTAAAATTTTGGCATATGACTATTTAACTGGGTCACTGTAAGTGGGCACAGAGTTTTATTTCACCTATTTTGGTGAATTTCTCTAGTTTTTAATTTTCAGGGCTTTTAAGAATATAAATCGCTCCACACAATGCAGCTTTCAAGCTTGGAAATTGTTGTGCTTGGATAAAAACTATCCCAAAGGACATTTATGAGAACATTTTTATAATGTCACCAGTGTATGTGAAATTAAATAACAAAGCAAACATTTCACAAGCAAATATTAAAAATTAATAAAAGGGGAATTGAATAATTTTTTTATCCTAAACCAAGTGTCAGATTAAAATTTCATATCTCAAATATTACTAACAATATATTTATGAGTATAACCGCAAAGTATTATTTTACTTAAGTTAGAAAGCTTAATTGAATGACAATAATAAACCATAAATATATTAATATCACAATAACTATTTTGGACATAGACATGAAAACTGGTCTATGAGCTATTGTTAATGCCACACTAACTGTGTTAAAGTTTCAAGTCAATCCAAGCAAAATTGTAGATTTTAGTATTTTCACAAATGGGTATCCTTAAACCTAAATGCCATGTTATAATTAAATTAAAAGAACTGTAACAAATATTCTACAGATTGGCTGAATGTTGTATAAATAAGCAATTTCAGTACAGAGTAGGATTACAACTTACTACGGAGGGAATTCGGCACGGAGCCCAGTTGTGATCCTTTGTACATATGCCCCCCGTGAGAAAGGAGGAGGTGAGAGGAGACATAGGGCCACGACAGTGCAGAGTGCAGGGCCCCTACATTTTACTTAGAGGGAGGCCAGGACAACGGACATGCCCCCCTTCTGAGGACACCAGTCGTCATCCATTGTACCTACGCCCCAAGCGAGGCCATCGGTAGGAAGGATGAGGTGAGAGGAGACAGAGGGCCACGACAGTGCAGAGTGCAGGGTTCCTACATTTAACTTGGAGGCCAGGACAATGGACATGCCCCTCAACTGCGGAACGGAAACGGGACCAGCAGCTGGTTCGCAAATCGTCGGGCTGCCGATCCCTAAGTGGTCCAGCAGAAGTTTCGGAGACCGGCAACCGACCTTCCGGAGGAAGAAGTAGTTTTCCTCAGAGCATATAACCCTGCCATGCACCGCCGAGACACCCACCGACACTTCTTAACCTGATGAGAGACCACCAGATGACAGATGATATGAAATGATGCTGGAGATGAAATGGCGCGATGGAAACTTCGGGGGATGTAAATAACCTACTCGACATTCGCCTAGGGACCCGAGAAAACCGCCGAAAAAGCCCATGGGTCTGGTAGGTCAACCACGGGAATCGAACCCGGGCCTTAGACGAAACTGCCTGAGCCATCCCGCTCGGTCAGTATAGAGTTTTCTTTGCTGTATGCTCTACAGTTTTCCAACTAGGGCATTGATTTCTATGTCATTTTTTGGGATGCAAAATGCATATTAACTATTTAGCCCTGTTTACCATCAAAAGAATCGAATGGTTTAGTGAGGCATTAGAATATTATTGAAAATAAGGTATATAACAGCTTTTCTACATGTATGCATAGAGGTAATGTCATAATGATCTGTAACGTACTTTCTATTCGTTAGTGTTTCCAGTTAGTTACAGAGTGAAGTTAGCCGGCCATCTTCATTTTACTCTGTCCATTAGAGGACCCTGCTTATAGGATGTACTCAGGAATGTGGTAGCACCAGCTTCACTGAATTTCTGAGGATTAGAGCGTCTGTGCAATACACCCCCGGGACCAGAGAGTGTTCCTCTCTTGACATCGGGATTCATTTGCATTTAGTGCTTTTCAGCGTTTCGCAGTCGCTGCACCAGATTTCCGTTCCACAATGCTGCTTTCCTTTTTGTAATGTATTACTCACCAAACCCTATTCTTGATACATTTGCAATGTGTGTCTATTGTAAAGTTTAATTTATAACCAGTTTTGAGTTTTGTGATAAATGATAATTATCTCTTCATACTTCAGTAATGTGCAAAAAAACCGTATATAAGTGCACTGAAAAAACATATAGTTTAATTTCCACAGTTCTGTGTTTGAAATTATATCTCATAAAAATAACAACGATATAAAAATTACACGCGGAACATAAAGCAAGGGTGGATAAAATGATTTATTTCTGATTTAGGACACTCCAAACGGTTCTTAAAAATTTAGACGAATCTTAAAAACGTGCTTTAAAAGTTTGTCTACAACCTAGTAAAATTACCACCACAAAATATATAATTTTATGTTATTATTACAGATATCTCTGGGGCTATTAATTATTTGTTGAAAACCTTTCTCGATGTATCTATAAAGGATTCCTCATGTCAGATTATTATGTGAGTTATAATAATAAAATTCTTCAGAGATAATTCAAAAGGAATTTTACACGCCTTTTAAGCAACTCTTTACAAAAGCGTTCACCAAAATTATCTTTTAATTTAGTTGAAAGCATTATTATTTCTAGCAAGTCACTCATGTTTTTATGAAAATAAGTTTACCCAAACTGTATTAAAATAAGTAATAAGATAGAAGACGAATTACACTACATGGAGCATTTAATGCATTAAAACCAAGGATCTTGATCTGAGATTCGAATCTTCACCTAATTAGGTATAATTTAAGTGATCATAATATTCTGCTTTATGTTCATCAGGACATATATCAGAACTTTGTAATAAAATAAATGCGCAAAAAGCTGAAATTTCTATCAGAAACTTTGAATATATTAATCCTTGTAAAGTATGTGAATTTATTAATTTAAGGCCGGAGTCTTCGTTAATTTAGTTAAAGAAAGCTGTTTTTGAGGACCCCTTTACATTAAGTTATCGTATATTTTAAATGCTATATTATATTAAAATGAAATAGTTATTTATTTCTTATAGTTCACCCATTATACAAAGTTATACATAATCACATTACAAAAAAAAAACTTAGACCACTTTAAGGAATACTATTCATTTCAGAAAAAAACTTTAAAAGAGTTCAACGTTTTAATAAGTTGCAGATTCAGGATATAGTGAATAGCTTTCAAGCATTGAATGTCGGTTCTATTTACTATGCAATGTAAAGTAAAATTGAGTTTAAATTTATAGAGATTTATTGGAATTGCCCAAACTAGTTACAAAAATAAGCTCGGTAACGGTGTACTGTAGAAGCTGTACAAAAGAAATATCAGTATGTAGACAAAATAATGGGATGATAAGGAAATGTTGCAAAGGGAATCACGGTTGGAAATAAACAAACCAGCACTAGCCTAAGTGACACTGCGAAACCATGTAAATACCAAGCAAGACGGTGATCGAATCTGCAACCTCCCGAATGGAAATCTAAAACGTTACCGCGGCGCCACCTTGCTCGGTGACTTGAAGTGTTGTGTGTGGCAATGCCTTTATGACATCTCAAAATGAATTTGAACATCATTTGTGGTTTACGAGAAAACGCGAGTCAGTTGTGGAATTTAATACTCTACAGGCATGTTGCCATGATAGTTCAGCTGATTTCAGTAACGGCAATGGAAAAGGCGCAATTAAGGCTATAGTATTACATTTTTTCGAAGGATTCCCACTCATCATCCTGTATGTGTATCCTGAACACGCGTCATCTATCGCAGTTAGTTTATCATTTATCATTTTCCTTTCATAGTCTTACTCTATGTTTATAGAGAGATAAGTAACTGTTTCAAAGGAAAAGAATTCATTTATTTTAGATATACGACAAACTTTGAAATCTAAAGGCTAATATTTGTACAATAAATGTCTGGCCTAGCATATGTTTGGTAAAAATATATTTATCAAAGCGTAAGCAACAAGTAATCACTATTCTAATTGACTGATATCTTTACGTAACAAGATAGAACCAAGCTCCACTAGCTTCTGCAAATGTATGGGAGTGGTTAATTTGTCGAGGTAATCGACCTTCAAAATTCAATTATCTGCACACAGAACAGAGGGCATTTGTAAGCAAAGCAATAGCATCTTGCATCTATTATGCAACGCGCCTAAGAACACCTAATTGTCTGTAGGCGTGTGTAATGTATGTCCGCAAGTGGACTGTGTCCAGCTGAGGTGTCCGCCGGTGCTTTTCATCACAATGGTAGCAAGGTTAATGTAATATAAATCAAAAACGAGGTTCTATTTACGAATACTCTTTAGCTGCAGTGGTTCGTAGTCTTCCGTTGCATATTTTACTTTATAATTAGATTGACATAGGTGTTCACAAAGGTTTTCACGGCATTAAAGTGAAACTAGCTCCTATTATGATGTTCACTGCAAGTGGGGAAAATGCTCAGTTCGGTCGCATCTATCATTTGCAAGAGTAGAATTCAGAGCTATGCCGCATTTAACCAGAAATCGATTCATATCTAACTTTAGGCATTCAGAGGAATCTTAATAATTGCGATGTCAATCTAATTGTAAAGTGGTATATACCTATATACTGGCGTGAATGCTCGTTTTAATATCACTCATAGAGGTCTTGAAGCTCTTTTAATAGTGCAAATCTACGACAAAAGACCACCATCTTTACTTACTTCCGAAGGATACCATACAAAGGATTTTACAAAGGAAATATTCATCGCCCACCGTCGAGTTCACACATGAGTCAAATCACCAATTCCACAAGTATTCAAAAAATTCTCCATCATATCTCCGATCCTCTTCATATTTATCTCCGTGGCTTTAAAATGGAAATTAAGTTATCTTGTAAACTGTTGTTAAATTTTAAAGAATTGCACAATACTCTTTGTAAAAAGGAAGACAATCTATTTTTAAATTAGAATAATTCGATAAAATTATGTTATAAATGTTATAAATTCAATACAACATTTAAAATTATTTCACTTGACATATTATAGTTGGAGTAATTAAGAAGTTACAACAATTATTAAACATTAAAGAGTTTGAAAACTATATTTCACAATTAAATTGCACGTTTAAACTTCTATAAAATATAAATAAATTCATTGATACTTTTGCTTAATTATATTTTCATAAAAGTAACATGGGATCCTGCATAGCTAATTTTAAATAAAGTAACTCACATAATGGGGCACAATCGGATTTCAGTACAAGGTAGCTGGTGAGTAGCAATCACCTCTTTAAACCATGTTTTCTATAGATATGTAATTGTAACGGTTTATTTTTGTAATAACCGAATACCCTAAAGTCAACAAGTTTTTCATTAGTTTAGAAATAATTAAGTATACCTAAATTAGTAAAACCGCCGAAGATGAGCTCTCATTGTCACTTGCAGTACTTTGAATTATTCACGACATTATTTTGTAGCATAATATCACCGAAGTAAGTGGTACTTTGGAAATTTCTCTCTATACACATCACGTATGTTTACTCTAGTGACAAAGCTGAATTCCTCAATTTTAAGTTTATAAGCATATTGCGAGTAGGTAAGCTAAATAATTTCTACCATGTGCCATGCTTGGAAACATTAAACTGATTAAGTTTGTTTCCTCAGTTCACTCAGTACGCACTTTCATAACCATACAACTTCTTATTAAGTTGTATAACATAAAGCTAATCACAAAGTGATAGAATAAAACGGTGGAGAGTGGCTTCATAGTATACCATGTTCCAGGTTGCTAAGTTATACTGATCTAGTACTGCGTAATGCATCGACCGGCGTTAAGTTTTGAGTAAGCAGTTTCTTTCTTAAACCCTTTACCCTCATCCTGATATTAACAGCTACGTGGAAAAAAATATATCACAGATTCTTCCTGAATTATTTCTAGACTTTACAGTTTTGGGGTTCAATATGTTACTGCAGATTTAAAAATCATATATTCCAAATAAATATATTTTAAATGACAAAAGACACAAAGTTTTATTTGCAAAACGACATATTGTTATTATTCCTAATCATTCACTACTACGAGAATAAATTCGTTTGTGCAGCACTGTACTGGGAGAAGAAAAATGTGAAGTTGTAAATCCTAAATAAATTTTAATTCTTTAAAATATAAAATACCTCTCCATTTATTTTGTGTATAAAAACGTATACTAATGTTCAAGACATTCAAACAAAACAATGCTTTATAAATGTTCGGTTCGATCGAGAATGGCTCAGATGCAATTGATGAAGCCCTAGAGCATTGCCTGTGTTATTTAGGTATGACACTATTGCAGCATTTGTAATAATGTGCAAGATCTCCAAGATAAGGCACAATTCGAATGTTGTATGACAACCAACAGTATTATTAATCGTAATAGCTGTCGTTGGCGGTCTCCCATAGAACAATGCGCTCGCCTCGGTGGCGTAGTCGGTAGCGTGTCTGTCTCACTTTAAAACGTCCCGAGTTGGAATCTCGGTCCGGGTGAGTTACCTGCATAAGCTTTTTTCCGTGGTTTTCCCTTATCTTACAGACGAATAGCTCTAAGCTCCATGGACCCTGGACACATTTGAGCATCATTTCACCCATTTCATTCATTGTCCGATAGGACTTAACGTTGGAGGACGTAAAATTAAAAAAAATAATAGAAAAATGAATGTAAAGCCTTAGTATCCAGCATCCATTTTGAATTACATCTAGAGGCAAGAAATAATTTAAGTTAATTTCATTGATTGAGAAATACCATGAAAGAAAAATCTTGTATTTACATTTCAGTAGCTTAGCTGATTATGGGCACTGAGACAAGATTTGTGAGTCAATTAAATGGCTAATACACCTACACAATATACAAATAATCCAGGAATATAAATTCTGTGCTGTAAATTAGAAATCCACAAAAATATAAATGTACAATACTTATTCGAAATCAGAAATATGCCATTGCAATATAGTGTTTTAAACAGTTTAATAAAAACGTAAATGTTATTAAATTGAAAACATAATCCTGTACTTCTTAATAATCTATTGGCAGAATTAACGTGAAACTTTCATATAAATATAAAACATATAGTATTTTAACTAGAGTAATGCTACTAGATCATATTGCTTATAACAAGTGACAATTTCAACATTTCACTTCTCATTGTTATGGAAATTTATGTGTTGATAATGATATTTAAATACTTACAATACCCAGGAATCTACGTTTTATGAGGCTTACGTATGAACTCCTTTTCAATTCCATAAATAAGTTTTAAGAAAAGTGCCGGACTACACCACAATATTTTTTATTTAACACAATGTTCTATTCGCTTTACTGTGCTTAAATACTGCATATTTAAACTGGGTAACTTATAATTTCAGGGCTTCTATAGTAAATTAATATTTATAATGTCACCCGAACAATAAACCCCACATTCACCGTGGCTGGGTGAGTAGACCGCTGGTCCATTCCGGGTTTGATCCTAGGGGACTTACATGAGATAAAACAACTTTCGTTCTAGGGGTTTTCTCGGGTTCCACTGCCGATTATATTGCCTTTCACCCGCATCGCTCTCATTTCATATCACTTTAGTCCTCACACTCATACCTGATAAAATATTGTCACCTAATTAACGGAAGGCCCGACCAGCTAGTAGCCGGGTAGGTGACAGGAGGCATTCAGAACACGCCTACCCATTTTTTTTGTAGCGCTAACGAGCGCTAACAGCGATATTCCTATAAAAAGGGGCTGCAGTTGGCGAGTCAGTTCAGTTCTTGGCGAGCAGCCGTAGGAGCGCCGTGCTAGTGTACGGACTGGAAGACTGTGTACGTGTATCAGAGGAGTTGTACGTAATTGTGAGGGTAGAGTGGACCTGTGACAGACGAACTGGTGGATTGCAATTATGTGCGCTACGCAATTCTATGTAATCAGGAAGTGTTCCAACTGTAATTCGGTGGAAATAAAGAACATTTTGAGTTTGTGCAATTGGACTTTTAATTTCACGAAACCACAGTCACAATATTAACTTGAGTTCCTTTACCCATCCACAATATCACAATTTTAGTACCACGAATCACTGCATTAAAACTCCAATTTTTTCTGTAACTCTGAGTCACGGGAAACTTCTATTACGTATGTACTTATCTCTCAGTAAAGCTTATTCAAATTTCCACAAAGGACTCAGATTAAATCTAAAGAACTCAGAGGTTTTCAGTTTATGAAGTAACCTTCCTTTAAGATTAATGGTATTACTGGGAATAACTGCAGCGTATAATATGTAATCCTTAAAAATGTATTGAAGTAGTTTCCACAGGAAAGGCAAATGCAGAATTTTACAGGAGTTTAATTTTTATACATCAGTTTCTTTCTAAGCTTCACATTGTCTTCATTTTTATAGCAATAAAAAGATAATTTATATATTTTAAAATGTTCTCTTTTTCAAAATGGAATATGTTACGAATCTAACATATACCTCTGAAAAGTTACTTTAAAAATATGGCGCTCTTACACCAGAAATATAATGTTTAAGATTGATACCGGAAAACTCAAATCCACAAAAACAGTATGTGCAAAATCTATAATCTATCTAGAAGTATACGGAGTGAAAAAGCTTGTAAAAAATGTGTATTATAATAAGCACAAACATTAATGACCTACAGGCTGTCATTAGGCACAATATGTCACCTTATGGGAACAATAACCATTTAATTTCCTGATAACACACATTATGCATATAATAACACTTCTGCAAGAATATCAACATTTCTTGTAGCATATATTGGCACACCAAAGTTTCGATTGCCATATACTCAAAATCATGTAATAATTTCATGCCTGTTTATTGAATGGATAATAAAAGAACGCGGAAAGCTAATTTTGTTTTCTGAGGAAGGCTAAGGATGGTTCAATAAATGCATTTATGGAGGTGGTATGGGATGGAAAAGGCACCCTGGCCATTTTTCACCACATCCATAAGCAGGGCATAAATCCCCTCCACCAGAATACTAGTATACCCCGGTTATTATTTTAACCGTGAAGTGCTGGCAAGCATCTAAAATTATAATTTTTACCTTTTGTCAGTGTGTGTATGAATGTACAGCCTGTTTTTAATTGTCCCGGTCGCAACGGGGGTTAACAATTATGGGCTCCAAAACGGGCTTGGATTAAGAGTTGTGCACTTTTTTCCTCTCCTAACAACCAGTTAGTTGCTATGCGAGCTTGAGGGGGAGAGCAGGAACGAAGGGAAGTATACTAGAGCACCTGCGACTGTCTCGGGTAATAAGCTCATTCAAAGGCTTGCTTGCTTAAGCACGAGATTAACTTTCTTTCATTATCATGCTCGTTTCAAAAACTGTTTTCCTTCTTTTCCCTGCTTCTCTTTCCACGCCTTCTTTCCTTCCATATTTGCAAGCCTCTATGAAAAATGCGGCACATCCACGTAGAAAACTGAATTCTTTCCTTTTTCCTTATTTTCGAAATTCAACTGAGTTTAGATTATGTTACGCTGCTAAAATCATTTTAAGAAAAAGTATGAGATACATTTTGTACACTACAAAATACAAATATCAAATGGCTTTTGTCATAATTCAGTGCTAGAATACGTCTCAGTTCAGTTTGTTGTTTATATTACCGTAAAATTTGCATTTCGAAATGCGGTGTCCAACACTAATTAAGTTAGTAACATTTGATGGAGCTTATAACGCCCACACTTGGTGCTGTCAATATCCGCCGTTGCCTCCGTCTAGTTATCCTGTATTTTTTGTTTCGTTGACATAGGAATTTTTCAGCAATCGGCTTCCGGTCATCTAGATTCAAACCGTTATCATTAAAAGGAATTTTAAAATCAGCGACCATGAATCACTGGTGGACAGTAGACTTTGTCTGCTTATTTTCGTGACATTAGACTTTACGATGGATGGAGTGGTTCGCATTCTGTGATGCCACTGCACAAAGTTGAGGAATTTCATTTTTTGTTGCTGTTCCATTTATACCCCGCCTTTAACTCTAATGGTCATATCGGCGGTCGTTATCCTTTGGAACATATCGAAAGTGTTATCTAGTATTCGTTGAGTTTTAATCATTAGATCACGCACACATTCGCACTCTCATTCATACTTCAGACTCTGGGGAAGATGAGCAATTATCTTGGTCGGAGAAATATCTACACCCCCACTGCCGGGATTCAAACCCGGGACCCCTAGCACGACAGGTAGGTGGTGTACTGACTGAGTTGCGGAGCCAGCCAGTTTTACTTTGTTCTGACTTTAATACTTAGAAATACGTCAGAATATGAATGAGGTTTTACTTGAACCGATGGACAATCAACGTTATATAGAACCAAAATTTATTTTGGAACACCAACTTCCAGTCCAGAAGTAGCAAAAAGGGGACTCGCTAGTCACTGGGATTCTCAGGCGAGTATATACACATATATCTTGATGACTAGATTAGTTTGATTTTCAAAGGCTTTTGCATGGTGTGCCGAGACTTGCACATTTGTTAACTTAAGGAAGGAACCCTGTTTCCTCGTATCTTTCCTGACTGATTTTATTAAGGAGAATTCGCTCTCCTGCTACCTTTCCTTCACTTTCTGTATTTAAATAATACAAGCTTTGTATTTAAATAAAATAACATAAGATTGGAGGAGACGGAAACCCAATGGATTGCAAAGGAAACCAATAATTGTATTTTAGAGATCAGATATTTTTGGTGGAGAATACAGGAGATATTAAACATCAAGTGTTCAAGTTGAGTAGAGCATTAAAAATATAATGTGACACTTATGTGAAATAAAACAAGTGCAGTTGCCAAGAAGCGTGAATAACAGATTTAAATTAGGGTAGCTACGAGAATGACAAATAGCTAAACACGGTCCAGTCTTTAAAATTGAGATTAAAATATCAACAATGGAATATTAATACGCAAGTTGAAAGAAGCCTAGCAATTTATAATAAAATCAGTGAATGAGTGAAGTAGTGTTTTGTTAGGACTGTTATGAAGGAAGGTAATCAAGTTCTTCAAATATCATTTAAGTATGAAGGATGGACTTCTATATTGGAAGCAATGATAAATCGACACTGGGATCATCTAGAGCATGAGCTTTGTGATCATCTTACATGAAATAAGAAAACATAAAATGTAAAGTCAGGAGAAGAAGAAGGAAATACAATAAAATAAATATAAGAACATAAAAGGAAATAGAGCACATTCAACATTTTGAGCCCACCAAATTCCTTAAACAAGCGTAGCTTTACAACCTGCCCAACGGAGACACACCATTGCAGGTCTGAAGATAAATTTGTAGATTAACCTTAGAATAGGTCCACGGGAGAAGAAGAGAAGTACGTGTTTTTAATTATTTGAATATAAATATTAGTACTGGGTGATATGTAGTATAACCCTATTTCCATATGTGGTTATTGACATATGACTTATTTCGTCTGCCCAATAACGTTTGTTTTATGCATCTCTATTAAATATTGATATTAAAGTTCATTTTGCTTTATAATTACTTTCAATGGAGATAAACCTTAGCAGAAATAGTTTCATTACAAATATCATTGAAGTTAAATGGGGAATGGAAGCAACCAAACCAATACTCAGAGTTTAAAAAGGTTTACACTAGTCATAAAATACCTCACATTGCCTTCAGTAGCGCGAAAATCAATCAAAAATATATTTGACAGAATTACTCTGTGCCAGCAATACCTTACCTTTCTGTATAATGCACCTTTGTGGCATTTTTATGGCTGAGCCAGCAAATCAAGTAATATATGTCCTTCAAGTGCAGAGGACATCATAGGCTGTTCACATAAAATGAAGTACAATATATGAAGCTTATTTAGGTAAATGACAAACTGCAAATTTTAATTTTTTGAGGATATACGTCGAATTTTTTTGCTTAGGAAAAATTTGTAGTTTTTTTATAACAGTTAAACCGTAAAAGAATACGAAAACGTGTAATATTCAAAGCTGTCGCTCAATTATCAAACGTTACAGGCACCTTATGATCATAAATCATTTAATTTGTAGAAAACAAGGTTTCCTCTGTCATCAGTTTTCTACATACATATAATTATACTCGCATTGTGCACTGTATTATGTTTTAGGCACATCAATTATTATTATTATTATTATTATTATTATTATTATTATTATTATTATTATTATTATTATTATTATTATTATTATTATTATTATTATTATTATTATTATTATTATTATTATTATTATTATTATTATTATTATTATTATTATTATTATTATTATTATTATTATTATTATTATTATTATTATTATTATTATTATTATTATTATTATTATTATTATTATTATTATTATTATTATTATTATTATTATTATTATTATTATTATTATTATTATTATTATTATTATTATTATTATTATTATTATTATTATTATTATTATTATTATTATTATTATTATTATTATTATTATTATTATTATTATTATTATTATTATTATTATTATTATTATTATTATTATTATTATTATTATTATTATTATTATTATTATTATTATTATTATTATTATTATTATTATTATTATTATTATTTTTTTTTTTTTTAATTTTACGTCCTACTACGTTAAGTCATATCGGACGGTGAATGAAATTGGTGAAATGAAGCCCAAATGTGTCCGGAGTCCATGGAGCATAGAACTGCCCGACATTGGTCTTTAAGGATAAGAGAAAACCCCGGAAAAATCATTATCCAGGTAACTCACCCTGAACGAGATTCGAACTAGGGACCTCTTGAACATGAGGCAGACATGCTACCATCTACGCTACCGAGGCGGACAAATAAGTTTTAAATGCACTTTTGAAACGGTATTAGTATTCCATACTGTTCTGTTAACTATCTACCGCTTAATAAAAACAAACACAACTTCTGCACATTTTTAAGTGGAAAAGTGAAATTCAACTAACACCAACAAAAACTGCAGAATCATAAGCCTACATGACACATTAATGGGACAGCAGAATGTTAGGAAATGAGAGAAAGAAAGTTAGTGATGAAAGAGGAGCCACTCATGCATTTACCTTTGCAACTAGAGAAAAACACAAGAACTCCTTAATCGGAGTGACAGGCTTCAGGCACCAAACCTAGGATCTCCCGAATACTAGGCTCACGGTATCTTGCTTACCATCCAGCTTTGGAAAATTAGGTTACAGGGAGGGAGGACATATATTAATTGTATATCTATCAAAGACTGCGAAGATTTACAAGGTATTCCTCTTACATTTTTAATTTTAACTGTGAGTACAAGTGTACTCTATCCCCTTTCATACAGATCTAACCATAAGCCTCTCGTGGCAGTACTTGCATATTTTATTTCTTGGTGGAGAAGGGCAGAGGTAGAGATCGTATACGAACTGGGTAAATTGTATAGCAATAGAAAGGACTGCTAAAATGTGAGCTTCTCTTTAATAAATCAGTAAAGCTCGCATGAATGAAATTCGTTTTACAGACCAAATTCACTCAGGGTTACTACCTGTGGTCCATGGCTTCTTAACGAGATATTTTCTATGTTAAACATGTACATTTTGGGCTGTGAAGACATTTATTTCTTTGACGTGGCCCTGAACTCCTTTTATTATTTATATTAATGATCCACTGGACTAGCCCGCCTTGGTAGCGTGGTGGTAGCGTGTCTGCCTCACGTTCAAGAGGTCCCGAGTTCGAATCACGTTCAGGGTGAGTTACCTGGATAAGGTTTTTCCGGGGTTTTCCCTTATCCTGAAAGACGAATGTTGGGTAACTCTAAGCTCTATGGACCCCGGACTCATTTGAGTATCATTTCACCCATCCCATTCATCGTCCGATATGACTTAACGTTCGAGGACGTAAATTACAAAACAAAACAAAAAAATCCCTTGGGCTGAAATGAGGATAAATAATACAAGAGAAACAAACGTAGAGATCTCTTTCTGAATTCTATATTTGGTCCTATCTTTTATTAACTTATATTAACAATTTCATAGCTTGCACTGAGGATGAATGCAATGGTGTACATACGATATGTTTGCCATTGGATCACTTAAATTAGTTATTTAATGATTAAGCGAAACCAGATATGCCTACATTGTGAAACAATGTGAAATAAGTACACGTTTTTTGCAGCTAATATTTATCAATGTAACAAAAATTATAGCACTAAAATCGCCGAGTGCAAAGAGAGATTTGAATTTGATGACCACTACATCGAAACGAAAATGAGTCATCACTGACTGAGATGAAGCAGACTCCTGCAACAAAGTATTTACCCTGCTGAATCTTCTGAAAACTTCCTGATAAACCCAAAAACGGTAGCTTTGGAAACTTCAGCATTGTCAATATCCATTAAAAGAAAAGTTTCAGTAGCACAAGTAAAATAGATAGGTTTCTGTTGGAGGTATTCTAAATTCCTGTGTTTGCTCTACAACCTTACACACGACCGCTTTTGACGTTGTGTAGTACTAGAAACTTCTGCTCTTACAGATTTACAAAAACACCAGAATTCGTAGATATGACTATAGGAACCGCCGTCAAAAGCTTCAAATATTGCATCAGATGGATGGTTTTACAAATTCTAAAATTTCTAAACAGACCTGAGCAGTGACACAGTAGTTGCATTAACTTAATTTTCACACTCATTTAAGAATTAACATCGATTGATAGGACCATCTATAGTTTCAACTTTGAAGCGATACAGCCATAGAGAGAATCGGCGAAGGGTAATGGTAACTGTAATATTATATAGACAGCTGAGACCATTCTTAGAAATCTGGATTACATGCTAAAACAAGTTCGTTTAATAATATTTTGCTAAGTATACAGCAATGAACGATACAAAGAAACATATGGCAATATTTCATGGTATAGTTATCGCAATTATTTGATTATGGTCTCAAAAATACTGTCCACATCAGCAGCCCAATCTCATAGTAGCTAAACACGATCTAAAATTTATCTCATTAGTAGGGCATCGCTGCAATTTGTACTTAAACCTCCACTTTCAGGAGCAAAATCTTCATTTAATTTGGAGGCATAATTATATCGTAATGCAACTTAATATTCTATATTCATTTCCTTTAACTATACAATGAAAGATAAATGTTCAGTTTAGTTTTCTAAAACAGCGTATTATTGTTACTCCATCAACCGTATTGATTCAAAAATGCTCAATTGATGTCCATTGCAGTCTTTTGGGATGACGCCTTATATTTTAAATTTCTCTATTACATATCTACCATGAATAGCGGAAGTGTTGTATTTCACTAAAAATTATGTACCGAAAAGGAATTAAATCACAGGAATTATGTATTTTGAAGATTGTTTTCAGCTTTGAGTAGTTATTAACGCTCGTTCTTGCTACATACGGTACCACAGA
The DNA here is from genome assembly GCA_030765055.1 of Mantis religiosa. NCBI lineage: Eukaryota > Metazoa > Arthropoda > Insecta > Mantodea > Mantidae > Mantis > Mantis religiosa. The sequence goes on from CM060950.1 coordinate 144,950,833, forward strand.
CGTTGGATGCTGAAGATGCATGTGATCAAATAATATTTGAGAAAACATATTGTCCATGCCTAAATCTAGGGTATTTCCCCGGAAATTCTCAGTTATAAGGACTGAGAAACGCTTAGAAATAACTTCAGCCATGCTGGATAGTCCTTACTATCCTCTCGAATGCGAATCTTACACGGCGGTGACATCTCGTTTGGTTTGTGGTACCCTGAATACTCGCCTTACAAAGCATCTTCGCTGTGTGAGCTTCGTTTTTGTGTGTATGTGTTTGTGTATGTGTAAATACATAACACTGCAACGAAATGTATAACACATATCCAAACCTGATTACAAATTCAGTGTTTTCTAAATATATAATACGAACGCTTTTTAATTAAGGGGAAAGAACCCAAATCCCAACTACGACATTGAGTGAATGTTAATATCGTCTGTCTTCCACCAAAGCGGCCCGAGTTCACTCGGAGATGTGAGATTTGTTATAAACAATGGGGCCACTCGGCGGGTTTTCACCATTTTTTGTACCCCTCGCAATTCACCATCTCCGTAATCACCTTTCCTTTCATTTATTTTTATTGATATATTTGTATTTAGGCCCTCCAACTTTAAGTCATATCGGACGATGAATGAAATGGGTGAAATGATGCTCAAAGAATTCCGGGGCCCATGGAGCATGGAGTTACCCGACATTCGTCTTGCAGGATAAGGGAAGTCCCCGGAAAATAACTTATCCAGATAACTCACCCTGACCAAGATTTGAACTCGGGACCTCTTGAATGTGAGACAGACACACTACCAACCACGCTACCGAGGCGGGCTTTAATTTCATTAATTTCACCAACATTTCATATCATCCATTCTTCATTCTCATACTGGGCATCGGGCTGATCCTCCAATTTGGCGATACTGTCGTGAATCCGCAGTTCCTTTTCTTCTCGACAGACATCTGACACCAGGCGCTTTCTTGTACGTTCCGCGAGAGGTTATTCTTCCATATAAAAAGCTTCCTCTACATTATTTTTCTGTTACCAAAAATGGCTGTAACGATGTTGAGTAAAATATTACACATTTAGGATATTTACATGATGGATAAAATCCCAATCTGGAATTTTTTGGCAATAACCTGAATCCTCTTAATTCCAAGAGGAATTTTACATAACTTTATTTAACGAGTAAATTGGCAGATGGGAAGAGCGAAATAAACGTACTTTTAAAGTCACATTTTCCTTTTCTTTTTAATTTAGGTCCTCCAACATTAAGACATATCGGACAATAAAGTTCACAACATATTACAAATGATCAGCCCTCTCAAAGAAATCTATTAATATTAATTATTTAATATTTTAATACCCAATTCTTTTTAAAGTGTGTTGCTCTTCCGTAATTTCTCACGAAGTCATGGAAAGGCTATAGAATATCAAGGCCTGCATACACCAACACGCATTTAAACATCTGACAATAGCTTCTGATTTCTCCACCACTCTTGTACCTACACCAAAATGTGTAATGGAACTCTTTTTGTTGAAGTTAATGTTCACTAATATAAATTACATAGAAAAATAAACCACAATAAGGGTCGTCTATAAAAGCTCTGTGAAAATAACTTATAATGAGCGGAAAAGGCAAGCGAATGCAACGCATCAGTATTTTAAATAATACAGTATATGCGAAAATAAGTCAGCTTTCATCTCATCAGGTAGCCCGTAAATTTTATATTCACCTTCTCGCGCCATTAATTTGAACACGATAGAAGCACATTTCATTATTTTGCTGGTCAGATTGGAAGCGGTCTGGTTCGCGATGAAAGGGAAGCCACAGCATGTTCTACTGTGGTAATTATCTAGCGTGAACACACACTTAATGATGCATAGCTTTGCACACAGGAAGTATACATTTTGGTTACTGTCACACGTACAGCAATGGCACTTATTATGGCTTCCCATACATTGTTCTTAAATGGATACCTATAAATGCTTTCCGTTAATACCCTCCCAAGGCTAAGTGGATTATTCAGTCCTTCATAAAAGTTAACAAAGTACTTTGTATAGTGCTAAGACAGTCATTTGTTTATACACAAGTATGTTGTATTGCCATATAAGATAATTTAACGGATTTTTAAAATAAATTACGAATTTAGGGAACTTATTACTTACATCTATGTAGTGCTTTTCGACCCTCTTCCCGTTAATGCTATCACGGTGAAATTTGACATAAACGTTGTAGTCATGGAGTCAGACTGCCATCTAATATGTTTATTGCGTCATCTATCTCCATCATTTTAGTAAAATAAGCTTGTCCCTTTAACAAGGTACCCAATAAGTTAACTAAAATTTATTTAAGATAGGCAACTATATAGTCCTGTGAACTTAAAATGTTAAGTTTAATTTAAAATTTTTCGAATGATACTTTCTTTTTGCTTATGCTATTTTACGATCTATTCCAAATAAACTAATGAAAATGTAATGTTTTATTTAAACTATATAAATTAATTATAAGATGTAAATGGAGTTTAACCTCATATCGTTAACTACAAAACATTTTAAAGCTTAAATGAGATGCAGATTTTCGTCATATTCGTTCCATAACGTGCATACGGGTTCTTCTTTGAAGAGTCGCATTCTATGTAAATACTTCAGTAATTTGCAATGTGTTGTCAACAATCCGGTCATTAAGTATATTTTAGATACATTGAGATTATATGCACCTTCGCTGTCCTATTTTATCTTCAATTTTCGCCTACTTTGTTTAAACACACTGCAATTAGTGATGATAATTCATCCACTCAGAAATGGTTCTTCGAACACCAAGAATTTGAAGGTATACTAAATTCTGTTTTAGGCCCAGGAATAGAACAGAACCTTTCCTTACCTATGTATTTGCGTTGTCATTATCTAAAATTGTTTATGTCCTGGCACCTACTCAAGTGAGCTTATTACGTTTTGCCAAAAGTAGTTCCAGACTAACATGGGTGTTATTGATAGCTTCCAGTTCCTTTCAAAGTAGCCGACCTGTCAAACAGAATTCAAATGTTACTTCCTTTGTAGCCTCTACTCAGATGCTCTCTTATACATAAACTTCAGTTTGGAATACAGCAGTACAGCGACCAACAGAAACTGGTGGAACATTGAATTTCCTGCAATCAGTGGTCGTAAATTGCCACATTTACCTGTTTCGTCTATTTTAGTATTTGAATGATCTACGTTAAATTTTCCTTATATTATTGTAAATATTTTCCTAAATTATCTTATTTTATGAGTAAATTTTACCATTTAAATCTTTCTTAGGCTATAACTTCCTATTTGTTTGTTAATATTTACTTGCGATTTAATTAATACATGTTAGACATATAACTCAGTAATATCTTTAAGTCAATAGCGAGGTGCAGTAATTATCAACAATTTACCATTAGGTTTATTATCAGCAAACTTGATGAGAAACTGTCAGGTTTGATATTGATAATAATTAATTATCACGCCCATACCAGGCATATTGCGCCATATAATTTCAGAATAGTGTGCATTAAACATGCGTAAGGGCATTGAGAATCTCGGAAGTGACAGGCGCTCAACCTTTTCACCCTGTTCTTTGTGCTCCAAGAGTACATATAGTACATCTGAATCTACTTGATCTAGATTAAAGAAGATTATTATTTGTATTTTTCACCAATAGAAAAGTGATTTACCTACTGACTGAGACTTTGTGTGTTGCAGCAAACGTTTGAGCATTATACCTGCGGATGTATGAACGACGGGATGAATTCTCCTTATACTGACTTAGACTTTGTGTGTTGCAGCAAACGTTTGAGCATTATACCTGCGGATGCATGAACGACGGGATGAATTCTCCTTATACTGACTTAGACTTTGTGTGTTGCAGCAAACGTTTGAGCAATACACCTGAGGATGTATGAACGACGGGATGAATTCTCCTTATACTGACTGAGACTTTGTGTGTTGCAGCAAACGTTTGAGCATTATACCTGCGGATGTATGAACGACGGGATGAATTCTCCTTATACTGACTTAGACTTTGTGTGTTGCAGCAAACGTTTGAGCATTATACCATCAGATGTATGAACGACGGGATGAATTCTCCTTATACTGACTTAGACTTTGTGTGTTGCAGCAAACGTTTGAGCAATATATCTGAGGATGTATGAACGACGGGATGAATACTCCTTATACTGACTGAGACTTTGTGTGTTGCAGCAAACGTTTGAGCATTATACCTGCGGATGTATGAACGACGGGATGAATTCTCCTTATACTGACTTAGACTTTTTGTGCTGCAGCAAACGTTTGAGCAATATACCTGAGGATGTATGAATGACGGGATGAAGTCTCCTTATTCTGACTTAGACTTTGTGTGTTGCAGCAAACGTTTTAGCATTATACCTGCGGATGTATGAACGACGGGATGAATTCTCCTTATACTGACTTAGATTTTGTGTGTTGCAGCAAACGTTTGAGCAATATACCTGAGGATGTATGAATGACGGGATGAAGTCTCCTTATTCTGACTTAGACTTTGTGTGTTGCAGCAAACGTTTGAGCAATACACCTAAGGATGTATGAACGACGGGATGAATTCTCCTTATACTGACTTAGACTTTGTGTGTTGCAGCAAACGTTTGAGCAATACACCTGAGGGTGTATGAACGACGGGATGAAGTCTCCTTATTCTGGCTTAGACTTTGTGTGTTGCAGCAAACCTTTGAGCATTATACCTGAGGATGTGTGAACGACGGGATGAAGTCTCCTTATTCTGGCTTAGACTTTGTGTGTTGCAGCAAACCTTTGAGCAATACACCTGAGGATGTATGAACGACGGGATGAATTCTCCTTATACTGACTTAGACTTTGTGTGTTGCAGCAAACTTTTGAGCATTATATCTGAGGATGTATGAACGACGGGATGAAGTCTCTTTATACTGACTTAGACTTTGTGCGTTGCAGCAAACCTTTGAGCATTATATCTGAGGATGTGTGAATGACGGGATGAAGTCTCCTTATTCTGACTTAGACTTTGTGTGTTGCAGCAAACTTTTGAGCATTATATCTGAGAATGTATGAATGACGGGATGAAGTCTCTTTATACTGACTTAGACTTTGTGTGTTGCAGCAAACGTTTGAGCATTATACCTGAGGATGTATGAACGACGGGATGAAGTCTCCTTATTCTGACTTAGACTTTGTGTGTTGCAGCAAACTTTTGAGCATTATATCTGAGGATGTATGAATGACGGGATGAAGTCTCTTTATACTGACTTAGACTTTGTGTGTTGCAGCAAACGTTTGAGCATTATACCTGAGGATGTATGAACGACGGGATGAAGTCTCCTTATTCTGACTTAGACTTTGTGTGTTGCAGCAAACGTTTGAGCATTATATCTGAGGATGTATGAACGACGGGATGAAGTCTCCTTATTCTGACTTAGACCTTGTGTGTTGCAGCAAACGTTTGAGCATTATATCTGAGGATGTATGAACGACGGGATGAAGTCTCCTTTTTCTGACTTAGACTTTGTGTGTTGCAGCAAACGTTTGAGCATTATATCTGAGGATGTATGAACGACGGGATGAAGTCTCCTTATTCTGACTTAGACTTTGTGTGTTGCAGCAAACTTTTGAGCATTATATTGTAGGGTTTTGTTAGGTTAATTATGTGTATTATTTTGAGTTGATTAGGGTAGTCGTTAGTACAAATGTCCTTCCGTCCGTCTGTTACGTAATAGGCTGTTCCAACCACTGTTTGCTCCCTTGGCTCCACTCATGTAAACAACAATAATAAATAAATTAATGGAACAGCCCTTGTGGAAATTGTAAATAACGTATTGTATTATTTGTACATGATGTATTTAGTTATTGGCACGTCGCCCATCTTATTATTTGTGTATAAATAGTTGTATGTTGGGGTGTGTGAGCGGTTGTGGGAATAGCTCGAGGTAGCTGTGTGTGTGGGTGACTAAAGGTGGTGTGTGTGTAGACAGCAAGGAAGATGGACGACGCTGGACATTGTAAAGAATTATTTACGTTATAATAAATATAAACAGTGAGTGTCAGTGTAAGTGTCTTTAATATTGTTTTAAATTGTTTAGTAAACCTATGAGTGAAACCCCCAGGTAATGTATCCTCGTTCGCCAGTTCAACAGTGGTAATAGTTTTTTTTTGGGTGTGAATGCAATACATTTTCTTTTCAGCATTCAATAAAATTAAGATCCCAGCATTACCAGGCAACGAGGGATGTTACATTTTGGTGGAGGCGCCGTGTTTATTCATTTTAGAATCAGTTTAAGTGCAAATGTGCTTTATTGATATATATTTCATTAATTGCGTTCAATTTCAGTTCTGCGGTAGCCATCTTATGATAAGCAACTTGGGTAGTGACGTCACCCCGGCATTATTTGTTCACGTATTAACATGTTCTTTTGTTTTGTACAGGAAATGCAGTGCTTTTTGAGCTTAATCCTTGTGGTTCTGTTTGCGATTATGCTCAGTTAGAAATTTTACGTTGATGATTAATCTTTTTGCATGGTTTTTTTTTCTTTCATTTCCATTGGCATTGTAATAATCAGAATTTTCTTCGCAGCATTTTGTGCAGTGCTAGTGTTATTCAGTCACGTATTGTGTTCTCACCGTGTTGCTATTTCTGCAGGAATTTCAAATCTTGTGTTCTATTACGAATAGTAGTCACTATCAGTGATTTTTGTAGTAATTTTGCATGTGTACATCGTTATCTTTTCTTTCACCATGGAAAATTTTGTGGAGAATGACACAAATGTACATACATCCTCTGTCGGCACAGATGTCGAGCCTAATGAACGTAGTTCGGTACCTGATCAGTCACCCCCTGAAACTATTGCACAGAATACTGACCTTCTGGTTGCGGTACAGTCTACCATCACTAACACGATGGCTTCAATAAAACCTGTTTCTCAAACCTTTATACAACCATCTTGTTTTTCAGCTGCTCCTAATGAATGTGTTAACGATTTTATGACTAATTTTGAAATGGTTGCTCGTGCTAATGCATGGAACAGTACTCAAAAGTTGCAGTTTTTCCCATGCTATCTTAAAGGTACTGCTGTAGCATGGTACAAGACGTTTTGCCATAGGTGTCCCGCTCACGACATGAATTCTCCTTATTCTGAATTAGACTTTGTGTGTTGCAGCAAACTTTTGAGCATTATATCTGAGGATGTATGAACGACGGGATGAAGTCTCCTTATTCTGACTTAGACTTTGTGTGTTGCAGCAAACTTTTGAGCATTATATCTGAGGATGTATGAATGACGGGATGAAGTCTCCTTATTCTGACTTAGACTTTGTGTGTTGCAGCAAACGTTTGAGCATTATATCTGAGGATGTATGAACGACGGGATGAAGTCTCCTTATTCTGACTTAGACTTTGTGTGTTGCAGCAAACGTTTGAGCATTATATCTGAGGATGTATGAACGACGGGATGAAGTCTCCTTATTCTGACTTAGACTTTGTGTGTTGCAGCAAACGTTTGAGCATTATATCTGAGGATGTATGAACGACGGGATGAAGTCTCCTTATTCTGACTTAGACTTTGTGTGTTGCAGCAAACTTTTGAGCATTATATCTGAGGATGTATGAACGACGGGATGAAGTCTCCTTATTCTGACTTAGACTTTGTGCGTTGCAGCAAACGTTTGAGCATTATATCTGAGGATGTGTGAACGACGGGATGAATTCTCCTTATTCTGACTTAGACTTTGTGTGTTGCAGCAAACTTTTGAGCATTATATCTGAGGATGTATGAACGACGGGATGAAGTCTCCTTATTCTGGCTTAGACTTTGTGTGTTGCAGCAAACGTTTGAGCATTATATCTGAGGATGGTTGAACGACGGGATGAAGTCTCCTTATTCTGGCTTAGACTTTGTGTGTTGCAGCAAACGTTTGAGCATTATATCTGAGGATGTGTGAACGACGGGATGAAGTCTCCTTATTCTGGCTTAGACTTTGTGCGTTGCAGCAAACTTTTGAGCATTATATCTGAGGATGTATGAACGACGGGATGAATTCTCCTTATTCTGACGTAGACTTTGTGTGTTGCAGCAAACTTTTGAGCATTATATCTGAGGATGTATGAACGACGGGATGAATTCTCCTTATTCTGACTTAGACTTTGTGTGTTGCAGCAAACTTTTGAGCATTATATCTGAGGATGTATGAACGACGGGATGAATTCTCCTTATTCTGACGTAGACTTTGTGTGTTGCAGCAAACTTTTGAGCATTATATCTGAGGATGTATGAACGACGGGATGAATTCTCCTTATTCTGACTTAGACTTTGTGTGTTGCAGCAAACTTTTGAGCATTATATCTGAGGATGTATGAACGACGGGATGAAGTCTGCTTATATTGACTTAGACTTTTTGCGTTGCAGCAAACGTTTGAGCACTATATCTGAGGATGTATGAACGACGGGATGAAGTCTCCTTATATTGACTTAGACTTTGTGTGTTGCAGCAAACTTTTGAGCAGTATATCTTAGGATGTATGAACGACGGGATGAAGTCTGCTTATATTGACTTAGACTTTGTGTGTTGCAGCAAACATTTGAGCATTATATCTGAGGATGTATGAACAACGGGATGAATTCTCCTTATACTGACTTAGACTTTGTGTGTTGCAGCAAACGTTTGAGCATTACATCTGAGGATGTATGAACGACGGGATGAAGTCTCCTTATACTGACTTAGACTTTGTGTGTTGCAGCAAACGTTTGAGCATTATACCTGAGGATGTATGAACGACGGGATGAATTCTCCTTATATTGACTTAGACTTTGTGTGTTGCAGCAAACGTTTGAGCATTATACCTGAGGATGTATGAACGACGGGATGAATTCTCCTTATTCTGGCTTAGACTTTGTGTGTTGCAGCAAACGTTAGAGCAATATATCTGAGGATGTATGAACGACGGGATGAATTCTCCTTATACTGACTTAGACTTTGTGTGCTGCAGCAAACTTTTGAGCAATATACCTGAGGATGTATGAACGACGGGATGAATTCTCCTTATACTGACTTAGACTTTGTGTGTTGCAGCAAACGTTTGAGCAATATACCTGAGGATGTATGAACGCCGGGATGAATTCTCCTTATTCTGGCTTAGACTTTTTGTGTTGCAGCAAACCTTTGAGCATTATACCTGAGGATGTATGAACGACGGGATGAATTCTCCTTATTCTGACTTAGACTTTGTGTGTAGTAGCAAACGTTTGAGCATTATACCTGAGGATGTATGAACGACGGGATGAAGTCTCCTTATTCTGACTTAGACTTTGTGTGTTGCAGCAAACTTTTGAGCATTATATCTGAGGATGTATGAACGTCGGGATGAATTCTCCTTATTCTGACTTAGACTTTGTGTGTTGCAGCAAACCTTTGAGCATTATACCTGAAGATGTATGAACGATGGGTTGAATTCTCCTTATTCTGACTTAGACTTTTTGTGTTGCAGCAAACTTTTGAGCATTATATCTGAGGATGTATGAACGACGGGATGACTTCTCCTTATTCTGACTTAGACTTTGTGTGTTGCAGCAAACTTTTGAGCATTATATCTGAGGATGTATGAACGACGGGATGAATGCTCCTCATACTGACTTAGACTTTGTGTGTTGCAGCAAACGTTTGAGCAATATACCTGAGGATGTATGAACGACGGGATGAAGTCTCCTTATTCTGACTTAGACCTTGTGTGTTGCAGCAAACTTTTGAGCATTATATCTGAGGATGTATGAACGACGGGATGAATTCTCCTTATTCTGACTTAGAATTTGTGCGTTGCAGCAAACGTTTGAGCAATATATCTGGGGATGTATGAACGACGGGATGAAGTCTCCTTATACTGACTTAGACTTTGTGTGTTGCAGCAAACGTTTGAGCATTATACCTGAGAATGTATGAACGACGGGATGAATTCTCCTTATACTGACTTGGACTTTGTGTGTTGCAGCAAACGTTTGAGCAATATACCTGAGGATGTATGAACGCCGGATGTATTCCTCTTTAACCTATTAGGTAATTAAGAAATGATGTGTCTCCTTCCTTGTCTACCTGTCCCTCTCTCCCTCTCAAAGGCTGTATTACACATTGATTCTATATCAGCATCTTTTAATCCTGTCTTCATCAAATCCGACTGTATATTGAGTTCTTTAGATTTACACTACTTTACATTTAAAACAACAATTTTCTTTAACTTTTATTTTGCACATTTTCCTTAGTCACAACCTTCTCTGATCTCACTTTTCTTTGTTTCAGTTGGTGGTGTTCCTAAAGCTCGAATTTCGTTAATTCTGTTTTAGTTATTGACTAAAGCATTATATAAACTTAGAATGTTAACGCCAATTCTCCTTCAACTTTATAGCAAGAACATTAATAAAAAGTTACAGTAATTCAAATGAATGCCACAAACAACATAATCACCATGCATAAAAATGGACAGGGAAGGGATTCCTTAAAATTAAAATTCACGAATTTAATTACCTATTTGAAAACTATTACAGAGTCACTTAAATTGGCTTAATTAGCTGTCTTTCATAAAAGTATCTGACACGTTATTTTTAAATATTATTCCTCAAATTTAAGTTGCTGTAATTTTAAGGTAATATATGAATGCTCAGGTGAGATATGATCTTACTTGGAGTACATTTATTTGCATGTTATCCTGCCCATATAATTTATAGTAGGAATGTCAAACTTGATCTGTCAAGTCCAGGTTCACCCCTCATGCTGTTCTAACACTGTAGTTAATGTTTTCTTTCTGCTCGCCTCTTCTTCGTTCCTGAGCCTGAAACCAACCTGGGCTAATGTGCACTGTTGTTGTAAAGAAAACCTTCTAGTCACTCAGGTGAAATATTTCCGTATTACATCCCTTCCGCCGCTCATCCATCCCTGCTTTGTTTTCATAGGTTAATGTGTTTTTATCGAACTTGATTTGATACCAATAAAAGTTTGACTCGCCAAGGATGGTGAGAAACATTGATGAGGGTTTCCGACTTAGTATTGGGATTTCATTACGGAGGTGATTCGTTATGTAGGCCACCATGCTGGGCTCATTGTTCCTATACTCCAGAGTGCGGCAGCCGCGGGAGGAAGGATGAGGTGAAGGAGACAGAGGGCGTCCGACCCAAGGAGCCAGGATGGTACAGGTCCCTACAGTTTACTTGGATACAGACTTCCCCCGACAGGCCAATTCAACGGACAAGCGATCCGAGCCCCAAAGGTCCCTGGTTGGCGGTCAGGAAATTGTCCCAGCAGAGGAGCGAAGACCAGCAACCGACCTACCGGAGCAGGAAGTAGTTTTCCTCAGAGCATATCATCCTACCATGAACCGCCGAGACATCCGTCGACACTTCTACCCTGAAAGAGACCAAGAGAAGGGAAATGACGTGAAATGATAACGGAGATGAAATGGAGGGACAGAAAATTCAGGGGATGTAATTAACCTACCCAACATTTGTCTAGTGACCTCGGAAACCTCCCGGAAAAGCCCATGGGTCAGTAGGTCGGCCACGGGATTCAAACCCGGGCCTTCCGAATGTGGGCCACAGACGAAACCACCTGAGCCATCCCATCTGAGCCATATACATACATAAATACATACATACAAACTCCAATACAATATGGCGATATCAGCTCGTTAGAATACTTGCAAAACCAATAACAGTTTTGTATGTCTATGTTGACTGTTAACTGTTTCGGTTTATATCACCACTACAACTTTAATGATAATAATTAAGATCGTCGTTTGATTTTGAGACCACAAGAATTCTTGTAACCAACAAATACACATTTGTCATTCGAATAGATCATTTGCAAAAGCTATTATTCATCCCTAAATGCGCTGGATTAACTGTAGTTCATAACTGGGTTTTTAGTTGCTCATCACACCCTTTCCCACATATAGCATTGCGAAACCGTGAAACTGTGCTGTTCCATCTAGTAACCCTTGAATTACGTGGTTCAAATGTGAGGTTAGCTATTGTCGTGCTGAGAAATAAACTGTCCAAATTAAAAATGTATTGTAATAGAACGGCCAAGGGAACATAAAAATGCTAATGAACTATTTACCAACCAAGTTATTCCATTACCAGTGGCAAGTAAACAAAATGGACTGCTTCCCGCTTTGCTTCCATGCACATACATACGTACACAAACACAAGCATCAGAGCACATGGACGAGCATTTACTCACAGATGCATGGTCTCCGGTTCTGCACAACGTTCTAAAGTATACAACATCGTGTTGGTATTGTGTCCAGCATCAATGTAAAGAGACATTCCTAGCATGTGGTTTCTCTGTGGAGAATATTGCGATGTAATTGTAACTGCTTATGATACCTAGATATTCTCATTCGTTCTGTTTCAAGCCTAAAATACTAACTCATTAAGAATACAGACTATAAATAACTTGTCCAGAGTTGGATTTAGGGTTAGAGTTGTACAGTTCAATGATACACATATTCACCTACCATCCAGGTAAAACCAGCAGAGCCGAAGTTTAGAATGAACGGCTGAAGAGAATTGAAACCGATACCTCATGAATATGAGCCTAGCAACACAGTCTTCTTACTTTAAAATGTTTGTATTACTTCATTGAAATGTTTTAATGAACTGTGATTACAGACGATTCATATCATTTCTATTTCTCAGTTTTAAAGTTATATATAATTTTCACATAGCTCAAAAGCACTTATACCAGCGCAGTCCTTAGTTTATGTAGAGATGTAAACAAAGCGGGAGTATGTATTAATCCGCTAGTGTGGCCCTTCAAAATATTTTCAGTGGGCAGGCTAGATCTCTTAAATATATACAAGAAACCTCGTCAGTGCGACTGGAGGGAATAGTCGCGCAATTTTATTTTCACGTGGCAAACAGGTGCGCGGGAGTGAATGAATAGCGTAACCACAAAATGAAAGGTCGGTTAAACCTAAAGTCGGCGTTTAAGTGCAGTATTTTCTGTGGATGCGAGACAAAGATTTTAATATAAACCTCTACCTCCAACTATCCTTTACATGAGCGTTTTTGGAATGTTTTTACTGTCTCAAAAATTGTTTCAACGATTTTTTAAAAATATCATATGCTTACGAGCGATATATGAGTCTTGAATTTCTGGAAGTAGTGCTTTAAGTTCTCTTCAGTCTCAGTTTTACATAACCGATAAATCATAAGTGTTAGACAAAATCTTAACATTAAATAGTGTAGATCTCGTCAAACTACGCAATTTACTTCTGTTTCCCTTTTTCATATAACAGATATTCATTTTTATCGTTTAAATGCTCAAACAATTATTTTTCCCAAACGGTAACACGTTATTCGGAGTTTTATCCCTTGGTGATCGAAGCCATTATATAGGGACCAGCAATTCAAACATTCCACTGTCGTTTTAGCCCTCTGTACTTTTTTATTCCCAATGCATCTACAAGGAAATATATAGGCAATAAAATAATTTATAGAAATATTTATCTCAGTTAATAAGAGTTAGATAAAAGAATAGGCATTTATAAGAATAGTTTGTCGAAGAATGGGTTAGAGAAAACCTTTAGCTAGAGCACTTCTGTAATTTTAAATCCATAATTTCTGAAGTGCTGCTGATAATTTCAAGCTATTAAGCTTTAAACTGTAATCCAAGAAAAACTTGAATATCCAAAAAGGCTGAAAAGAAGGAATTCAGAAGAATAGGGCATAAAGTTCAATAAGTTGCTTTATCTAGCTCTTAAACAATGTATTAAAAATGAAAATTAGGCCTTTAGTTGTTTAGAAACTGTGTATTATAAAACTACCAGTTATCATATAAAGTTATAATGCAAACAATTAGCTTTATTTTACCTGATTTCGCGAAATGTTGCCTTTCTATTTCTTCTATTTTTTCCATCAGCATTTTTGGACATCATGAAGCTTTCATTAAATTGCCCTGAAATTTTCATGCACATTGTAAAATGTTCTATAATTAAATTTAATCGGATGCCTAACACATTTTCTGCGTTTTACGGATTCTTGAGTTAGCAATTTTCAAGGAGAGAAGGGAATACTAACCATCAAAGTTTAGAACAGCGTTTAATGTTAACATAGCTCTAATGTTTAATGTTTTCCCAGCTGAATATATCCATGAAAGTTAATATTTTAAAAAGTAAAATAAAACTTTATAAAGTAAAAACCGATACCTAGACAAACTCATTGTCTTTTAAAGTAGCTAACGAATATATATTCACGTACGCTGGCATATAAGGTATAAAATACAACTTCCTTTGCTGCATTTTTTCGCTAAGAAAACATTCCGAACTGTTTTATGTACTGTTTAACAATACGCTCCAACGTTTTTAATTTATTTTGTTTTAATATTTGTGCTTTGAGGGTTATAAAATTGAATGCCTTTTTATATAACTCTGAGTTGTAATACTTCAACTTTGAGTATGCACATCTTTCCTTAAGCTCATATGCTCAGAAGGCTCTTAGGGTGAAAGGAGAAATAGACATGACAAAGATATTTATTGTTATTGCTGTTATTATTATTATTATTATTATTATTATTATTATTATTATTATTATTATTATTATTATTATTATTATTATTATTATTATTATTATTATTATTATTATTATTATTATTATTATTATTATTATTATTATTATTATTATTATTATTATTATTATTATTATTATTATTATTATTATTATTATTATTATTATTATTATTATTATTATTATTATTATTATTATTATTATTATTATTATTATTATTATTATTATTATTATTATTATTATTATTATTATTATTATTATTATTATTATTATTATTATTATTATTATTATTATTATTATTATTATTATTATTATTATTATTATTATTATTATTATTATTATTATTATTATTATTATTATTATTATTATTATTATTATTATTATTATTATTATTATTATTATTATTATTATTATTATTATTATTATTATTATTATTATTATTATTATTATTATTATTATTATTATTATTATTATTATTATTATTATTATTATTATTATTATTATTATTATTATTATTATTATTATTATTATTATTATTATTATTATTATTATTATTATTATTATTATTATTATTATTATTATTATTATTATTATTATTATTATTATTATTATTATTATTATTATTATTATTATTATTATTATTATTATTATTATTATTATTATTATTATTATTATTATTGTTATTATTGTTATTATTATTATTATTGTTATTATTATTATTATTGTTATTATTATTATTGTTATTATTATTATTATTGTTATTATTATTATTATTGTTATTATTATTATTATTGTTATTATTGTTATTATTGTTATTATTGTTATTATTGTTATTATTGTTATTATTGTTATTATTGTTATTGTTGTTATTATTGTTATTGTTGTTATTATTGTTATTGTTGTTATTATTGTTATTGTTGTTGTTATTGTTATTGTTATTGTTATTGTTATTGTTATTGTTATTGTTATTGTTATTGTTATTGTTATTGTTATTGTTATTGTTATTGTTATTGTTATTGTTATTGTTATTGTTATTGTTATTGTTATTGTTATTGTTATTGTTATTATTATTGTTATTGTTATTATTATTATTGTTATTATTATTATTATTGTTATTATTATTATTATTATTATTATTATTATTATTATTATTATTATTATTATTATTATTATTATTATTATTATTATTATTATTATTATTATTATTATTATTATTATTATTATTATTATTATTATTATTATTATTATTATTATTATTATTATTATTATTATTATTATTATTATTATTATTATTATTATTATTATTATTATTATTATTATTATTATTATTATTAATAATCGTTGATATTAATATCTATTATAATATGAACATACACTTAGATATGTAGAGACCGTAAATAACAAAAATATTAGTTTTGGGAATATTAGGAACACGTAAATATATTCTCTCTTTATGCAAATACATGAACATAGGGTTGCCAACCAAGTAAGTCAGGGTTAAGCAAAGGAACTGCATTTACACAGGAGTAACTAGACTATGTTTTTCAGGCAAGGAGTTTTAGAAACCAAAATAAAGCCAAAGTTCACGATAAGTTCAAATAATCTTTCGGAACATATTAGAACACTAAGTGTACTGCACAACAAGATAGTTTGGTACCCTACCTATGAAAAGGAACATTGGATTGCTAAATAACATTAACACTAATAAATTCAGCCATAACAAAACTACTTGATAGAGGAAATTCAGAACCAACTAGGTAGTTAAATCTAGCATTGATAAACACATCTTGTGTGGATCAGAGCTAATTTAGGCTTCATTGGAAGTGAACTGATTGACAAAATCTAGCCAAGGAAGCAGTTCATGAATACAGTATTGGCATAGTTTATAGTAAGCAAACTGAACCTTCAACCGGTAGCAAAGTTACGGAGGAACTGCGATGGTAAGGTGTCTGTACAAGTGCAACCACTGACGCTACATGCACAAAGTTTAGTCTATCTGTTATTTAAAGAGTGAAATAAAACAACCCAGTCAACCCAACATTGACAGCAATGATTAGTGGAGACAGGTAAACCAAGGAATACCTGTGCAAGATACAAATAATAGATGATCCCAAATGCCTCTGTCTACTGGAAGAACAGACAGGTACAACACCACATCTACAGATGTCCAAAAAACAGAAGGAAAGAATTGACTCGAAACACGACACACAAATCCAGAATACTAGAAGGCTAGTGACAGAAACAGGAGACCCTGATGCCCTAAAGGAGCACTCGCTGTAAATAAGTAATGCCTGTACAGGGCAGACTATATTAATTATGAAAAAAGCACGTTAACAAGAAAATATGCCACGTAGTAAATAGTATTTAGTATTAGGCTGCATAATGAAGCAAACTCGGTAAAATATTGCATATAAGGGTTTGTATATACCAGGTGGCCCAACTGCGCCGCCTTTGGCGTAGGCAGATATACCTTGGTGTGTTAAAACAGTTGCATAACGCCAGAAGGAAACTCCGACTAAATGCACGGCAGTGGCGTAGTAGAGTTCGCTCTGCTCCTCTTGATTTCCAGCTAAGTGATGCGATGAGCGACACTTTCCAGGACTAAACTAGCAAGTGTACTCCATCATATGAGAACAGAAAATTGTAAACAACAAAAGATAGTCGAATATCTTCAACTTTAATTACAGATTATTTTAGAAAGAATAAGCTCAAATTTTGGATGAACAAATGATTGAAAAATATTTGTACGATCTGCCCAAATATATCTATAGCTACTTCTTACATTCTGTATACGATTCTACTATCTAACGTTACGGGCTATACGCATCGTAAGCCGCACCACAAAAACATGACAGCAAACATGACAGCACGCTGTGCTTCTGCGCCACTTGTGTGCTTTCTATCATCATCGTCGTCTTCACCATCATCATCATCATCATCATCATCATCATCATCATCATCATCATCATCATCATCATCACCACCACCACCACAGGCCACGCCACCACTTGACTCTCACCAAGGCGACCAGGGTTCAATTCCAGGCGACCACAAATTGAGATTTGTGGTGGACAACACGGTGTTGGAGTGGGTTTTCTCGAGACCTCGGGTTTCCCTCATCATTTCACCAATTGCCATCATTCATCTTTGCTGCCATTCATTTCACCCTCGTACTATGATCCACTTGTCTCGCTCTCAGCCCAGGCGTTGGGCTGGCCCCTCAACCCTGGGCTAGTAGAACCCGCGTCTCCGACCATAGTAATCAGTAATGCAGGAGATGAAAAATTATTATTATTATTATTATTATTATTATTATTATTATTATTATTATTATTATTATTATTATTATTATTATTATTATTATTATTATTATTATTATTGTGGTTGTTGTTAACCACTAATGCTCTATATAGTACATCTAAACATTAAAACGAGAGTTCTGAGCTGTAAGCAGAAGTTGTTTTTTTCCTTGTTCCATTTATACCCCGCCTTTAACTGATATGGTCATATCGGCGGCCGTTCTCCTTTGGAACATACTGAAGGTGTTAACTCGTTATCTTTGGTTTTTAATCATTAGATCTCGCACACATTCACACTCTCATTCACACTTCCAGACTCTGGGGAAGATGGGGAATTATCTTGATCGGAGAAAAGTTCCCACTCCCATCGCCGGGAATCGAACCCGGGACCCCTAGCACGGCAGACAGGTGCTCTACCGACTGAGATACGGGGTCAGCCTGTAAGGCAGAAGTTAACAGTGCACTGAAGCAATCTGTTGCATCTGTAGTTCATAGCTTTGGCCTTTTGTATGCAAATAATATCATCGAAGCTTTACTTTATTCTACTATTTTGTTTCACTCTATTACATCGGAAGGTTTTGCAGACATCCCTTGTTTCCGTTAAAGAGGGTTTTGGCACTCTGAAACAGAATTTAGAGAGTAATACGCATGGGCAACACTTGTCTTGCTAAGCCCGAATATTAGCCGTTTTTCTCTCACTCCTCAGCCCAAGCCGCCATTAAACGTTTGCATTCAAACGAAGCCAAAAAGTCGCTATTTCATTGCTTTCTCAATCCTAGTTATAGATGGCTGCTATTGCTGGTTCGCTGACACATGACAAATATACATCAATACACAGAACCGCGATGTAAGGTTGCCGCAGCCCGCAAGCCTTATCAAGAAAGGTTTATCCGTCTATTATCACGTACTGCACACGTAAGCTCAAGCCTGGGAACTGCCTCGCGTCGCTTGCTGCAGAACAAAATTCGCTCACGCCGCTGCCGTCTGTTTAACTAGAGTTACCCCGTTGGATTCTGCAACTCTTCTAACGCAAGAAAGGATATCTGCTTACCTGAAAGATGGAGCAGTTGGGGCACCTGGTATATGTATATGAGTAAAAAAAAAAAAAAAAAAAAAAAAAAAAAAAAAAAAAAAAAAAAAAAAAAAAAATACACACAGGGAATTCCGTTAAGGTTGGAAACAAGGAAATCAATAGAACAAAAATCTGTCAACGTTAATAAATAAATTTCTATGGTCCCTTATCTCGGAGTGACATTCTTTCTTCTGTGAAATGACGGTTATGTCTTTTATCTACCAAAATTGAAACATGTCCTTTATGTGCCACTTTCCTGAGTTTTTGAATACTATTATAAGACGCAGGTTTTGTATCATTTAGGTAAATGGAAGGCATTTTACCTGCATTTATGCAAAAATAAGACAACTTGTGCATTTAAAAACCTAATTAAATTGAAAATGTTGAAATTAAATAATGGTACGTGCATTTTGTTGTCTCTTAAACCTATTAAAGCTGAACTCCTTCACAAATCCTTCTTTAAGTTTGTATCCTAAGCTGTAATTTAAATTTTGGGAACACTATAATAATTCGTAACTTCCAAGAAGTGTTAAAAATTGTCATTTATAAGTGACAAAACCATGAATAAAATATGAATATTTTAAGAAAGTTCTAGAGCTCGTACCACACCGCAACTATTTGTTTAATGTTCTGAGTATATAGTGAAAAATACAAGGCAATCAGAAGAGTATAGACTTCACAGACAAATTTTCTTAATTATATAAGTTAGTGATGCAATTCAATATGAAGCTTCAAAGCCAAATTTAAGAAGTTTAGTGCATGTATTATCATGAAGTTACTTTTTATACTTACAGCGATAGTAAAGAAAGGCATGAAAATATACTGTAACCTGAGAACCCAGTACATAACACGGAACAAGTACAGAAAATTTCTGAACATTGTAGAAAACACGGAAGCGTATTTTAGTAAGCAAGCTCTGTGAATAT
Source organism: Mantis religiosa (assembly GCA_030765055.1). Taxonomy (NCBI): domain Eukaryota; kingdom Metazoa; phylum Arthropoda; class Insecta; order Mantodea; family Mantidae; genus Mantis; species Mantis religiosa. The sequence continues at coordinate 144,970,684 of CM060950.1, forward strand.
CAAATAGTTTGCGCCACCATACTGGTCTTTGAATATAGCGAATTCTGTTCTACCCTACAGCTCTGCAATGCTCTAATTTTTTCACGGTGTACGGAAAAAGAATTACTAAAATCAAAGTTCATTTAGCCTGGAAATGGTGTGAATAGTTGAACCGTGTCTGACCAAAAGGTTATCTTCGCTAATTAACCCATCCCTACCTTTGCTTAGGACATGACAGGTCCAGTTGCCATTTAAGCAGCGCTGTTGATCCCAGTTGCCCGAAGGGAGATATTTTCTGAGTTTTCTCTCACACTGAAAAAGTGAATGATACGTGGCACAATGCACCAAAGGACTCCTGTATTCGTGTGCACGGTCAATTCCCAAAGAGCTTTGGCAGTCGGTATGGGGCGTGACGAACTAAAAAGACACAATGGTGTGACCGGCAGTGAACGTGCTTTTACCGGGCAAACCTATACAAAACCAACAATGCTCTAAACACTACCCAAACGTGCAGCTTTGGCCACATCACGGCAACGCTCTTCTCTTGCTCATACTGTACAGAACAAACTATGCCCTGCGCGCCGGCACACGAATTATTTTACTTCCGTGCTACAGAAATTTGCCTTCATTCCATTGTCATTACTTGGAAAGCTATGGAATCCAAACTAGAATATTTATCAGGTCAGAGAGTATATAGTGGATTCAGAAGTATCCAGTTCCACATTTTAAAACGCACTTCTGAAATGTTATGACTATCCTACGTGATTCAGAAGTATATAGGTAGGGTAAATAGTTCTAAATTATGGGCTAATCCAATACATCCTACGCTTCTAATTTTTACCGCTTTTTATTTTTTCGACATAATCTATTATTCAATTATATTGATACAATTTCTGCTTACGTTGCCAAAAGTAAAATATAGATATAAGAAGCAGATAATCATGGTTCCTTTTATATACATTTCCAAAAGTGAAAAATGAAGCAACAGGAGTAGGAATGAATACTTTTATATTTCCCAGGCTGACCTATTCTGATATACTTTAATGCATTTTCGGATTTTTTTCGTAATCTATTTGTATGTTTTGAGTTCTGGGTAAACTATTCGTAGCTATGACATGAATCACGAAACTAAGGAAGTGTTATTTGT
>CM060950.1:144976809-145079309 GCA_030765055.1 Mantis religiosa
TTTCGGAGTTTGAACCTTTAGAGCCTGATGGAAATCTACTCTCTTTAGCAAGTCTCACCATTCAAAACCGTAACAAAAGAATCGGCGGAATTTTAAGGTCCTGTCATATTAATACAGCTTATTGCTATGTTGTGGAAACGTAGAGTCAGACTCAAAAATTAAATGCCATAGTCGGGATTTGAACCACGGATCTTCTGGTTTCCGTCCAGCCGCACTACCATTGTGCTACTATGGCCAACGTGCCGATGTGACATTAAATTCTCCAACTGACTCGTATTTTCCCTGTAAACCACTTAGGAGTTCTCACAAACACATGAGACAACTACCTTAATGGCGAATTACTATATTGTAAGTACTTTAAGGCCCGGTCTTTATAGTTAACCACTATTAGCTCAATTAATGGAAATTAATTGTTCTTTCACACTGGCCGTGTGTAGGCTAAATTGTGGAAACGTACAGTCAGACTGAAAAATTCACGGCCAGTGTGAAAGAACAATTAATTTCCATTAATTGAGCTAATAGTGGTTAACTATAAAGACCGGGCCTTAAAGTACTTACAATATAGTAATTCGCCATTAAGGTAGTTGTCTCATGTGTTTATGAGAACTCCTAAGTGGTTTACCGGGAAAATACGAGTCAGTTGGAGAATTTAATGTCATATCGGCATGTTGGCCGTAGCAGCACAATGGTAGTGCGGCTGGACGGAAACCAGAAGATCCGTGGTTCAAATCCCGGCTATGGCTTTGAATTTTTCAGTCTGACTTTACGTTTCCACAATTTAGCCTACACACGGCCAGTGTGAAAGAACAATTAATTTCTCGCCATGTTATCTGTTCTATAATAATTTATACTTGCCATAGATTGCATGTAACAGTTCCAGATATCTCAGAAGTTTAGAGAATGAATCAATGTGTGCCTCATTAATGGGTGTATTGAAAGAACTGCTTAATATTTCGGAGACGTGGAACAATTTAGCTTTTTGCTTAGGAAAAGTATATTTCATCCCATTACATTTAGGTTACAAGTCCTAGAATCGCACTAATATTCGGGTTGATGCTAGAATTCATGTTTATAATTTCTGATGAAAATTATTTGCTAGAAATATAATAAATGGATAGAACATAAATATCAATTCTGCTATTCCCTGAAATTGTTGATTAACGTATGCAGACAAGTGCCAACTACTGCGGATTTTCCTTCTATATTAAACGTTGCTTTTAATATCTATAAATAACCAACGTTTATAGGAATATGTTAGGTATTAAGCATTTGTTGAACCACCTTTCTCAGTCTTGCTGAAGTTTCTGCAGCTGCAATGAAGTTGATAGCATTCTCAATAACAGGAACGTACAGGTATTGGCTTTATCGGTACTGCAGTTACCTCTGATGTAAGGATGTCTGACTGGTAGACAGGTGTCGCATTTTGAATGTTACGCTGTCAATTAAAGGAAATGCGACATACTTGATCAATTAGTCAAGTTCATTAAATGTAGATCTCTAGGTGTGTTACTTCTAAATGGTGAAATCGTGCTGAATATATAACAAAATTCAAAGCCAATGTAGTTTAAATGGAATTAATTAAGTTCCATGGAAATGCGCTGACAAACGCCACTCGACATGGAACATATCACAAGAATGTAAACCGTAAGCCGCATACCCAACGCTTGATTATCTGTGATGAATGACAACAGTTTTATAGTTTATGGCTGCTACAACAAGACACGTCATTCCATCATCCTCGTGGCTAAACAGTGAGTTGTCGTAGCCAGTGACGATGAGAGGTATACAGTGACAGCATTCCAACTCTCATTGGGAATTTATCCCTCTGCATTAAAGCTAAATTTTGCAAGCACATATGGTGTTGTATTATCTTCCAAACAAACAAAATGTGTTGAAAGTGAAGGTAACGTAAAATTAAATTCTCTGCCATATGGGATTTGCACATTTCACTACTGACACCTGTATTATTGGCGAGCAAGATCGATAACTTTGTAACGAAATGATAGTGAGATTGTTAAACAATGCAATAAATAATTTGTTATGGTAAAATATATATCCAGTAAAGAAACCCGGTTCATAACCATTAGCTAGAAAATATAAAATTAAGATCATTAATCGCCTCCGGTTAATGAAAGGCAATTATGGCAGACGTAAAATTTAATGCTGGCTGAAAGTTGTCCACTAGCAGCAAAGCGCGACGTAGCCATATGTCCAAGGGTGGGGAGAAACTATATGCAGTAGCAAGATGAAACTAAAACACTTTATAGAGTATTACTGTAGCTGTAAAGTAAACAAAAACAAGTAATTGATTGGATGATGTGTTAACCAGCACCTCAGGCCAACCGCCATTAAATTTTGCGTCTGCCACAGTTAAGCTAATATACCTAGATAATTAAGTTCTCACTGAAACTTATTTGATCAGAGTACCGTTATCTCAATCTGTACCTGGGAATCGAATACCCTTACATGGTAAAGAACAGTTACCAAGCTGGAGGAGAACCTCTGAAAATTAAAAAATATGAAAATTCTCACAATTTTAGCCTGCCAAATAATACAAATAACGTTTCTGATAAGACCTAGCAACAATATAAAATAATGAAAGGGTAGAGCCAGTCTGAAATATTCAATGCCATAGCCAGGATTTGAATCACGGATCTTCTGGTTTCCGTCCAGCCGCTCTAACCACTGAGCTACTATGGCCAACGTGCCGATATGGCATTAAATTTTCCAACTGACTCGAACTATAAAGCCTGGGCCTTAAAGTACTTACAGCATAGTAAGCCGCCATTAAGGTACTTGTCTCATGTGTTTATGAGAACTCCAAGTGGTTAACCGGGAAAAGCACGAGTGAGCACGGGACGTTGGCCATAGTAGCTCAATGGTTAGAGCGGCTGGACGGAGACCAGAAGATCCGTGGTTCAAATCCCGGCTATGGCATTGAATTTTTCAGTCTGGCTCTACCCCTTCATAGTGTGTCCTACACACGGCTAGTGTGAAAGATAAATTAATTTCCATTAATTATACCTAATAGGGGTCCGAACTATAAAGCCCGTGCCTTAAAGTGCTTACAGCTGAGTAAGTCGCCAATGAGGTACTTGTCTCATATGTTTATGAGAACTGATAGTGAGTAACCGGGAAAAACACGAGTCAGTTGGAGAATTTAATGTCATATCGGGACGTTGGCCATAGTAGCTCAATGGTTAGAGCGGCTGGACGGAGACCAGAAGATCTGTGGTTCAAATCACGTCTATGGCACTGAATTTTTCAGTCTGGCTCTACCCTTTCATAGTGCGTCCTACACACGGCTATTGTGGAAGAACAATTTATTCCCAATATAAAATATCTTTGGTCAGGGTAGCCAAGTAAGTAGAAACTAAAATGATAGCGTTTAAAATTCGTGTTGTGGTTACGTAGAATTACCAGTAGCTCCAGCTTAACATTTCAGCAACTAATGACAACATGTACTCCGCATTATCACCATCATTATCATCATGATCATCATCGTCTTCGGCATCATTACTGAAGCAGATTAAACTCCAAAATATGAATACGTCAAAAGTTAGTAGATAAATTCAGTAATCACCATTTCGAGTAACAAGAATTAGAAAATGCTTAATTATTCAAACTTAAAAATCGATAACTCACTTTAAACAGGTCATTATTAGCTTCCATTAAATTTATCAACTGAGCTGATGCTGTTTATCTTCATACCTGCCCACGCATACCCGGATATGAAGATCTCGTTATAGTTGAGCATCTGGAGGCAAACGCAGTTGAGAATTAAATTGAAGACGGTGTCGCTTCTTAGCATACAATCATAGATACATTATGACTTATTTCTATATCTCTATACAAAATAGTAATTTTTACTGCGTTTTCACCATCTCACACAAACTTGGTTCTACGTAAACGTAACTGATGTTTAAATTTGTAGAACACTTATAAAACAAAGGAAATTAGTTTTAGACGCTCTTTTAGATACACCTCAGAGAGACAGAGAGGAGAGAGAGAGTAAAATAAGGAAATTGTAGATCCAGTATGAAAGTAACCATTTTTAGGACAGGAGCATCTCTTGAGTTGCAGAAGAGTTTCTTCAGCGCTGCATGCTTCAACCTCAAATCGGTTGCTTTAGGATATTCTTTTGCGGGAACATTTTGTGGTCTGTCAGATGTTAACAAACATACACTAGTAAATGTTGTTAGGATTATCTGATATTCAACGACGTGATTGTGTTGTGAAGTGCGAAAATACTGAACGCTCGTCTTGTTCAGTACAAAGGTACAGTATATTTGCTATTTTTTAATTAACGCCCTTTAACCGATTAGGTCATCTCACACAATGAAAGAAATTAATAAAATCATGCTCAAATGATCGCAGGATCTATATAGCTTAGGGTTATCCGACATGCTTTTTTCAGAATAAGGAAAAAACCCTGGTAAAACTTCATCTCGATAACTAACCATTACCAAAATTCAAACGCTGGACCTTTTGAACTTGAAGCACAGAGCAGTATACGTATGTACTATTTAGCTTCTCACTGAGCGCTAGTACTCATTAGTTAAGACAGTACTTAAATATGCACCTGTCGTGTGAATTACATATTATTTTTACTGGCAATTGAAGATGTTTCATAAAGTCATATTTTATTAAGTATGCCGATGAACCGCTCGTTATTATATCACATCTCGACCACTTATAATCCTCAAAGTTCTTAATGTTTTTTTAATTTACGTCCTCAGACATTTAGTCATATCGGATGATGAATGGAATGTGTAAAATGATGCTCAATGCGTCCGGGGTCCATAGAGCTTAGAGTTACCCGACATTCGTCTTTCAGGATAAGGGAAGACCCCGTAAAAACCTTATCCAGGTAACTCACCCTGACCGAAAGTGCTTAAATATTCAATGTCTTTCGACTCTATGATTTCCATATATTCTTTTTATTTTTTCCTGCCCTGCATTTAAAGGAAATATGACAAAACTAACAGATTCTCAAAGCTGTTTACAGTGGTAAACAACAGCTACTTACTATGATTTTCATGTTTCGAGGTATGCAAAAGGTATAAATAGATGGTAATAAATGCATAATTGGGAACAAGGTAACTCCTTCTCAAGGAATGCAAAACGCAGAACGCCACGGGGCGTGAGCGGACTGTTACTGGAATTGCGCCGTTGCGTTGTTTTAACGTACGAAGGGACCACTGCTGACGTGAAAGAAGATACAGTTGCCTTCCTGGTAAAGTGATTGTAGATGGCAGAATTATGTAAGCTATAATTTTACTGAAATCATGTGAATATATCCTTAGCTTTCGATCAACGAATTAAACTTTAAATGGAACGCCAAGCGATGATCAACAATCGGAAGGACTGCACACTTCCTCTCTATATCTATTTTATTCTACTTCTTTAAACTCTTATTGGAAATCTTATTCTTCGCACTATAGGTGGCCATAATAAAGGTTTACACATTACGTTATACGTACAGGAGAGGTACAGCAAGTTCAACGGTTCATCAAAGGTGAATTGACTATCTGCTAGCCTACAAATGTCATGCTCTTTCCAAAATATGGACAAAAACACTGAACATGACAACATTTCAGTCTTACATAGTGTTGCAAAATTCAAACCAATAAAAGTTGTCATATACGAAATGGCTGGTGCCTAATGTGTAATTTGGAGAAAATTTGATGTATCAAATTGACCAAAAATTTCTGTATAGCAGTACTTTGTATTCAATCATTCCCCAGATATCATCTCCACGTGCGTTACGTTTCCAAGTTCAGAGATCATTCACAGGCTATTCCCTAAAAATTCAAGTTATACTTCCATGTAAATGCCATATATTTATAACACTAGTTAGAACAATTTTGAGAAAACAATTCGTAAACTTTTGCATGCAACGGTAGTTTAAGGTAAGTGTTTCTCTTGAATATTGACGCACTGCGACAGGAGTTTACAGAAATTAAACACCAAGAATGGTATCTATCGGATATGTGCATGTGAGTTGGGCACACAAAATAACTTAACCTGTCAAATCTTTGTAGAGAGCGAAAAACACAGTCAGATACACATGCACACACCTCTTCGTTTTCTAAAAATGCCTTGCTTGGACACAGGGTATTGAAAACGTACATTTATTTTTAAAAATCAGCTTCAAAATCTAGGAGGAATGTAACACCTCCGCTGTATAGTAGCTAGTACATCTTCAATACAACATAAACACGACATTAAATAATGAACAGAGAAATAAACTAAAACGATTTAAATACACCCTCAGATTGGTACTATTATTATTCAGTAACCTTGATTATTCAGCTCGCCTGATAGCGTGGTGGTAGCATGTCTGCATCACGTTCAAGAGGTCCAGAGTTCGAATCTCGGCCAGGGTGAGTTACCTGGATAAGGTTTTTTCTTGGGATTTCCCTTATCCTGAAATATGAATGCCGGGTAACTCTAAGCTCTATGGACCCTGGGTTCATTTGAGCATCATTTCACTCATTTCATTCATCGTCCGATATGACTTAACGTTGGAGGATGTAAATTTAAAAAAAAATACCTTGATTATTTAGGAATACTAAATATCTCAAGCTACTTTGTACGTATTTCTAAAGGAACTACATGAAAAACCATCTGGGATTCAGTTATAAGTAATAGAAAATGTAGGTTAATTAGAGAGACCACTTAAGAATAAGTCCTCCCTTAAAATTATCAGCACAGCTTTTAACTCTAAACTAATTTTATTACTTATTAAAACAATGCGCTCAGCGCGCCCATGTTAACAAGCCAGAAATGCATAAAATGCTCAGAGCGGAATATGTCTTCAGCATGCAAATAGCTGTTTAAAGTAGAGCTAACCTTTACAACACAGTCATTAAAATTCCCTTGTCAATAAAAAAGTGTTTTACGCACCACAGTACTTTACGGAATGTTTGCCACTGGTGTAAGAGAAATATGCTTAAATTATGCGAATTTCGAATGAGTATGAAATATGCACATTGAAAAAAAAATTAATCCTTGTTAGGATTCAGAATTAATATTACGTAATTATAAAGAAGTTAATCACTACGTATCCTGTTGGTACGTCTTTCACACTCTTTTCAGATCTTATTCAATATAAATGTGATTAGGAGTATTTTGTTTACATTATCAAGTTGTATTGAAATATATTTAAAGTTGAAGCAAAACTTGAAAATAAGTATCAAAAAGAAGCTAAAACTATATATAGGTTTTAGCAAAAATTATGAAGAAGAGCCCTCAGAATCTAGACTGGCGGAGCGTGAAAAATAATAATAATTAATAATAGTGATTATGATGATAATAATACTAAAAATAATACTAAAAATAATACTAAAAATAATAATGATTATGATGATGATAATAATACTAAAAATAATATTAAAAATAATTCTAAAAATAATACTAATATTAAAAATAATACTAAAAATAATAATTTTTTTTATAAAAAATAATAAAAAATAATAATAAAAATAATAATAAAAATAATCATTATAATCGTTATCATAATCGTAATCATAATAATCATAATCGTTATCATAATCGTAATCATAATAATCATAATCGTAATCATAATAATAACGATAATAATAATAACAACAACCATAATCATAATCAAAATAATAATAATAATAATAATAATAATAATAATAATAATAATAATAATAATAATAATAATAATAATAATAATAATAATAATAATAATAATAATAATAATAATAATAATAATAATAATAATAATAATAATAATAATAATAATAATAATAATAATAATAATAATAATAATAATAATAATAATAATAATAATAATAATAATAATAATAATAATAATAATAATAATAATAATAATAATAATAATAATAATAATAATAATAATAATAATAATAATAATAATAATAATAATAATAATAATAATAATAATAATAATAATAATAATAATAATAATAATAATAATAATAATAATAATAATAATAATAATAATAATAATAATAATAATAATAATAATAATAATAATAATAATAATAATAATAATAATAATAATAATAATAATAATAATAATAATAATAATAATAATAATAATAATAATAATAATAATAATAATAATAATAATAATAATAATAATAATAATAATAATAATAATAATAATAATAATAATAATAATAATAATAATAATAATAATAATAATAATAATAATAATAATAATAATAATAATAATAATAATAATAATAATAATAATAATAATAATAATAATAATAATAATAATAATAATAATAATAATAATAATAATAATAATAATAATAATAATAATAATAATAATAATAATAATAATAATAATAATAATAATAATAATAATAATAATAATAATAATAATAATAATAATAATAATAATAATAATATCACGTACAATGGCTTGTATAAAAGGTAACCCATAATGGAATACAACAGCTAATATTAGTACCTACTGGGAAATTTAGTCCAACATTCTGCCACAGCAAGGTACTCTAGCTTATAAAATAGCTGGGTACCTTACCTCCCCCAAAATATGCGCGAAATGCCAAAGGCTAACATTAATATCTTGCTGTCAATATTCCGGTTAAGGAAACTTGTAATAATATAATGAAATTTAATTAACTAAAACTTGGAATTAAGGAGGTAGGTTAGTAATGTTTTGTTTTGAATATAATCGGACGTTGTAATTTGATACTCTTCTCTCGTTATATTCCTAAATTTTTTATTAGTCTAGCCTACACCAATATTGGCGAAGGTTTGCATAAAGGCGGTAACCAAATTTCCCTTCATTTCATAGCGACTGTTATATCGTTCTTTAGTTTGGATGTTTTTTTTGATGTTTTTTCTGAATTATTGTATAAGTCATATAGAGAGCTGATGCAGGCTGGATGACGTCAAAGGTAATTCACCTCAAGGTGGTAATCTTACGCAGGACAAAGCCCTAATCTAGGGGAATGGGGCACATTTTATGATAGTCAATGTACTCAGTAGTCAGAAGAAATATTGGGATTTCATAAGAAATATTGTTTTGAAAACTTTAGTTCCAAAAGCAATTAAAATTTCCTTTCTGTCGACAGCGTAGCCAGTAACATGCCTTCGGGAACTTGGCTTGCAGGTGGCTGTTCGCTATTTAAATCTGGCCTGGGGTATTCTACCTGGCTAAAGATTTTACGAGCTTTCCTCATTCCTCATGGCTGACAAATACCGTCTAAATAGTTTAAACTTAGGATACCTGCTTAAAACTCCTTTCAAAATATTATTTTAGTAGATTTATGACCAGTGAGCACCGCCTGCGGTGCCGTATAGAGGAAGTTCGAACGTCGAACACCAACATTTCTACAATGTGCAGAGATAAATCCAAAACTAAAAGTTGAATGAACATCAAACTTAATATTTAAATTCAGTATGTTCTAAATATGTGATACTACGGCTCCTTAGAAAATTCACTCTCAACTACCTTTTATATGGAAACGTTTGGGTCGTTCCCAGTTTCTCGAAAATTGCTTCGGTATATTATATTAAAATGCCACTCAATTAAGATATCAGCAGACTAGTAAAATTATATAGGAACTAAATTCTTTCTGGGAATAGTCTTATAAGTCATTTTCATTCGAAATGAATCTTCTGTAATCTAGTATAGCAAGTAAACCACAAGAAGTAGACTAAACCGCAATACACTAAAACTCTATGTCTTTCAGAATTTTATATTATTTCCAATACTTTTATTTTCTTCAACCATTTTCAGAATATCCTTTAATAATGCTCTGAGTTTATCAATATTTAATAAGTGGCGTCGCTGTTCACTTATTTCTCATTATGTAGTGAAAGAGTGTGGACTTTATTGTACGTACAAAGATATGTATAATGAAACTATCCTTTTAATATAGTCAATGCGATAGCCGAGATTTAAACCACAGATATCCCGGTCTCCATCCAACTACTCTTAACAATTCAGCTATTATGTCCAACATGCCATATGTTGGCCTTTTAACCATATGTTAGCCATATTAGTTCAATAGTTAATAACATTGTAAAACATGATTTCTGGAGTCTCATTAATTTCCAGGAAGTCAGTTTGACGCCACAGTTTTTTATACGTGCTTGGTCCATGATTTTTGAATGGTGATCTTTCTATCAGAGGACAATAGGTTTAAGTTCTATCCACTCCTTCCAAGAAGAGTAATTAAAGACGTTGGAAGAGTTCAGACTTGAATTCATAAAGCTGGTACTACCATTATACGTTCTTCACACTTAGGTTCTAAATGTGCTTTTCAAAAGGTGGAGCAGAAACACTAAATTTAAATGTTCGATAATTCTTCAGGTCAACAAGAAGTATCGATTCACTGTCAATATTAAGGAAAGAAATGAGTCAGTTAATAAAGAGCTGGATGCTATAACTAGTCACGACAGGTGTCTAGATGGTCGATTGTTTCTCGCTGAGGCTTGTGGGGGAAAAAGAGATGTGGAGATGTATTGACTTTCGGTACCCATTCATTCCCAAAATGTTCTTTCTTCGGCTGGCTAAGGCCATCCATCAAGATGAGTCATAAATTTTCCAGAAGACTAAGAAAACTCCGTTGAAGTTCTTAGAAAGATACATCCGCCAATGATCCCCTTGTGGTATGGGAAACTTCGTTTCTCTCTACTCTTAAGAACTGTTGTAAAGCACTGCTAACTGTCGGTTTCAGTATCATTTCGGACTAACCGAGAATACAAACTCACTATCATATGCTTCCAAATTTTATTTTAGGTTCAAGTTCTGGAAATTAGAACTTTAGTATGATAATGACAGAGGAAACGAATTTGGCTTGCAATTGTGATTTGAAGTTCTGTGTTATGTTCTTTGGTTCATTAACAGCGCGTGATGATTGATACGGAAATAAACTGCAGAAACAGATTCATTAAACAGACAGAAACAGTGACAAACGTAATAGCTAATGCATAAATATGATAGGGAGCTTTTGAATCCCTCATTTACCTTTCATTTTGATTCCTTCTGAAGTTTAAGGCGTGCTTCTAAGGTTCATTGGTTTTGTGATGGTGTGTAGTGGTGCCCGATAGGTATCAGGGAGCTTGTTCCAAGGAAAGAGTTATCCTTATGAACACTAGAGAGTTCCTTGGTTGGATGAATAGTTCAGCGCCCTCTCTGATTGCACAGAATTGCCTGGAATTGTTAATCACGTCCACGAGTCTTTGTCGCCTGTCTGCCTGTGACCTGTAGCCTTCTGTGTTTACTTTCACTTCATCCCTTCTTTCCATATATCCATAGTGAGCGAGGTGTGCCCCTCCACTCTATACCTTTTAAACTAGGAAAATGTATACAGGAATATTCTGGAGTGATAGCTTCCAATTCGTAAAATAGCAGATTCACTTATCTCACAGAACTTTGGCAATCTGTTTGATTAGGTATTGCGTTCCGTTTCTAAAAGAAGTCAAGTTCATTCTGAGATGTGACAAGGTTTAACAACATTTTGCCTGAAATGTCAACAGAGATTAAGAGGTTTGATGTAAAATAGTTAACAGAATCACATATCTCACAGAACTTTGTCAATCTGTTTGATTAGGTAGTGCGTTTCGTTTCTAAAAGAAGTCAAATTTATTCTGAGATGTGACAAGGTTTAACAACATTTTGCCTGTAATGTCAACAGAGGTTAAGAGGTTTGATGCAATGATGTCATCTTAAATATAGCACTTTAATGTCAGCTCGAATCATTTTTATAGTGCTCAAAGTGTTACAAAGCGAAGCTTTTATATATCAGTCAATATACACGGTTATTTTGAACACATAAAATATTTAAAATTTCGATAAAGTTAAAATCATAGACCAACAGAGTTGCAGTGGTTCACATCATATTTTTAATTATTTTATTGCCCCTTTTCCTTGCGGGACATTTATAAAGCTTTCCGCTACGGTAGTATATGGTAGCCTAGAGGGAATTGAGTATCTCGGGACATGACCTGATGGAACAGCCATCTCCTCTCATTTTTTCTAATATTTCCGGATGTGCTCCACCATATTATGACGTACGCACTGTTATCTCGAAATTGCGTTCTATTAAAAGAGTTGAAGTAAGCCTTCCTGAAAAGTGGGTAGTGCTGAAATGAACTGAGCTCCGCTTACTATTTGTAGTGTAATGATTTTATGTTCAGGAGATTACCAACATTTGAGTCGAATGTGTTAATCTGACGTTGGTGCATTTATAGTTGGAGCATGTGCATTCAATTATTTCAATAACGAATCTTAAATTGCTCACTTCAGAAAAAGTTACTAATGACATGTTTGAAAGATTTATTTAAAATAAGTTAGTTGCTTTTGCTATAGTACTTAGTTTGGTATCTTCCGGAATGTACGGAATGTTAAGAGCATTTCGGTTATTTTAATGCAACAGTAATAAATAACTAAGAAATTAGGCAAATATCGGCATTTCGTCGAGAAAAAGTAGGGTTGAAGTAAACAAGCTAATTCAATATTAAGAATTAGCACATGTTTTATTAAAATTAATTCAATTTTACTTATACTAATTTTAATCTTGTACCAAAGATTTACACATACTGATAAGAAAATGTACGACTGTTTACAAAATCAAGAAGAGCAGAAGCTAGTCACTGTACAAACACTCCATAAAATGCGTTAGCTTTCTAAGACACTTGAATTTAAGATATTTAAAATAGTTCTGGAGATAACTTGGAGAACAAATGTAAACAATCGAGTGCCGAGTATGACTGCAGTGCTGTCGGACCGGAAAAATGTACAAACTAGCGTTTAATGTTTTTTTTTTTTTTTTCAATTTACGTCCTCCAACTTTTAAGTCATATCCGACGATGAAAGGAATGGATGAAATGATGCTCAAATGGACCCTGGGTCCATAGGGCTTAGAGTTACGCGACATTCGTCTATAAGGGGAAACCCTGGGAAAAACCTTATCCAGGTAACTCACCCTGCACCGATATTCGAACTCGGGACCTTTTGAACCTGAGGCAGACTCGCTGCCACCACGCTACCGAGGCGGGCAAACTAGCTTTGCGCACTTACTTTGCAGTATTTCATGAAATCATGTGGAAACCATGGAGATCCATGCGTTAAGTTACAGCTGAAGAAGTAGGAAGGGAAACTATAAAAAGGACAGGCAGTGGAAGCTATCTGTAAAGCTATCTAGGAATAAAAGTCTTCATGGTAGGCCAGAGAGCACCGGAATATAGATACATATTTTGCAGCCCCAAAATGCATCATGATGATCCGAAACCTATACAATAAGTTTAGTTGATGACTGAAAGGAAGTGAATTATCCGAATTCCTGTGAAACAAAAATTACCTATGTAATTAGTGATTTGAAACTAAATTAAACAATGATTTTGCTATAGTAATTAATATAATACATTGATAACAATGTCAATCAGAGGAAACAAAATCCTTACTCTAAAGTATACTTGGATTATTTGGAAACTTCAACAGTGAGAGGCATTGACGGATTAGCAAAGCGACACGGCGGTCTGTTTGTCACAGCTGATTCTTCAGTGTTTTCGGTAACCTGCAACCAGCTTATTCTCGTAAGCATCTACATAGAGCATGAATTGCTTGCAACATGAATGGAGTATGCTTTTCAATTTAGTTGATAAGAATAAACAATTTTTATAATTAACAGTATACTCCATTATTTAAGTTAATTGAAGGAAATGAATGATTTCTCCACACTAGCCGTACACAGGCTAAGGTTTTGGATTGACATAGTCAACTTGAAAAATTCAATTCCACGGCCGAAACCTGAATCACGAATCTCCCGGCCTCCGTCCAGCCGCTCCTAACCATCGGGCCACCATGGCCAACGTGCCGTCCTGACATTAAATTCTCGAATTGACTCATATATTTTACCGGAAAACCACTAGGGACTCTCGCATCGGAGAAACGTCGTTTGTGGTGACTTACTATTGTAAGTATTTGAGTACCAGGCTTCAACATTTAACTCATTTAACTAATAGACTTATGAGTCAATTGGGCAATTTAATATCATGACGGTGACTTGGCCATGGTGGCTCGATGGTTGGGAGTGGCTGGAGGGAGGCCGGGAAATCCGTGGTTCAGGTCCTGGCCGTGTCATTGAATTTTTCAAGTTGACTCTATCAATCCACTATCCTCCATATCTATGGATATTTATCGTTTACTCGTTTATATAAATTCTTTTTAAACAAGATAAGTCAGATCTTCCCAAACTGAAGTGTTTTAACTTATTAGAAATCAGAAAAGAACATTCTAACAAATAAAAATTCCGACAAAAGAGGTTCCTGGCAATATAGTCCCGAATATTCGGATAGAAGCACCAATTAATGAACTTTTGTACCCAATCTGAAGTCATTTCCTCGTCAAATTAATGACTGTTGACTATTTCCGAGAGGTATAGTTGTATCCCAACTACATATTGACTGTTTGATAATGACAGCATACACTTATTTTTAATGTCCGTTGCATGCCGTATTAAAAATAGAACCTGCCAGCACATTATAAGAGAATGCGTACTATGTTCCTCCCAAGAGAATATGATTGTATGGAAGGTGCAGACAACAACTACCTAGTGTTATATGAGAAATCCAAACTTTCAACACGTCAGAAAGGCTTAGGTCTCCTAGAAAACATGTGTTATTGTGCTATCAATGCTGGTATACTGATGTTGCCAGATGTATTTAATCTGGATAGTAGATCTAATTATGTATTATTGTGAGCTGCCACGTGGTGTTATCTATCACTAAACCTGAAATGAGAACATCCAGAGTCACACAGTATATGTACAGCCAACTGTAAGGAAAAGTACCAATACTTCTGGTTTCCCAGAGTATTTTTTCTTTATTTATCGTTGGCAGAAACTTATCACCAGCCCTTGATGCACGAATCTCCTATTGGTTTGAATTCATGCCAAAGATTACCCTATGGACAAAGATGAGATGCAGGCTAGAGGAGAAATGAGAGGAGTAAGGTAACATTTTACCTGAATGGCTGGAAGGCCTGCTTCAGAACAACGGCTACACCAGATCTTGGATGAGTTCGTTTTGTACTGTTTTCATTCAAAATATCGCAATAAAAAATTAAGTTATTAACAAGATGATTTCAGATTCAGGAGCGAAGAAAGTTGCCGGTGTAAGTAGAAAAGAACTAATAAAATGCTAAATAGAAGAAGTGGCGTGGCAATGCGCAATATATCGGCATGGTTCCATGTACTCTATTGTACGTTTGGTTTAATTTCTTTCCTTCTATCTTCCTAGTCTCATTGGGGGTTCTAGTCTAGGCTACATAGTGCAGTAACTTAAAATCATAACTTTGGCAGGCTATACTATAAGTTTGATGCATATCGGTTCCGTACGAATATTGCAAAACAAGAGAACGGGGAGGGTTGTGTTGTTGCAACTCAGTTTATCCATTTTGAGGATGTTCTAATCTTCGTACATTTTTGCTCTGGGAATTAAAACTGCACTCATAGTAGAATAATATGCCGAGAGTTACCAGCCACGCAACTGTATCACGCTGAAACTATTGTACGAGATTGGAGAGTATTCAGAAAACAGGAAACTCGACGCACATGACGCAGTACTACTATATTTTGATGGAAGGCCTGTTTCCTGAGAGAATGGTCATTAGTGTCCCGAAGTTCACTTTGGGAGGAACTGCATGGTCCCAGGGAATGTAGCTCATTTCAGTAATGACTCGTAAAGGAACTCGTAAAGGAACAGAGCGACGCTAATTTTAGTGCTGTGAGTGAGTGTACGTGTGCTTTTTGTCTCTTCGGGCTAGGACACAGCATCAATATAAATATTTTTATTTGTTTCAATTTCTTTCCGGAATGGTGAAACAGAGAATGAAAAATGGCATCCTTTCTGACAAATTAAATAAAAAAATTAAAATCAGCTTTCAAACTTTGTCACAAGTTGTGAATGTGGTTTGTTAATGTACCTCTAATTCCATTAAGGAACGAATGAATGAACGAATTGCCAGATAAGAGACGGGACACTTCGGAACTTGAACAAACACGGATCTTTTGTTCTTGCCATGCCAGAAGCAACAAATCAGGTGAAAGTATTACAACAGGGCTGTCGTAGACAGGTCGACCGATAGTGACAAACACAGGTCCCTAACGATTCCAGGATTGATAACTTGGTTACATCGACGGGCGACTCGTAGAAGGCTGTCATCTAGCAGAGGCGAAAGAAGATTCCAGCGAGCAAAGTATCACGCCATATGTCCATACTGACGACACTTATAGCCTTAATGCCTACCTTAAACGTTAAAAGGGAGCAAAAGTCCCGGATGATGCACCATTTTCGATGCCGACCGTACTTGTATCATCCATTTGTTGAGGTCACTCATTGTCACACTTTGACTTCATTCTGTGTTGCCTCAGCCGACAGCTGCTACCGTGGTACACCTATGATCTTTGCCTCAGGATACGAGTGAGTGTAGTATAAGAGACAATGTCAGCTCCTCAGCTGATAAAGTTTTAATAATTCCTGATAGTTTCATTTCTGAAACAGTTATCTACCGTTTAGTTAAATAACTAAATCATTTTTATGACGACGATGCGACGCGTCAGTTGCGGTAAGTAGTGTTTACTCAGTAAGTTCCCTCGTATCAGTTGCTAAATCCTTCCTGTCCACGCACCACTAAACATGAAACGCGGACGAGCCAATAGAGAGTCAGCAAGTAAGTAATCTGATCTGGAGTATATAGGCTTTCTCAATCTAAGCACCACCTACATTTCACTGCTCCTATCAATGTTCATATGTGAATTAAGTTGTAAATCCCTAGTATGTTTCTTCCAAAATTAACAACAATGGCCTAAGAATTTCTATATTCATGACTTTGAAGCGCACTGAAGGGTATCATAACTGCCTAACACATAAACCAGGTTACCGCCGAAGGGAACACGAGGTTTAACCCCGTTTTATTCCATGGTTTGCTTTCCGTGCAAGGAAGCTCTATTTTATTAGAACGTAGTGGCCGCTATGTCCGACGACTCCCAAAACGCAGAGTTGGAGGATGTAAAGGAGGAGAATGACACAAAATGGAGTAACTGACCCAAATACTACTTTTCTAATTACACACCTTCTGTTTTACGTAATGCATATATTATACACACGTAAATCCACCTATTGTAATGGGTAGTGCCTGGTCAGATCTGGAAGTTCTGTTGGGTAAGTTGTACCTTGCTTTTTGTCCCTTATATCTCCCCACACTTGGTTTCCCTTTCTGTACCCACAATTAAATTATTCTCAGCTTTGTAAAGACAAGGCTCATTCTGCATCATCATTCGGTGTACCGAAAATAGTTTTCATTATTTATAAAAAAGGCCGCATATTAAAAAACCGGATACAACGATTTCAAGAAAAATGCTTAAATAACTACTTTCTGAGATATGTTTATGAAATTATAAAGCAAATAGTATAAGATGAACACTCAAATGAATCGCTCTCCACTTTGATTAAATAAATCAACCCGCACAATAATATGAGATATGTAAACAGACCTTAATTGGAATTACTATTTTCTGTACCGTAGATAGTACCGTACCTGTCTCACATTCAAAAAATCCGAGTTTAAATATAGGTCAGGGTGAGTTATCTGGATAAGATTTTGCGGGGGTAGTACTCCCTCATACTGTAAGATGAATGTCGGAAAACTCTTAGCTCTGTAGACACTGAGCTCCTTTGAGAATCATTTCACCCATTCGTTCATCGTCCGATATGACTTAATTTTCGAAGATGTCAGTACAAAAAAAATAGTATCAAGTTAAGCAGAACTATCATTTTCCGATTATTGTAAACCTTTTAATAGAATGTATAATGTTTATAATCTTGAATATTAATTCAACAACAATAATGATAACGATAACGATAACGATGATGATGATAATAATAATGATAATATTAATGATAATAATAATGATAATAATAATGATAATAATAATGATAATAATAATGATAATAATAATGATAATAATAATAGTAATAATAATAATAATAATATAATAATAATAATAATAATAATAGTAATAATAATAATAATAATAATAATAATAATAATAATAATAATAATAATAATAATAATAATAATAATAATAATAATAATAATAATAATAATAATAATAATAATAATAATAATAATAATAATAATAATAATATAATAATAATAATAATAATAATAATAATAATAATAATAATAATAATAATAATAATAATAATAATAATAATAATAATAATAATATATAATAATAATAATAATAATAATAATAATAATAATAATAATAATAATAATAATAATAATAATAATAATAATAATAATAATAATAATAATAATAATAATAATAATAATAATAATAATAATAATAATAATAATAATAATAATAATAATAATAATAATAATAATAATAATAATAATAATAATAATAATAATAATAATAATAATAATAATAATATATAATAATAATAATAATAATAATAATAATAATAATAATAATAATAATAATAATAATAATAATAATAATAATAATAATAATAATAATAATAATAATAATAATAATAATAATAATAATAATAATAATAATAATAATAATAATAATAATAATAATAATATAATAATAATAATAATAATAATAATAATAATAATAATAATAATAATAATAATAATAATAATAATAATAATAATAATAATAATAATAATAATAATAATAATAATAATAATAATAATAATAATAATAATAATAATAATAATAATAATAATAATAATAATAATAATAATAATAATAATAATAATAATAATAATAATAATAATAATAATAATAATAATAATAATAATAATAATAATAATAATAATAATAATAATAATAATAATAATAATAATAATAATAATAATAATAATAATAATAATAATAATAATAATAATTAATAATAATAAACTATGATTATTATACCTATATCTTGACTATAATGAAATAGAAATGTGAGGCTACTTCAATATGCACATCTGCAGCTGTGCTTTGTGTGCTATGTAGCAGTTAAAGACAGCGGGTTTTAATGGTATGGGTTCCGAGTTCGAATCCTCCTCTCTGTAGGTTTTATGTATGCAAGGGCGTTTGGGGCAAGATTGTTATTGGTGTAAATAAATATGTCCGTGTGCAGAATATTCATTTTGGGCATAAAACGCTGATTGTCTCTTGCGTCATTCAACATTCAGATACCGAAGCTGTACAGTTACGATGAAAACCGGGTGATGGTACAAATAGATTGGAGGAAACCTTTCTGCTGCAGGAAGACTGTTAACAGCGGTTTCCCCGACGTCATTTGCCTTGAAATTTCAAATAGAAACAGAATGAGAAATAGTAGTTCCAATTTGTTAAAACAGTCATGCTGTTTCAGCTTATTGAAAAACTCGTCTTGAATTTTCATTGCGTAACAAATCATTTATACTGTCTTCAATACCAAATTTATTTAATTCGATGAAAATATTTTCCAAGAGTGCTCTTACAATCAACACACACTACTATGGCGAACACACACCACTAGAGCTACAGCTCTAAGTACATTATACTTAGTATATTCTTTAAACCCTAGTAACGTTCAACCAATTTTATTTACGCGCCATGCACTTCAGGACATGCATCTACTGCCAGAGCGATACTGACGAAATGTTCAAACAGTTTGAGCTCTATGTTTACCTTCAGTCCGTGGTGCTAGAGATCGCCTTTCCCTAGGTCTATTGAATACTATTGGGCTACGAAAAGAAATTTAAGCAAACAAGCTTTCCTTTCATTTATTTTTACGTTGTTTTTCCATTTGTTTGCCTATAGCAGAAAGTTATTTGTCATTAAGTGTGTGAAATAACAGCAATTTGTTGTCAAGATATTCTGGAACACAAGGGAGATAAACAGAAACAACTGATCGAGGTTGTTCAAGCGGTAACGCTTGGAAATTGCACTGTGGAGCTTCCGGGTGCGACATCCCGAAGGGAGTTTGCGTTCATCATATATATCAACATCATAAGATAAAATGATAAGCGTTTTTAAACTTGGTAAGATATGAAGCTATTGAAATGAAGACTCGCATCGTGTAAATTTTTAGGCAAAATCTGACGTGTCAATTTTAACATTTATCTTCTCCAAACTCTTAGGATAAATACCAATACGTTGTTTAGGTATTGTTGTATACCTTTAATACGAAGTATTAACTTTAAAATATATGCGAGTCACACGGACCAATTTTTAAAAGAACTGACAAAATTGTGTAAGAAAATTAATATTAAAATTAAATTAAAATTTCGCGAGTTAATTGTTAGATATGCAGAACTTTGGAATACATAGCATGTATACATAAAGCTCTAACTTCAATATTACCATTTTAATGAAGTTTGCTCAAATCATGGATTTTAGAAATTTATAGAGTTTTATTATTAATCAACATGAAAATACGATACACCTACTATTCCAAGCTAAAATCGAAAGCTAAAGTGTTTATGCAAGGTGTTAATGAACTACACCGAAATATTTCAAGAGAAACTGGAGATATCTTAAATAGGTAATTTGAGATAGGAGACTTATTGTCTGTTGATTCAAATGTGGAAGTTACGGCTTTAAGTTTCTGAAGTGCAGTATACCACTGCTAATGATGATACCATTTGAATGCACAACGCACGAAACTGAAGAGGCTTGTCGGAGCATTGTCCGTGACGCAATGGTTATAACGTTAGCTTTCAAGTTAGAGGTAGGTGAGTTTGCGTCTTTTTGACGTCTTATTGCATTTTAAGGAGTAATTTCACCTTGTCAGTGCAATTAATTACAATTCTTTCTAACAAAGATTGACTCCTGCTTAATACTTTCCCATACTGTACGTCTAAATGAGAGTTGGTTTAAAGGGTAAACGAATTTACATAAAATGAAAAATAAATGCAACTCTTTACGTGAGGTGTATGGGAACTGCTCGAAATGGCGACCTGCGTTTTCAATACAAGCGGCGAAGGAACGACTGTCGTTCTCTGTCCTAAAATCTTTGTGTGTGTCGAATAACTTCATATGATGCTGTTATTCGGACACTTAGGCCATCTTTAGAGGTAATAGGTCAGCCTAGAAAAATAAATCAATTAACTTGAGCTCGGGAGAGCGTGCTGGCCAAGCTCCCTCTTGCATCGGACTTCAACACGGTTTAAATCACAGTGGTGTTATTGCTCTGGTCAACCAGTTTCATGTTCTTAGTTACGAATCACGCTATTCTTTCCTATTAGGATTCACGTATTAAAGCACGCAGACAAAAGTTAACTACACGACAGGAACTGAACTAATGACCTTCAGAGCATCCGTTTTCGGCGTTACGGTTTGTGCCACCAGAGCACTTACAGAAACCTCACTAAAGTAGTCTATATGATGCGAGAAGACATTAATCGCTGTTCAGTGTAGCACTGACAGATGATCAGTTCAAGATTTGTGATATTAAATCTTGAGAACGCCAATAACGAGCTACTAAGAATAGATATTTCTATACTCGGGAAGCAGTTTCAAAGACATTTTAATCCAATAATTTCACACACCTTGTTTAAACACCAAATTATCAGCATCTCATACCAATTAGGTTTAATACAATTAACTGCGTAATGCTTAGCCGCAGACCATGCATTGCCTATCTCAACTTGCTTTCAACTTGCTGAAAATGTTTCGATGTATCTCATTAACATCCTGTAGGTATATATAGTAGGAAATACGCCCACGACTTAAGCATTGATGAATAGGTCAATTTTTCCTATAGTCAGTTACTGATATTCTGCTTTTGCAATATGCAGTGAGATGCTTCCTGCACTAATGCATTTATCATACTGTAATACCGAGAACTGATTACTCATAGGACATTTCCCGAGCCCTTTCCTGTTCGTCTTACATACATGCTGAATCATGGAAAACTCCTTATGAATTTAACTGAGAAAGCCTGACCGGATTCTCAATCACTGATTTGCGTTTCAAAGTTAGTAAATTCATCGCCATTAAAGCATGAAAAAGGTTTTTGAAGTATATACCTTCATTGGAATTGTGTACAAATTAGGTTTATACGTTCACTAACGTATGAAACTGATTTTATTACTTATTATTTATTCAAGAAATTTGAACACAATTCTTATTAATATTTTGCTGCTACTAAAAGGTATATATTTTTCAAACCTTTAGTTTCCGAGGTTTCAGTTTGTTTGACACACTAGCAAACGAAGAGAAATTAAGATGTGTAAGTCTCTCATTATTTATTGGCAGAGCGTTAGATCATTACGGGTGCCCTTGTTGGAACGTGTGCAGACCCTACATTCAGGTCACATCAGCGGTTCTCGAACTTAAATCCTATCTAAGTCCAAACAGAAATTGGCTAGTATCTGACATATCTGCACGTACCGACTAGGGCAACAATTCTCGGCAATTTGTGAACTTCTTCTGGCATGCAAGGAATGTAAGTTCTGCCTTGCAAAATCCTAGTGTGTTATGCAATATTTCAAGGAGCTGGCTCGTCATTGTATTTTCTTTCTTTAGTCCAGCATAAAAATCGCCTTCTTAGGTGCAATTCAAATTTATAATGAGACCTGAAGAATTTATCTCTCCTTTGAAGAGCGAAAATATCCAGAAAAATTTACACATTAGAAAGAGAGTTTAATGGTGAGGCTTGTTTAAAAATTTATATTTAGACACTTCTTTAGGAGCGGTTTTGACAGTATTTAATGTTAAATATAGTACGAACCCTTTAGTGTAGTTAGTGTCTAGAAGGAAGTGGTGAAATGATCGGTTTGTTGAGGTTCTAGGAATTATACAGAAAGAGCTCTCTAGCAAAAAGTAGTAATGTGCAAAAATACCTGTAATCTTACAAAACTTATTCGTGCATAGAAAAGTTGCTGATACCGAAGGGTATACATTATAATAGTGAAAGCGCAATTATTGTACGAAAAAATGACAAATTATATATACATCCGTGTACATGTTTTTATTGCTGCTTATATCTTCTTTTTTGACACAACCTAACTTCTGCGGAAACAGCAACGCTTATCGCATGCTTTTGGAAATCCTTTCTGGTATTAGTTTGTATTACAGGAAAATAAACTATCACTTCATACATATTTCGTTTCTCTATGAAAGTTGAAGCTTCTTGCTTTGCATGACATATCTTACTGGAAAAGTTAAAGATTAGAATTATAACAGCCTCCCTACGGTGATATAATTGGCTTCCAGAAACAACCACGTCGTATAATGAAACGATATGACATTTCTAAAAATACGCGTTGGATTTTCCTCCTGTAAACTTGTTGGCGCTAAAGGTAAACACTACCTAAAGTGAGTTTAGTAAAAGGGCCTTAAGCAACGTTTGGCAATGAACCAGAAACCGCTCAAGTATTTTATTAACTCATCATATTTGAAAGCTCCTCTATTTAAACTTATTAATTTAATTATATAAAGCATAGCTTTAGTTTTACCTTTTCACATAATACTGGGATAAAATTAATAAAATATTTATGTTATTATCTGTTATGTTTAGATAAAAAATTATTTCTCACACATCAAACACATTCCGAGAAAGAAAAATATATTTGCCGTTGAATATGTAAGCTACGTTTTCGTTTAGAACATCAATAGTTCTTTGTTTTTGGAAACACGGTGTTTCGGATGACAAAACATGTGTCATATATTACCTAATCAATTACTATCTATAGGTATATTTTAGTACCACCTTGAAGGGTGTGCAGTACTGAAATGGAACTGTTCAAATAAATGAACACAATGAAAGCACTATTGCAGGTATCGCATTATCCACTTTGTTGTTCCACTTTGATGAACTCAGTAACATCCCAGTCACGGACCTCCAAGGCCGGAAAGAACTTTACTTCAAATAGAAGAAACTTTACTTCAAACCCTTCAATTAAAAAACTTAACTTTCCCTGAATGTCTTATAGTCATATTTGCCTTGCATTAGTCTTTCACTATTAAACAACACTGGATAAATTCTGCATGACATTGCAAGGGTTGTTTGTTGACAAAAAAGGCAACAAAACAGCATAAATGTTTACCCAAAATCTACCCTAACATAGGTCATCCGGTAACACAACAAATGATCAATGAAAATATCTACACGCTAAAAATAATATATAAGACAAATATATATATATATATATATATATATATATATATATTCACGTTTAGCTACTCAAATTGACTTTGGAGAATAATATACTCTGACCTTTTCTAGGTTTTAGACCGCGCCGTGGCTAAATGGTTAGACTGCTTGGCTCTCGTCAAGGCGTCCAGGTTTCGATCCCAAGAGACCGCAAAGTGAGATTTGTGGTGAATCACATGGCGGGTTTCTTCCGGGTCCTTCGGTTTCCCCAGCCAGCGTTCCACCGATTTATCCATCATCAACTTGCCTATCAACTCATCTCTCTCGTACTTTCACTTCCGGCGATTGGCTGATCACTCGTCCCGGAATATCTCTGGTTAGGAAACCTATGACCTTCCACCCGTTGCCTACGGGCCTCGAGGTTGCGTGGTTCAGAAAGCCCTATGCTCTACTCAAAGGAAATACGGGAATTCATTCACTATCTAGTTTTTAAACCATTGCCTCGTTGAGACTTAACTTAACCCGCACGTCAGTTCATGAATATCAACTAGTTCACTTTATGAACTATCCTTCACTTTCTTCGCGTCCTAACGAGATATGTATGAAGCAGCCCATTCTTCAGAGGCTGTAGGAAGTCAAACAGTTCGTTTTGCAATAGCAGCAGTCATTTGCCTGTCATCACAGTTATCAGCAACTCGTATCGAGGAACAACACTTTTTTGTGGTACCAGAAACGCGTTCATGCACTCACTCATTCGCCCACACATTTCGGGAAACTCTGACTTGCGAGAGCGCTCGCTTTTACATATAACGGTAGGAAATTTCCACAGGACTCTGAACGTCCGAGATGGATAATGATCCTGAAGGTTGTAGTTCTCTAACGATAGTGCTTAACGTATTTACGCTTGATAAGCGCTCAACTTACCTGTTTACAGAAAAGCAGGGATATCGAGCTCCTGATAGCCTTGGAAGTAGCCGCTGCGCCACAATATACTTGCATGGGTTAGTCGGGGTGTTTCTTATAAAAGTACTAATCCCCATTCAGCTCAGTATATGACCATTAAAGTGTCACTAATAATGAAATTTGAACAAAGTATTCCATTCTAATTAATATCCATTCTTTTGGAAATCTAGATGTATTTGTTTGAAATGAAAGCCTGTGTAGTTATATTTGTCCTTTTTAATATAAAAGTATGTGTTTTCTTTACACTTAGAACTAATCTTAATTTGAATTATAAAAACTACCACTGTATAAGCTTTATGTTATATTACACAGTTATACAGTTGTTAATATTTATGTAAATGTGTTTGAATTATATTTTTTCATTTTTGTTTGGCATTTTTGAATACTATTTTGCTGTATAACGCCAAATACCTTTATTTTAGACGAATTATTTGTCTCAGTAACATATTAAACTTTAAAGTAAATGTTTGTTGATTTTGAATTAATACCTTCAATGCCTTCGTGTTTTGTTCTTTTTATGGTAAATGATGTTTAAATGTCCTATATTAGGGAGTTATCCTATTTTGTAACCTAAAGTATCTGGCTATTGCCATTGTTTATTTTTTGTAAGGATGTTGATGACCAGCAGTTGAGCACCCTTACATATTCATCATTATCATTTGTAACTTAAAGTGTTGACATCTGAGTATGGTACTCATAAGGAGATTGAGGTTTTAAACTTGAAATTCACATTTAAGAGCATTATTTTGACTAATCTTAAACTGCTCATAAAATAACATTTGAAATATATGTATATAAAAGCCAAGATTTAATTACTGGTTTTAGCTAACCCAAACAGAATACCTGAACAGGGCGTATTCTGTTAAACCTTTCTTATTAACACAGAAGACTGTATGTGTAATTTAAAACATCAGCTGCACTTAAGATTCTTGTACTCAGGAAATGTTTGTAGACTTCTAATGATTACTAACTAAAGCGCAAAGAAAAACCTTTCTCAATGAATGAGTAATGAATATTCTAATGTTAGCTTCTATATAAAAGCGATTTACGTAATCTGGGAAAATCGCAACAGGTGAAGCAGATTCTTTCTCTTCCTCAGTCTCTAGAGGAAGAATCCGGATATTCGTGAATCTTACATCAAAACGGTGCTTCACTCGTTTTATTACGTTCACTTCTTTCCATCCCTGCCTGTAGTGAATTATTTATTAACCTGTAGTGAATTATTTATTAACAGGTCTTACCTGGAATTTCTTTTGACACTTCTAACAGGATGTTCAGTTTAAGTCTCTTTCAGCTGGCTTTACCACAAAGTTTACAGTCACAAAATTTACGTCTTTCATGGTATAATGGTTGTGAAGCACAATATATTCCCTGCCCATAGTCTCTGTTCTATATTATGCAAAAGTAGCTCTCATCACTTGAAAGCAATCTCCAACAAACGCTTTCTGGTTTCAAGTTGTATTAAAGTATTTTAACTACTTTCTACTAACATTGTTCATTTAAGTTTGAACAAATACTACTTTGAACTTATTCCTACAACACGAAGAAGTCTAAATCTTTCTCTTGGAATGTATTTTCAAAGATGCAAGCTCAGATGTTCCTAAATGGCAAAATAAAATACGTCTCTAATTCTTAGCGTTAGATAGTTGACTAATAAATGCAACAAACTGCTTCCTTCCCATGTTCTGTTAACCCGCTATGTTTTAATCCCTTCAGAAGCTCACAACTCATTCGTCCTGAGGTGTTCGCTGTCTTCCTCATTCAAATTATATTCTAGATAACAACAGAGGCGTTAATCCTGTCTTTGTCTTTTGACCTCGTCCGCTAAAAAATGAAAAATAATACGAATAAGCTACTTTTAAGCTTACCCACCGACCTGTAGTGATGGTATTGAATGACAAATTCATCGGATTAGCCATATTTTATGAATTAATTAAGAAGCATTTCATTTAAAAGAACTAAAATTGAAAGTGAAATGGTACATAGGAATGAATTGCTTCAAATCGTTACACATTTAGTACTTCCAGCAGTGCTTTATTGTATTTCCCATTTACTACTGCAATAAATAAATGTGTAATAATCTGATGAGAATAAATTAAGAATGTACACTCTCTAATATACTCATGTAGTTAATACATGCGTGTACCATAGAGAATTGGATGCAATTTATTTAAAGATGAATTCGGTTTTAAAAATGTACTCAGACATGTTAATTTTCATTGACGTAAAGAGCTGAAACTGACTTCGCCAAGGTTCTAAACAGTATACGTCCTGATACACGTTATCTTACAGATGAACGAACAAAAAGGAGAGGCCATAAAATTAGTGGGTTGAGTTGAACCGTGTAGATGTACACCGATATCAGTAAAACTGCCTTTCCCATTATAAATCCCAGTTAATGGACCAGCAATGAGCAATTTGACATGGTTCTTAGCAGTAGCATATAAATCAGGACAAAGTAATCCTTTGCCGCAACCGTGCTTGAACACAGTCATTATTTTGCTCTTTCACGCGAAGCATAGGATCCAACAGAACGATTTGCACTTTTATTTTAAATCTAATTGGGCTATTACTTGGTCATGTGTGGTTCAAAATACCGACTTTATCACTATTCATCGCCCCCTCCCAACAAACACAGACCCAATGCTGCGCTACACAGTGTTTCCAACACACAACCATCAGTCATCATCAATCACATTCTAGCGTCTTTTGCGGGGAGGTAGGGGGACCCTTTGAACGAAACGCTGGGGATACACGCGGTTTCCTGCACGCACATCCCCTCTTTCCTAACAATTATAACATGCAGGACATCGCCCTCCAAACAGGCAAGTGCTCACGATCTTATTTTGGTAGCCTGAGGCGTTCATATACTGTATTAAATTGGCCCATGAGCGTGATTATAGACTCACGTAAGCGTAATTTCTTAATTGGGGCTTATATTTCTTGTTAACTTTTGCTGCTACCACAACTCGCAGTTCGTTCTAATCTCCTCACAATGAAAACTGTGTGATGCCTTCTTCAGCTTCTGTGCTTATGTAATCAGTAAAGTTGAAAACACGTAAATAAACTCAGTCATGCCTTAGAAAGGTATTCTATAGGATTTAAGGTGTGTGAAAATTTGGAGTTCCTAGAACAAGTAATATTCTCTACTCAGTCAAGGAAGAATTTCTTTTCATCTTACATTGTTGCTAAAATAAACTGAAACAGGTTCTCTCACTTTGATTTCTTTGCTGCTGAATGTTAAGCATATTTATTCATTTAAGAGCTACGCTAGTTTTCCCAAAACTTTGTATTATGGGTCAGTTAGTATAGCACCAATTCGGATAAAATATGTGAATGATACAAGCATGTTTCGTTTGGAAGGGACTCCTCTTAGTAACAGGTTAACAGAGGTCAAGAGGGCAAAACACAACGGAGTGAGGGTGTTAAAAACCGACCTATACTTTAGTTCATGACTCTCATACAGGAAGCAGAGGTTTGCTTCCGCGATCAATAGAAGCTTCCGTAGGTTCACTTATCTAGCTGAAAGAGAACTTAGCAGCTTAGCCTCGGAAAGCTTTCACTGCTTTCCGCTCTGGAAATCCTCATCGGCAACGTACAACTCTGCAGTTCCACGTGCTGGGAATTAACTACAGGCACTACGTTCATTTATTTATCATTAGTATTCTTGTTTACACCATAAGGTCCTCTATAGAACTATCAAAAGCATCCAACGTTTTCCCTAAGAATGAAAATTTAACTCTACCAGGAACTTTTGTAAGATAGTCCTCAGAGTTCCAAATACAGTTAGGTATTTGTAAAACGGTTCTAAAATTTCTCTAATGGTTTTCGCTGAATTTTCTGCAGACATTTAATCGCTTTCTAAACTGCATATTTAAAACAAAATATAAATTGAAAGTAAATTAGTATAATTGCAGGGCAGGCATTAGGAAATTTTCTGTCGCTTTATACTGGATACAACATTTTAGAACCTTTCAGATTTTAATACTACTTGCGATTCAACTTTTAGTTAGAGTAAGCTTCAGAAATAGCTTTACTGGTGCATTTATAGGTACTTTATAGTTATTAGTAGAGGCCGGAGGCGTGTACGTTTTTCCATAGGTATACTGCATATGGTCTGTATTGTTATTCCCTGAACATGTAAATAACTACAGGTTGGTACATCCGCCTCACTGCCAGAGGTAACAAAACAGTCGCGTTATACTTGGCCTTCCGTCTGCATACACTTGAAAGCAATGCTTCACTAGTCCGCAGAGCACTGCGTTACGTTGTTTCCGACGTATGCACATTTAATGGTCGTGCTGTACATCTGACGTCATTAATACTCTGGGTCCAGCTAACTTGTATCGCATGCGAGAGTGTATCTCTCCGGCCTTTAGTTATTAGTGTCAGGGAGCTAAGTTAATTCACCAAGATCACCCAGCTTGAAAAACCATACACGTTTTGCAAAACAGGAATTCACAATTGAACAATTTCTAAATAATTAAAAGTATATTTCTTAGAAATCTTATTTTCTAACTCAGTAAGAATTTAACTGGAACTTATTTCCAGGTAGTTATATTGACCGCGGCCGTGAAAGCCTATGCTATCTCATCAAAAGGTTTAT
Organism: Mantis religiosa; assembly: GCA_030765055.1. Lineage (NCBI taxonomy): Eukaryota > Metazoa > Arthropoda > Insecta > Mantodea > Mantidae > Mantis > Mantis religiosa. Next base: position 145,006,508 of record CM060950.1, read on the forward strand.
AAGTTTGAAACGTTGCTTAATGCCATTAAAATTATACCATAATGAGCATCTTTATTGTATAGTAGTTAACCTTTGTGTTTTAATATTACATAATACAGAAACGATTTAATATATGTGTATCAAACTTTGTAACCACTTCTTTATGTAGACATAATATGTAAACAAATCAAAAAATTCAATAAAAAGCTCTGAACTTCGAGAAATTCACAGATCTGTTCCTTTGTGGCAAAAAGTGGCTATAAGTAAATATAAGATAATAATCTGTTTTACTTCTAAAACATAAAAAACTGAAACCTTAAGTGTAAGGTTTGTTCGTTTACATAGAAAGAATTATCTCTGTCACATCGGTATAGACTGCATACGGCTACAAGAAAAAGATTTCACTCCAGTAAAAGATTAGTAGCCTAAATTTTAATGATAATGTGGAAACACTGATAGTAGTGAATTTTTAAAGTTACTAGATGAATGGAATGGCTGAAATGATGCTCAAATGAGCCTAGGTTCCATGAAGCTTAGAGTTAGCCGACATTCGTGTTTTAGGATAAGAGAATACCCGGTAAAAAACTTTTCCAGGTAACTCACCCTGACCGAGATTCGAACTCGGCACCTCTTCAACGTGCTACCATCTACGCTACCGAAGCGTGCGTATGTATGTGTGTGTGTTTGTGTGTGTGTGTGTGTTTGTCATTAATGATCTCTGAGATGTTCTGTATGATTGCGTTACTTTGCAGATCTGTAAAGTGCGCTCTTGGTTGTATGGATTTAATTTGAGTCGATGAATCTAAAACTGTGGCTGATTGTATTACTAAATGTGGTAGCTGACCAACAAAGTTTTGTTTGGCCAACAGGAATTGCAGTATTGGGAAAGTGAGTTGAAACCATTTTCTCGACTCGTAGTACGACTGTGTCGAGTGGGAAAAAGGTTTTGGTCATTAACTAAAGAGACCTGGAGTACCTTGGAGCTTCAAGTACCTTGCAAGTTTGGCGACTGCATCTTTCAATTCAGTGTAGATTTACAAGCTCTCCTCAAGTGCTTAGTTTCATTGAGGACTTCCAATTTACTCTTGGTCACACGTTTTTATTTGGGAAGAAATTTCTTTAATATTTCATCTGATAGCTGTGATGTGGTTGCACAGAAGTGCTTTTACAAGCTTTAATTTCTACTACTCTATTACGGATTTGTGCCAATTTGTAATTCATAGGAATTTAGTCCTAATTCTGTATATAAAAAGCATAAGTGCAAGCGATGTTTATGAGCAAAATTTTTCTTGTGTCAATTTTGACATGTATTAAGCATTATTTATAAATGCAAGAACTAACACAGCTTCTAATAATGAACCTGTAGTACCGTTCTGACGACGATGTCAAAAGAACAAATGGAGCTAGTTCACATGCTTGAAGCAACAGTTAAATGATGCTTCAGCCAAAGTGAACCATGTTTTTAAGTAACGTTCGCATTGCTAAAGTGACAGGTCGGACACTGAATAAGTCAGAATGTATATTCAAGTTCATTGATAAAAGGATTATTAGCTTATTCGACTCCGACTATTTAAAAGTGAAAAAAATATTTTAACAGGGATTTTGTCATTATTATTGCTATCATCGTCGTCGTTATCATCATCATCATCATCATTATTATTAATTTTATTATTATTTCTTAATTTATAAATTACTCTAATATATGGGCAACTAAATAAATGGAATTATTTTTAAACGTTTTAATACAAAGGATTATTCCATTCTGTTTAAATATGCCACTATTTTAAGTTTTTCTCTACCGCTTCACGTTTTCCAAGATTTTGTAAATTTCTACTTCCCGATAAAATACGACATTCTTTATTATATTTCCTCTCTTTCCTCTATAGATTTCTGTGCCATATTAGTTATTTTGTTATCTAAGGCTTAGTGCAGGAACAAGTTAAACGTAAAGTTCTTTAGCTTGGATATATGAAATTCCGCCGTTCATGTGCTTTAACAAATATTAGCTATATTTTTGGAGGTGTGACAATTATCCTTGCAAGTAATAAGCGTTTGTTTACCAAAGTAAGTACCTCATTCATCTGGTCCAAGCGGTGTATTTTCCCCTCTGTTATACATTTGCATTAACGCGTTCACGCTATATCATTCCGTCTACAGCCGGAAGAATTTCCTCATTATTCGCGCACCGTTGAGGAATATGGAATCCCCCTGACGTTTCCATTTCGCTAATCTGTATCCATAACGACATTATGTTCCCTAATGAATCACATTCCCTTAACAAGATATCAGCAAAGAAACCGGTCATTCCATCCAAGCGTCCAAATGTCATTTGTACCTTTTATCTTTCTCCACTTGTTTCGATTATCCCCACGTACGACTGCAAATCCACCCTCGCTAACAATGGTATTACTCGGCAGTCTTTTTGTTATAGGAGTTTTTAGTATATATGTAGTGAATATTCTGCGTAAACGGTGTTATACTTGTGATTAAATGAGCTAGTTCTGCTGTCATGTTTTTAAGATCGCATTTCGTGAGTTTTAGCATTCGAACACAAATCATATTTTGTTTTTTTCTGTGTTTACTCTACAGAGGTGGTGTCATTGACCACGATTTCCTTTGTATTTCTTTCCTTTTATTCCGTCTCCTTCTCCTGTTTCAAGAGTGCTTGAGGGTTCCTTGGTATACTCTTGTGTCGGTCAGATGGCTCTGGTGCTTGCTCAAATAAAAAAGCATTCTCCCTCGTTCCAAGCAAAAACCTACTATACACTCCCAATCACAACTATCCATGTCTCGAAATCAGCATTTTAAGTCCGTTATAATTATTTTTCGAAATATCCATATTTACCACTGTTTTAAATGGGAATGGAATAGACAAGTTCCGTGGAAAAACATCACACTTTTGTACTGTAAATTACTGAAAAGAGTTATTGGATTTTAACACACTGATGTTCAAACTTAAAAACTGGTTATTTGTCCTTATTCAAAAAATAAGTTTCAAATAAACACTCTTAGATGATTAACCAAATAAAATCCAATTAGCATAATATTGAATGCACAAACATGCAGCTGACATTTATTCTTAATACAAGGCTAACAGAATGAGAACTGTGTTTAATTGCGAACGCTATAGTGCCATACACTTTACATTAAAATATATAGCATTGCTACGCATTAAACATTAATATGCGTATACATTTTTTTTTTGTAATTTACGTCCTCCAACGTTGTCATATGGGGCGATGAATGGAACGGCTGAAATGATGCTCAAATGAGTTCGGGGCCCATAGAGCTTAGAGTTACCCGACATTCGTCTTCCAGGATAAGGGAAAATCCCGGAGAAAACCTTATCCAGGTAACTCACCCTGACCGAGATTCGAACTCGGGACCTCTTGAGCGTGAGTCAGACATGCTACCACCACGCTACCAAGGCGGGCAATATGCGTATACATTAGAGAGTGAGAGCGAGGTGATTCAGAGATTACACCACTCGCCTCTCAATAAAGACTCCGGATTCGATCTCACGAGATGGCATGTTTGACTTTTGGTGTACAAGGTAGCGTCTGGGCGGGTATTTTTTGCGTTCTCCTGCTTTTGCCACCATTCATTACATCAACTTCTCAGACATCACCCTTTCTTTACATCCATTTTGCTATCATTTTATATCATACACTTCTTCACTCTTACTATAGGTATCGTGCTGGTCACCAATCCTATATACTCCCTCTTATTCAAAGTTAGTCTGCTTCTTGACAGGAATAAGCCTCCAAGCGCTTCTGGGGGAGAAAATACTCCAAACAAGGAGGCTTAATAGAGAAAGAAGAAAAGGATATAAATTTAACTGTAAAAAGATCATAGCCAGCCAAATCAAACTATGCTTGTTTAATTAGTTATTCATTCATCGGTACATACGACCAGAACGATATAATTTTACCCGTTTATCGAATTTTCTTAGCGATAACCGTATTAAATTATATCTGTATGTTTCAGGTCTTCTCGGAATAGGCTGTTGTTCACAATTGGCTTAGGGTGTGATGTGAATGAAATTGAGGGGAACACCTCGCTTACTGTCACCTGACATAGATCCACTTTGGGTTACTTACCCTGGGAAGAGATGAAACGAAAGAAGATCGCAGGCCGTCAGTTAGTAGAAACAGCGGAGCTGCAGTGACGTGTAAAAGTCCCTCACGGTTGAACAGACTGATACACGGCACACCACCAACACCGTGAGAGTGAGAGCGAGAGAGATAGTGACCGTAGCGGCTTGGACAGCCAATTCAAGGGGACTAGGAAAGAAGGCTTACATAGTGCAAGCCTTTGCACCAACTGTTCGTATTTACCTGAACCATCGTGCTAACAACCAAATCCGAAAGAGAACAAGGAAATGAGCTGAGGAAGGGAATTCGTGGATTAGAGTATCCACTCCAACCTTCATCTCATTAAACAGGGATTCAACAAAAAACTGTAAGCCAGAATTATCGCTTGATGGGGATAAAACCTGCAACTTCCTGAATGTGAGGTGCACATGTTACCACTTCGCCAGCTTGCTGCTTTCCTAGGGTGCGCGTTTGTTTAAAATAATTTTTCAGTTTGTAAAATACGATTAGTCATTAGATAAGGTTTGGGGCTACGTAGGTGATTTACGTTCAGAAAAAAAAAATATTTTGGCAGGAACATGCATTGTAGACAATTATTTTGCTCAAATGGACTAATCAAGTATCGCTGTAAATTGAAACTTTCTACGGAGTTTCATCCGCCTTGAAGGGAAAAGCAGCACCTAAAATTTTAAATGAAACTCCACGTACCTGCATGTTACAGGAATATATTGCAAATAACTGCCGTAATTTATTAGTGTTACAAAGCACTGCACTTCAGAAGATTCGGAAGTAGCGGATCCTGGCACCACTTTGCAAATGTACAAATATATAGTACAGGTAAGTCCAAAAGGAACAGTAGTCTTTTGAGGTAAACCAACAAATAAGACTGTGAAAGTTAAATAAAGCCACTGCTGGAAGGTAAACATTTGGTTAGCAGCAAATAATCAGAAACAAAATAATAAGAAATGGACGTCCCAAAACGTATTTATTAAAAATGCGCCATAAAACTAAACAGACATGTATAATATATTGAATATAAATGCACTTTAGTTAATATATGAGTGTCTGTACATGCTTAGACCAATTTGCGGCAGCTCTAAAAGACTGTGAATAAAGATACCTTCGATTTGGCCTACAGATAATATAACATAATTGACGTCTATAAAGTGACATGCAATAGAATTCTTCCATATAATTACGCCTTTGGAGCAGAAGATATGCTCAGCGCCGTTAAGGGTATCGATCGCTGAGTTTTCCAATAAGTACATCAACACTTCCGTGCAAATGGGTTACGTTACCTGGAGGGCTCTCTGAATGGCGACTGTCACTTCACTAATTTCTCTTTTCACTGTCACTTCACTTCTCATTGACATTCGCTTCAATTTTTTTCGCGTAGGCGTATTGACATTATGAAATACGCGCGACATAGCCACCTCTCCCGGACAGTTTATTCGTTAGGGAGTCGAACACAGTTCGTCTCGGATGCTTTACAGTTACAGCAGCCACTGCCTGTCGTTATAGTCGTGTCTTGCTCCGTGGTCTATGGGTAACATGCTAGCCGCTGGTTCCTGAGGGCACGAGTTCAAACTTGGTGGACGGCAGTGGATGCTTTCGGGTCTAAAACACTTAGCATGTCTTCATTGAGTGGAGAAATAAAGTCGCAGATTTACGGAATATAAAAGAATCTCAAGCTTATTAAACGGCCAATGAGTTAAATGAAGTGTTCTTTCACGTCCAATAAACATTGAACGCTGACTGGTGGGACGCTCTGTAATGTATATGTTCGAAGCTTCCCGAACGTTCCAGATTGAAAAATACCCAGAAGGATCTACTTAGCGCTTATCTGATAAGGATGGGCGAGTGTGCGGCTCATTTTTCTACTATTCAGACTACTCGATGCCGACCTCCCTTTTTCCTTGGTTTAATAGCCACTACATCACCCTACAAATTTAAATAATTTTACAAACCATATCGCCTTGGTGCAGTTTTTATAATATTTAAACAAATTTAAGAATACGAGTCTTTACTGACACAGGAAACTATTTTTTTTTTCAGGATTTAAACCTTTTATGTTGAGATCGTGTCATTATATGGCACAGATATAGCATTACGTACTTAATTTGTTATACGAGGTGGCCCACGCACGCCATCCGCTGTTTCCTGAATACGTTAGTGCAAGAGGGGTGGCCTCGTCTCTGATGTTCAAACGGGAAATGTACGTAAAAGCGAAACTCCATTGAGCGGTGCTGCTATCTGCGTACGTTTTCTCTTGGTTTCGCTCTAATAAGGTTGCATGGACATCTGTTTGTAGTTCGAGTCAGGTCAAACAGGTAGCAATTGCAATGTACTCAAGAGAAGGGCGCACAGATATGAATATGATCTATGCATCGCAATGCATCTGAGGCCCGAATCTGTATTCATAACATTTTCCAAGCAGAACTCTACCTTCTGCAGGTGCTTATAGTCCTACAGGGCGCTTAAGAACCGAGGTATCTTTATAGGAGCAACATGTGTTACAGAACACTTTTAATATTGCTAATTTCAAAGCACAAATTATTGCATTATGTTCTTTATAAATTAGCTGAGAGTTATTGATATGCCTTAAAACGGATAAATAATACACTTTTGTCCTTGTGCATTCTTTTGGTGAGGGACCAACATTCTCCTGCAGAGAAACCTTTCCCGAGCCCGGAATCGCACCCGGTACCTCATCGCAGGAAAGAAGTGCTCTAGCGACGAGCTATGGGACCAGTTGCGTTAGGTATTTGTTTTCAATCTCTGGCCTTACATTGAGCTAGGTCTCCTCTCCGTTGTTATGGCGTCCCCTTTACTGACATGCATAGGCAAACCTTTCGGCTTCCACGTTATCCGGGACGGCGTGTGCTATTTGGTATAAGCTAAAGCATTACGAAGTGAAGTATACGGCCCGCTAGTAGTTCTTCACTGGTTTAGGGTTTTACCTCCTTTCTATAGATATTGACAATATCACGAAATCTTGCTACTCTTGTCTCGGTGGAAATATGTTAGCAAATAAATAAGCTCTATAGTTCTTTACATATTAGTTGGATTGGTTTCAGTTGTGATGACCAGTTACAAAATTAAAAGTCACTTGCTAGATAAAGCTTCAGTTTGAACCAGGCATTTACCTAACTCCCTCATTTTGTGGAGTACTTCCAGTTAACTCTCGCTATTTAGCAAATTTCATGAGCAATAACTTCTGTAATAACCTTCAACATGCACTATTTTCCATCACAACTTTTATAAGGGGAATTTCTCGATCGTGGAAAAATAAGATGAATCACACATTTTTCTCCTCCTATTCCAAGCCTGACATCTAGAGGTGGATGTGTACATCTCTGTCACTTTCGCTCTCATTCGTACATATTGTGAAGTTTGCCGATTTCTTATGCCTCTCGGGCAACTTTTACTTAATCACATCATGGAGCTTTTCTTATCTACCTACGTAAGTCGATTAATAATACCTTCTTCTTGCTAGCACATTTTTCCATAAAACGGTTACCAAACAGAGTTCCATATTAACATGCATACATACAACGCCTTTCAGTTTAGACTATCCGTTTTACTTCTGCGTGTTCATCCCGCTGGACTAGACTAGACAAGTGCTCATTGGCCTTGCAGAAAGCACTAGAACTCAGTTCATTCGTTATTGGAAAGCCGGCTCACTGTGTTACGTCGCCTAATACACCCTCTGGGGCAAAATAAACACGTTTAGCTTGTGTGGTGAATGCCTAATTGGAGCGACTAATTTACTTGAAAACATACTCTTAGTAAGTAAGATTATAAGTCCACAAATGGAATAAGTATTGATTTTCCTCCGTAGCTCAGTCGGTAGAGTACCTGCCTACCGTGTTAGCGGTCCCGGGTTCGATTTCCGGCAGTATAACCGGCGATTGTTTTCCAGATTAAGATAATTTCTCATCTTCCCCAGAGTCTGGAAGAATGAATGGGAGTGCGAATTCGTGCGTGATCTAATGATTAAAACCCAACGAATACTAGTTAACACCTTCGATATGTTCCGAAGGAGAATGGCCGCCGATATGACCATTGCAGTTAAAGGCAATGGAAGAAATAAAACGTATTGATTTTCATTACACTATTCTCAATTTCAAATAAACGTATCTGCACATATATCCCTGTCAATCTGTGTATAACATTTCTCTTGCATTCATTACTTAAATTAGTTTTAGCTATTTGTTTTACCGTTCCATTATTTGCTAATTGATCTCCGATTTCTCACGATGGTCTAGGTTTTCCTCTTATTTACAGTTTTAAACATAAATATTTGTTCAATGTTCAGTTTCACCTCAATCATAAATAAATGCTTGTGTAACTTTGGTAATTTTTCTGGTATAACTCGTGTTCATTTCAGTACATAATATGTTTCACATCAAATGTATTGCGAAATTTAACTGTAAGCTCTGACTGCTACAGCTTAAAAGCTGCATCTTTATTACTGTTTTAAATAATGTAATATGAATCTCTGCACACGAACTGTTTTTTTAAAAATACTAATCTGGAAACTGTAAATAAAAGCATCCAGCTAATTCGCAACATCACTCTCAGTTAATGAAAATAGTGAGTCCCGAGGCCGCGTGTATTCTACTTTACTCTGGCTTGTATATTTTCATAATTACATTAAGTAGCACCCTATAAATTCTCTCCTTATGAATGAAAGAATGTCTTCAAGCAAAACTTGAGCACACGTCTCGAACTTGTGTGAACTAAGGAATACCGTGGGTGTATGCGCAGGGTGAAGTTATTTGGCTTAGAAGATACTTCATCCACTCACCTATTCTGTCTCCCCAATGCCTCCGTCTCTAAAATGTCGGCAATCATTACAAAAATTATCCAAGATGTTATTTGTACATGACAATGTATTTTTCACATTTACATACGCATTACTGAACTTTTCAAATTTTAAATTAGATGCAGCATAGGCCACTAATTTTCTTGTAATATTTCGTATCTTCCGCTAATCTTGAAAATGTGACTTTTGTTTAGAGTCTAATTTTTTATATATGTGATAATGCGTGATCCTCTCAAGCACATTCTCTTTTTTGATTTAGTTTAAGCTGATGGTTTGGCCAAAATAAAATATACTTAAGGGACATATTTTTCACATAGATACATACTCCGGCCAAAACTAAAATTCACATTAGGCCAAACATCAATGAAGGATTTGAGCACGGAACAATCAAGAAAGAAAATATGTAAACCGTACTATAATGTGATTCAAAATTTTGGTTTTCGTTAAAGTTTTGTAGAGATACAGCTAAACAGTCGAAGACATAACTGTAAACGTAAGGCATTAGACCTTATCTAACCATCCCAGCGCTTCTCTTTTGATTCAACGGCTTACAAGGTGTAACGTTCCCATTGATATATCATGCAGCTTGGAGGTGTTTGTTTTGATCTCACTATTGTAAACAGACTGGGACGTGTTGCGGGCGATCGTGTTTTCCAAGCCCGGGGTAATCGTTTCAAAACCGTTTCAGATACGAACCTCATCATCAAGGTCGACTGAAGGCCCCCCATTTCCACGGTATGTGGATAAATTGACGCATGAATGAATGGAAGGCGGAGGTAGAGAAGTGCTGCACATCGCATTAGCCATCACAAAATTGTTTATTGCATCCATCAATAAAACGAGAGCTCCCTTGTAGCACCATGCCACGAATTCGGTGGTCCATCGCATTATAACACCAGCATAACAATTTATCAAAGTCAACTAACGTCGTTTTTATTTTGTTATCTAAAGGATGAAAATCGACAAGAGGATTTTTAATGGTGGCTTCGACGTTGGGTTCGTATATTGCGGCACATATTTCGTGGTCCGTACGGGAGAATAAACCTCGACGATAAAACGTAAGCATCTTATTTATAACGTGTACACCAGACAGTAAAGAAAAACCTACATCTAAATATGTTTTAATAATGAACATAGCCATCATTATCGTCATTGTGATGATTCCTGAATAACTGAATAAGATAACTTAATGGAGGACTTTTAGGTATATAGATAAGAAATTAAAACAGATGATTTTCGTGTAACAATTAAATGGCTAGCGTAAACAAGGAAAGCTGTGTATTGAGGGAATGACAAATTATTATACGTCAGAACAGCTTAGACAAATGGGCATCCTGGTGATTTTAATCTACAAGGAATCCACTAGCTCAAGATTTTCGTATTTAAAATCCATTTTTTTTTCTGAAATCACAGACAGTTGCAATTATACACGTTTGTCAAAGTTAGAAAGGAAAAATAATTCTTAGATTTTAGAAGGCAATGTGTTCCACATGCAAATTTGAAGCCTGCAATTCGCAAAGTATTATATCGGAGATTTTTTGTGGTACTTATGAAGTAGGCAGCGTTTAGTTTAATAGTCACCTGGATAATTTATTAATATGCCAGCAACATATTTATTTTAAAATTTGAAGTAATGTAGGGATTAATAAATGTAATATTATCTAAACTACTTCAAGAATTTGAATAAAATTGTGTACACATGTTGTACAACACACTCCGATTGCAGATTGAAATTTAAATTGAATCAAACTGAAATTTCAGATTTTAGAAACTTTACAGTGGGGTATTCTTATGTCTCCCAACTAGTCAACATATTTATTATTTTAACAAAAAACCATTTCTTATGCAACAGAATAATTTTTGACTTCTAACAGAGACAAATGTGTGCCCGTATAAAACATATTGTTCTTCCGTCAGTCTCGAAGTAGGACATGTGTCTCAACATTTGATGTATTTTATGCATTATCATCACTAAAATATACTTGCCTCACATCTTAGGCACTTCACTGTTGTAGTTAGTTATCTCTTCTTCAAATTTCTTGAACATTTCCTTTGAAATTTATTTATTTTCCTTTTTATTTATTTTATTTTTACTTATTAATTTATTTTTCTTGTGGAACCTGCACCATGATACCATTTTGTCGAATTTACCAGGCAATAGAATACCAAAAAACAGCAAAGGTAAAAATACTTTTCATATACAATAACAAGCATAAAGGAACAACTATGACCATAATTCTTTTAGCGGAGAATTTACATGGCAAAAAGAAATTAATCTAAGTTATTTGATGTCTAATGTTTAGTAACTATATATTCATTACATATATTTTGATATTTCATATTTTGCATTCATCTTAGCTAATTGATGTTGACGTAGCGTCATAATATCGTGATCTCTTCCGGACCGTTCACTCGCTGAGAAATTGAACACAAGACGTCTGCAATCCCATGCAGAAACAAAGGTCATTACACTTCCCCACAGTCGTCACTAGCTCGCTCGGAGAAGAGTAGTTCTTGTTTCAGTTAAACCACATGCGCCAACTCGCTTACTTACTCGCTTTGCCGTATTCACTGACTTACATCGCCAGACGTTCACACTCGTAAGACTTCAAAGGTTTGCGAGAACGCTAGCTTATATAATCTAGAAATTTTCCAGAACATTGAGGAATTTGAAACATCCAGATATACTCACTCTCTGAGAATAACCTATCGTTTGGAATTCCTTGATTATTTTCATAGAACATTAGAAACACTTACTTTGTCGTTAATTTTATTTCTGTTATCTTCGTAAATTCCTGAACTCTAGGACCTGTAGAAACAAAACATAAGAATACTTTATTCAACAAAATCATGCTGCCGAAATGACCAAAGGTATTCCGTTTAAATTGTTTCCTTTATTACATATCTCCAATTAATAAAATAAAAAGTAACCCGAAACACTCAGATGATTATTTGCTGTTGCTGCTGACAAATATTTTAGCATTCGTTTTTGAAGACAATGAATGAGTTAAATTAGCTAAAACATGTTAGCATTTTATTTGTTGCTTTTTGTAATTATAACTTGTAATTTCATACTATGTACTCACGAGCTTTTTAATATAAAATATTAAGTAGTCAAAAATTAATATTTAACTTGTCCTGTATCATTCAGGTAGATTGTCCCATTGAATTTCTGTCCAGTTTTTCTCAAAGCCTTTCTTTCTGCTTAACACTATTTAAAGTGCACCTAGCATCACAGTATATAATTTAGAAGCTTGAAATTTTCAGAAGTTAAGAAATTCAGGATTTGAACATTATTGTACATTTCTTAATAATACTAAATAGTTCACCTGAAATTATTTTCTATAAACTATATTATAAAAGTTGAACAATTTAATAGTATGTTTAGTAAAACCCATCTCGAAGCTACTACTTTTTAAAAATGTCTCTGTAACAAATGTTTTTGTAAGAATAGAAGATTAAATCAATAGAAAAAATTAGGGGGACAATAAACTATGAAGCGAAAAGAGCATTGGATATTGCCATATATAAAAGTTATTCATCACGAGTACAAATATTAATATATTAATAACGGTTTTACATAGAACGCTAGAATTTTGTGTACGCAATATTTTATGGCAAAAACACTGTCGTAATCACAGGATAATCGCAGATTGTGGATTTTAACAGATGGATTATCTTAAATTGACTGAGGTTCTCTATATGAAACAGATTAAATTGTATTAAAGCTGATAATGTGATAAATAGAAGAAACAAACTTTGAGGACAAACCACATGCGAGTATCCCATACAGCAGAGTGGGGCTTGCATGGAATTGGCTTGTCAAGAGCTTGGCCAACAACTTAATTTATAGTACTAACATAAAATACATGCACAGTCAGCCACAAAACTGTCAGAAATTGTAAACAACTCAAGAGCTCTATTACATCTCTTGCAACTGATTCACGGCAGGTGCTCTCATATTTTTCGTGTCACAGCGCACTCTCTGGCGTTGTTTCTGTTCCTAGGCTAAGCAGTTTTATGACAACACGTTATAAAAGGAAAACCATAATATCTTATGAAGGTTATATTCTACAGTTTTCATGAAATGAAAGGTGATCTGCCAAATTTATTGTGAATCCTTTCCCTTCAAACCTTGGTAATTTATGCTGAAAGCACAATATTCCTAATTTTCCCATAGTTAAAATTGACTTAGCATGTGTATTATCACCATAAGAATTATATGTTATTTATTACCTAAGTACCCCATTTACTAGATTTATTTACTTTTTTCCCAATTTCGTTCTTCAACGTTAAGTCATATCGGACGGTGAATGAAATTGTTGAAATGATGCTCAAATGAGTCCGGGGTCCATGGAGCTGAGAGTTATCCGACATTCGTCTTGCAGGATAATGGAAAACCCCGGAAAGAACCTTATCCAGGTAACTCACCCTGACCGAGATTCGAACTCGGGACCTCTTGAAAGTGAGGCAGACATGCTACCATCTACGCTACTATATTCAATGAACAATAATTGTAAGAAACTCATGATTTTCAAAAACGTTTGTTTAGAATGTATAAACAATAAAATCTTATCCTTCTAATGAATGATCTGATGTTAAATTTTAACGTATCTTTATTGTTTCATTACGCCATATAATTCGGATATATTACAATTAATATGTTCTTTATTATTTTGTGAAATGTACGAGTATGTATATAGGTTGCGAAATTACATCAATAAAAACGGCACAAAAAATCCTGAAATATATCGTACCAGTGGAACTTCATAAGAATATGTACTTTGTAAACAAAAACATTTCAGTACGTAATTCATAAGTTAATTTCTTGAATGTAATTTAAGTTAGAGTGAATCATTCTTAAAATCATTATTTCGATTTTGGAGGGGCAAAACATGCAGAGAGAGATTTGCAGAAGGTATTTATTTTTTTAGGTATGTACTTATAGTTAGAAAGTTTCATAAAGCATACAAAATAGAAGATGACACTATCATTAGTTTTAACACCCAAACAATTAAATATTAAAGAATTATAAAATACATTGTAAACGGAGTGGAATACACACTCGATTAGTATGTTTCTTTGTTTTGTTTTTAATTTACGTCCATCAACGTTGAGTCATATTGGACGAAGAATGAAAGGGGTGAAATGATGCTGAAATGAGCCCAGGGTCAATGTAGACTGGAGTTACCAGGCAGGATAAGGGAAACCCCCAGAAAAAACACACCCTTACCGTTACATTCCAAAAAAGACGGAAGTTCAAAGGATTCTGCCTTGGTGGCAATATAGAAAAGAGAAAATAAGAAGACTCAAAGTAAGCCAAAAAGCAGTCAAATGCACGCGACTATCATGTGTTGGCAGAGAAATGCATAAAAGCCCATAAACGTGAGGTTCACCTGTGGTGTGAGGGCAAAGTATCTGCCTCACATTGAAAGGATCCTGACTTCTAATCTCTGTCAGGATGAGTAATCTGGTTAAAGTCATTTTCCGGTGTTTTCACTTATCCTGAAGGATAAATGTACGAGCAGCTCTAAGCTTTATGGGCCCAGTACTTACTGTGCATCATTTCATCATCCGATATGACTTACGTTACAGGACGTTAAAATAACAATTAAACAATAAAGTCCAGGCTCATAGCGCACTGCTGGTCACTATAATCAGAACTCCATATTTTTCTGCAGTCACTCCAAAGGATGACAGGAGGTTTATAATTTGTTGATTCTAGGCTCCAAGTTATCCTAATTTTATTTCGATCTGCGCGACTATAGAGAAGAACATATTATGTGCAACTTCATAAAATTATTGATATTTTTCTTAATCTGGTAACGCCATGACAAGTATTTACTGGATCGTTTAAAACTGAAATTTATGGTTTTAAACTCGCATAAACCTGTTTCTAATCAAACTCCAGTATAATTTATGGATATAATGTAATGCGGTATAGTCATATTTTGATCGATTGTTCCATACGTCACAGGACAGGACTAATAACATATTGGAATCTGATCGGCAAGTTATACATATCTACCTGGAATATGCATTAAAAAGTTTACCATATGCTCCCAGATGATAGCAAATCTTACACAGGCAACATCATCTTACATAAATGTTTAGGTGACTCGCATCTCCCTTTGGTTATATCCAAAACTTTCTAGATTAAAGATATACCTGTAACTTAAATATTACTTCTTTCGAAATATCCGGCGGTGGTTCTGTTTTGGAATACATCGGTGTTAACTCGTATTCGTTGTCTTTAATCATTAGATAACACACACATTCGCACTCCTATTCATACTTCCAGACTCTGAGGAAGATGAATTTATTTTGGTCGGATAAAAAATCCCCTCCCCTACCACCGGGAATCGAATCTGGGACTCGTGGACGGAAGACAGGTGTTCTAGCGTCTGAGCTATGGGGCCAGCCAATGCGTTGTTTTTTGTAATGAAGTGACAACTATTTTGCACTCTAGAGGCGACTTTACACTTCTAAAGCCGAAAGGAGGGAACTAATAGATGCCACTTCAGAGAAAATGATCTGTTGGTATCAAAGTAAATTTCAATAATGTGTACATGGTTGGCTATTAAATTACATTTCTAGATATTTAAACATTATTTAACAACTCGTTGTGGTATTATACTTCATACTTTTCTCCACCCATGAGTTTTGTTTGTCTGAAATTACAAATATGTTCGTTTATTCTTACATGAGTATTAATCGGAAATACAAACAAACTCAGAAAATCTACTCAAATTTGATACATTCTAACAACAAATTTTAACGATAAGGAAGACCAACTAGCCTGCTTGGATCTTCAGAACATTTAAGACGAGGGTAACAGGAAGGTGACTAGCGATTATATTGAGATATTTTGAGCTATCTCAGTTCTTGGCCTGAATTTTTCTTCTCATTTACCTGCTGATCCCAGGGTTTCACCTCTTGTTGCGGTAACTTGGATCATTTTTGGTACGACTTGTGTAACGGATGAACTTGAAAGCAGGGGTTTCCTCCTACAATCAAGGTTTTGACTTTAAAAAGTCCATTGAATTAGTGATCGCAAGCTATGATTACAAATCAGGAATCTAGCTGTTGCACTTATAGTGGGCCCAAACAAAAAGACGAATTCTATAACACAATATTGCGGCATTCTACCATACAGTTAGCTTGCATGTTTGTTGTGTTGTCTGAATATGGGGTACTGATATATATTTTGGGATGCTGTCATTTAATCTATTTCGGATATGATAAGCTGAATTACTGTTTTGTGCTGATACAGCTTGCCATTAGCAAATCTTCCCTTTCGATTATAATTCGGTAAAAGTACTTGTGAACATAAAATAAAATGAACAACTATTAATATTGCAAAGGGATGTTGTAATACAAATTCTAGCCTCAGAAGAAAAATCTGGAAAAAGCACACGAATTTATGTTGTTAAAAGAGAGTACAATATAGGAATACTTTCATATTCAAAGGAAAATACGAAATGAAACCTTAATACCCCACACTTCTCCTTATACCTTTCCATTCATTTTATTTTTCTTCCTGAATCTTACTCCACTTTCCAAACGTACCCACATTCGCTAGCTCGATAGCATGGACACATACACACAAATAACAGCATCTCTCACTTTTTAAGGGCCTTCTCAAGGAAGAAAGTTGGAACAGACATCAAAGAGAGTAGCTCCTTTATAAAAGATCTACATAGGTTATTCGTTACTTTCAATGCATATATACTCTCTCCGTATCCTTTCTAGCTCAGCAAACCAACATCTTCCCATTACTTTTTGCCATACTGTAGGAACATACTTAGCTTTGTCCTCGCAGGAAAGATAACAACATGCACATCTTTTAACACGTATTTACATTTTACTGACTTGATTAAGCGATTGCTATCCCACATGCATAGCAAAACTATTTTGAATTACTAAAATCTCTTTGATACTTCTGTGTGGTAACGTTTGAGTTCATTGGAATAAAATGAATATTATAATGAGGTGTAAAGAGACAGTTATCAAAGCAATGCTTCCTCTGTGATACATTAATGTTAATGGTAGAATACAATAAAAACCCGTTCATTCATTTTGCTAGGAACGCAACTGATGCATGCGTTACTGTACGTGTTTGGGAGGAGGCCATGGAAGGATTAACTAAGAAACATAACATCTATTGGATACCAAATGGACATTAAGGTCAATAAATTCTAAAGGTACAGCACAAATGCTTTTGAAATAATTCTAAAACAGTAAACTGCCTTAACAAGGAAATTGTTTCCTTATTTTTTATTCTTTGCAGAAATATGAAACAATTTTACCAGAATATGAACTTAATTAAGTTTAGTTGACAAAGTACATGTGTTGAATTTGTTAAAAGTATTTTATATAATACTCTACATACGAAGAATGTTCCATGATATGCATATCCGGAAAGCATAGCACATACTAATTATTTCGAATAGCTTTTATTGTTGCAAAAGCCCTTTCCAAAATATTGACTATTATTGGTTTGAATTTTTCATACTTTGTCGCTTTTAGAAGTTCTGTTATCGTTCAATTGTTTTCTACGTTTCCATGGAAATAGTATAGAATTTCTGAGTTAGCAAACATTGGCCAGGGGAGAAATACAATTTAATTAGTATTTCGAATTGCCCCTTATACCACAAAGAAATGGGAAAATAAGCTACTTCTGGAAACATTTATTTCAGTTAATATGAACTAGAAAGGTAAAAGATGTGAGCAGAGAAATATTGTGGAGATGGCGCAAAGTGTTTGTAAATCTTATTAGGGAATTGAAATAAAATACTGTAACATGGACTACCCAGCTATTGGAAAGACATTTCGTTATACTGATCGGACTTTCTCTGCTCACATCCCTTACTTTTCTAGTTCATATTAACTGAAATAAATGTTTCCAGAAATAGCTTCTTTGCCCATTTCTTTGTGGTATAAGGGGCAATTCGAAATAGTAATTAAATTGTATTTCACCCCTGGCCAATATTTGCTGACTTGGGAATTCTATACTCTTTCCATGAAAACGTGGAAAACAATTGAACAATAACAGAACTTCTAAAAGCCACAAAATTTCAAACCAATAATAGCGAATATTTTGGAAAGGGCTTTTGCAACAATAAAGGCTATTCGAAGTAATGGGTAACTACTATGCTTTCCGGATATGCATATCATGGAACATTCTTCGCCTGTAGAGTATCATAAAAGGCAATCTGTATAATCGTTTTAATTGTTCTTCCTCTATGGGAAAGATATTTCATTGTTTCTTTTTGAATTAGAGCAAAGTTTGGTAGTTTTTGAGCGGCTAGCAACAGCATTTTGTCATGGCACACTAAATTTTCTCTCATATTTCGGAAAATCTGCTACGTATGAAGTAAGTTTGCAATCATATTATATTCAGCTAGGATCGTAACAGCATAATAGATGACAAATAAAAAACCACAGAGTTGAAACTGAAGTAATGAGGTAGGGTGATTCGTAATTCTAAAATGGACAGCGAACTGCAGGGAAATTTTCGACGCCTTTGATCTCATAAAATTTAGTGTAAATAATGCAAACGATAATAGAAAGACTTTCCCTGCGGCAATAATTCAGCAAATAATTATTATTTGAAAGAGAAAATGAATTACATATGTAAGACAGTTTAAAGAAAATTGTTATTCACCACTATCCAAAATTAAAATTTAAAGATACTTCAAAATATCAAATGACAGTGTGCGTCACATGTAAGAAGGAAAAGAAATTTTTAAATTAAATTTCAGTAGCTTCATTTTCGACACTTAGCAGAAAAACTTTAAAAAAGTTTAAAGCTGAATCTTATGTAATGTACCGCTTAGTGAAATTTCAATATGTTAAAACGTTTGAATCATGGGCATACAACTTCTCAAATTTAATGATCTACGACGGGAGATTAAGTTTTAAAATAATGCACTGTGTGGAATTTTTATATAATGATAACAAAAAACAACAACTTTAAATGTCAAATAGATTTAGATAGTATAGATGAATAGAAACTCCAATTAAAAAAACTAGACTCTATATAAAGAAAATGTGCTATAGGTTCCTCCATTCATGAAAGTCTACTATGAGGAGTATCTAAAATATACGAAAATATGGCAAATTATAATACACCAGCTGCCATCCATTTAAACATCGTATTTAAATAATCTGAAACCTGCGCCAAGTATTATAATTGGTATATCCTGTAAAACATTTTCGAATCAATATTGCTTTCTTTTTAAACCTGATTAGAGAATTGCTTATTTTAGACGACTTGATTTAATATCTAATATTTCAACATAAATGTGTTGATTTAATTCGTCACTACTCCTTTGTTATAATTCAAGAATAAATGCTTTTATGTGTTAATGAAGCCTAACGGAATGCTTTATACGTGAGTCATTGGTTTTGAAGTTTTGTTCTACTGAATTGGAGAAAAGAGGTTAAATAATGAGCTGAGTTAACTTGCATAGTGTTAATTTGAATGCAAAAGCAAGATTTATGTTCATATTTGTCTCCTTAGTCAGTCTTTTAATTGTTGTTTAACGTAAGCGCTTGTTATTGCTACTTCCTGTAAGCTCGTTGCGTTAATACATTTTGCGGTTAAGTGCATCACTGCGTTAACAGGCGTGTCTATGGATACTCTGATGCCATTTGCAGTATGACGCAATCTAGCCGTTTGATGTAAGCATAACTCCCATGTTTAGTCCCATTTGAAACGAGCTATACTGCACTAGTGTGGGGTAAATATGTTAATATCTGTAAATTACAAGAAGGATTTTAGGACATAATACGATTTAGGACTATGAGAGCTCAGCAGGGCATTATACTCCTGTGATATATACAGTCCCTGCAGATTTATGTGATACACCCTCTTATGACCTTTGCTACTCCCTATTGTTTTCTTTCCTCTCGCTCGTATGTATAACCATACTTAACATTTCAACGGTAAATATACAATCAGGACACTGCCCCCTCCTGGTATATACTCTCGTAAACAGAAGAAACAAGTGATTCAAATAGTCGAACAACAAACATCCTAGCCCGCCTCGATAGTGTGGTGGTAGCATGTCTGCCTCACTTTCAAGATGTCCCGAGTTCGAATCTCGGTCAGGGTGAGTTACCTGGATAAGGTTTTTCCGGGGTTTTCTCTTATCCTGAAAGACGAATGTCAGGTAACTCTGAGCTCTATGGGCCCTGGACTCATCTGAGCATCATTCCATCCAATCCATTCATCGTCCGATATGACTTAACGTTGGAGGAGGTAAATTAAAAAAAAACCAACAACAACAACAAACGTCCCACATATACAGAAGTTATCTTCTATACTTTTTGTAATTAAATTTACAAAACACGAATGGAGGACAAGAGTTGGGCATCTTCGTAAATTTCCTCACGTGCAAATGTGCTTCATCAGCATTTATGATGTCATGTCACCTATTCTACGTTTACTTGCCAGTCTTTTGTATCGTCACTGTTTCTATGCGTATATCTCAATTTTGAACTTCCCTCCAGTTTTCCTTACATTTGTCCTTTAAAAGGGCTTGTTTCTGGTATCCATGTCATACAGTGAGTTTGTTAACTTGCGATGTTTGGAGGATCACAAGCATTCAGATCTGATTCTCTGAAATAATTTCTTATTTAATTAAACCTTACGTTGCACGCAGTGTATTTATGCATGCTTATGTTCATCCTGTACGTTTTGCATATTACACCTTCAAAATACAGGATACTTGTATAGAATGGCATCTTTTTGGCGCTATATATGTTATATTCAGCTACTAGTGGTGAATTTGAGATTGAAAATGTAAAAATTAATGGAATTTACGATTTAAAAATATTTTATTCCCAACTTGGGACCACTTTTACTCTTATCTTTTCTCTCGTTTCATTTCCACCAATGGATGTTGCCAGATCACAGCTTTTTAAAGCCAGTTTTCACCTGCAGCGTTAATATGTTAGCCACATATTTTACAAACATTAGGCCTCAAATGCAATCCTGCTGCCATTAAACTTAGGAAACGAATATTTTTCGCTTATTTAAACTTCATTTGGAATACTAAATGCGTTGTTTCTGAATTGTGTAAGCCATTTTAGTGTTTTATATATAAAAGACAATTTTTAATTAACGTGGATGCATACAAAACACACTAACCGTTGGAAACAAAAACAGCTAAATGAGTATCGAGATTGTCCGAGTGGAAACCTTCCCTAGGGATGGTTTGGTACTAATTGCATCTCCCAAATAGCTTTAGTGGAATCCATGACGAAACCTATTGTGCATTATGAGAGCCATGTAACTTCGCTCATCAGTGGGAAACTTTTGATTACGGAAACGAATACACCAGTTACAAAATCGTATCAGGGTTTTTATATCAACTCTACATTAGTCACATGCACGAACGAAAATACCACCTTCATACATTATAAAAATTATTTTCCAGATATCAGTATCAAACACGGAGTTCAATATTTGGCAAAAGATTCATATGCCAACAACTCGACTATACGCTTATGCGATTTTGCGCTTGGGTTTAAAACCTTAAGGCAAAACTTTGCAAAAATGTATAATAGCGCTTTAAAGTACAATTTGACGAACTTCAAAACCCATATTTTCAATCAATGCATTTGAAATTTAAGAGCTAATACAAGAGTTAAGTTATATTTTCTCATACGGTACACATAATTTGAAATAACGTCGAAAGTGAACTCCTTAACACAAAATTAATAAATATCTAAACGTATTTTAATTAACTTCCTAATTTAGGCGAAAATAAACTTTAAACATGAGATATAAATATTAATACAAAAATTTATACAATCATAATATTGTTAATTAAAAACTTCACACCAAACAACCTTAACAAAGCATGTACCTTATATGCGCCCCAGAAAATAACAAAGAGATACGCCAAATTTCGTTTATTTCTATCCAAAACCACAATGTAATGAGAAAATCGTGAATTTTGTCTAATAAAACACGAGAAAGTATGTAATTTATATAAGCTATATCACTAAAATTGCATGTTTTTAGAGTAGTGCTGTTTAAAAAGCATTTGATGCTACTCAAAAACCTTTTTGTAATTTTCTGGACTTCCGCAACCAATTTCGTGTTTAAAGATTTCCGAGGACTCTCTTAACTGTTTTAGTTTAGTTATTTGACGCCAAATTCATATGAAGCCAGGATTGTAAATTAGCATGTGACATGCTTTCAAACGTTCGTACAACTATAAAAATTAGAACTAATGTACTTGTATTTAATAGCACTAGAGTCCAAGTTTATGAATTTTGGCATATTTTCAATCCTTTTCAGTGAAGGATTTTCTTGTTAACCTGAATAAGTAATTTATAATTTGATAAAGAAACGATAGGAGATGGGTCAAGAATTGCCATAAATAACTTTTGCATGCTAAAATTAATGTATAAAAGGAAGTATGTGCCTGAGAGGCATGCATGAAATTTTAATTTCTTAAAATGACAACACGGTTTCCATTACTGGCGGGAATAATTCTGTAATTCCATACATTTCTTTACAAACATTGTGTTGTGACACTTTTCTAGTGACGATTAAACGTGGTACAATAGCTGCATTACCAAATATCACGGTGTCTGAGAGACACATACTTGCTTTAAGGCAATGTTTTGAGTGTCTGTTAGGCGTATTATTTCCAAAATTGGCATATTTATTTCTGATGAGTAAATCTACGTAGCAGATGTAAGTTAGATGTGAAAAAATAATTCGGGGATAATGGGAATAACCAAAGTAGTTAGAGATTCAGATGATAGTACTATTTTGTTCTTGATTTGAGATGATGAAATGATAGAACTAATTGTGACATGGACAGTAGAGAAATAGGGGTGAATTACATAAGCAAAGTAAATAGAAATCGACTGATTTGCATGAAATAAAATAACTCATGTCACCTTTTATGCTAACTTTCATCTGTAAGTCTGGGCATGAAAATATGATATGCTGTCACTGTTCTATATTGTAAGACCTGTATTTAGAGTCACAATGTCAGTAAAGCAGTTCAAATCCTGCTACTTAGTTTGCGATTTTATAACCCTGAAACAAAGGAAATACGGAAGGAAGAAAATAAATCAGAACTAATTTCTGAAATGTTCTCCAACTTTATTATTATATAACTGTGAATAATTATACTACATATGCGACTATGCTTGTGTAAATGAAATGCTCATACCATCTCATAATATACTTGATTTCAAAGTTTATATGCCCAAAAAGATCGCTAAAAATGGAATCAAAGTAATTATCTAATAGATGCCCACACACCATATTTGTACATATATGCCGTAAGGGTTCTGTCCGTGTTGGACTGAGTAATGAAGACAGAAAACGTATTGTTCCTATGCAATCAGTGGTTCGGTTAGTGACCCCAGCGGTGAACATTAACAGAAATGTTACACCTGTCAATTGGTTTTTATCTACCGAACTTATTAGGCAACTGTAGGACAAGAGATTGACATACGTAGGTACATTGAAGAAAACTAATAGAAATTCCGAGTGAATACCTGCATTCCAATGATAGAGCTGTTGGCCCTTCTCCTTATGCTATCATTGACAAAATTTCTCTACTGTCAGTAGTCTAAAGAAAGAATTAAACAACATTACTATTATCTAGTATTCATTTCTATAGAGGAATAGAAGTAATAGGGAAACATGAAATGTTGTCCTTCTACAAAAGTACCAAGCGTGGTGTGTAGTCATACAGAACAAAAATGTGACAATTATTCGTGTAATAGAAAATGTAGACACCGGATTCTTGCAGTATCTTTCATTAATAAACATAAGCACATTGAACAGCTGCATCGTTTTGGTGTTAGGAACTTCAATTGATTTTATACGGTTTTATTAATATATTATGTGTTTTAAGGTGGCACAAGAATACAAAACGGTCAATAGGAGATTGTGTTTTAGCTCCATAGTGCGAAATACTATTGTATAATACTACACTAACCACAGTATACTACCCGCAATGCCTACAACCGCAATCCCCGATGTGCATAAGCACCAGGCGTTAAGCCACATGCCAGAGTTTGACAGAAAGCAATCGTGGTTCACGTGACGAATGTGAAGCTAGTAATGCCAATTTTTCTTGAGTGATTTAGTGGATTGCTTCTTAATATGTCTCACCTTCAGCGTAAGTATTTTGTGGCAAGAAACCGATAGGGTCATTAAATTTCTGAAAGTATCACTATCAGGAGAAAGGAAGCACATTGTAGTTCTGTCCTCGACATATTCTAATTTCATAACGAGTTAGAATTTCCTATCTAACACTGTGAATTTAACGCTACCTTATAAAACTTCTCTAAGTCTAGCAAATGAAGTAAAATTGATTTGGGGGCAAAGAGGCACATAACTTGAGATGAAAATGAATGGTCAGGAAATGGCAAGGTTTAGACCGGAATGCTATAGGTCACAGAATATAACTTGATGATTCTGGGAGAATCTGTTCAGTTTTAGTTTGGATATTTGGATATATACCTTCACGCAATTTGCACAGTGGAAGAGGAATAGAAGACTTGAACTGACAGAAATTGTCCTTTAATATTTAATCTAAAAGAGCTGATAGAGTTGTTGGAATATATTAAATAGCCGGAAAAGGTCATTTAAACTTGGGCTATCCTTTGGTTAAAGTACGCGAAGCCAGATTGAACTTCAGTTATTCAGTTATCTGCATTTATTTGTTTCTCTTTATTTTGTTTGCTTCTGCGTGCTTTAAGTTGTATTTGAAATATTAGATGTGCGGTCAAAAGCACATGCTCTAAGCATTTGTACAATAACTTAACACCAATCTATCTACTAGATTATATGATTCTAACTTTTTAAATGAATGTTCAACATCGTATGATATTATCTTAAAGGTACTTGTGGTACTTGCCACTGATCCCTCAAAATGCTCAATGCAATATTGATTAAATATTTAAATTGAATTTTGGATTAGCAAGTTTCACTGGGCTATGTGACACCACTGAAAATTGATAACGAACGCACCAAATGAAACTTTACCCGTTAACGAACAAGATAATTTTTCATTCTGAGATGACTTTCAGGAGGCACATAATCAATCTACGATGCCTGAAAATCCATCCAGTAGAGATGACTGACGGTAAGCAACTAAAGGCGAAAGAAGCGCCATCCAGATAAAGTGAAAAACATGGAGAAGAGAGGAAGGAGTGGAAGCTGCGATAAGGGATAGGAGAGGGATTAATAACGAATAGAAGGAGAATTGTGAGCAAAATTCTTTAAGATGACAGAATTAATTAAACTGGTGATATCTTGACCGCGGGGTTTCCAATTTTACTCCTCACATTACTTCCTTTTCTGACAACTCTTTGACTTATTTGTCCTTTATCTTACTGTAGAAATTAAGGAAAGTATTTCAATCCACCAAAATACTGGATTTCGAGATTTCATCAAGAATATCCATTTTTGTGTCTCCCTTCATAGTAAATATCATTTGTGGAAAAATGTCCGTGTGTATGTCTAATAGCAGTACAACTCCAGAACGAAAAGTCGGTTAAATCGAAACTTAAGTTCAGTGTATTTGTAGGATGCGATACGTAGGTTTACATAAACTTTACCTCCGTTCTAAACTGCCTTTACCTGGAAAAGTGTTCCAGATGTTTACTTTATGGGAAGCGATTACTGATTTTAATTAAAATGTAAGCTGAATGTCCTCTATCCTTCAGGACCAAAGAAAATAACTTGATAACCGTTATAGCCAAGCAGAAGTTTGGTTGACTTATCTACATAATGCGTCTGTCTTACACGAAAGACTCGAGCTCTATTTTCCAAGAGACAAGTCACAGTTCTAAAACTGCTAGCCATAATTATCACGACCAAGTAAACGTGACTAATCATCAAGCATACTCGTTTTCCCATGTGGATATTAATTGGAAATTTTGAAAGCCTCATGGGCTGTATCTTTCCTTCATATCACTTATTTGTTTCCATTTTTATTGCCACCTTCATATATCTGGGAACTTCAGAGTCATGTCTTCTTATCTCTGCGTTAGTTTAAAAAAGAAATAAAAAGATTAAAACATATCAGTCTTAAAATAAAGAACATGATATATGCAAAGGCAAAGTCAATATAATTAATGGAAACCAAATAACTACTTGAAATCTATAACTTACTTTGTATCGGTATGACCAATAACTTATAACCCGAAAAGGGAGAGGATCCTTGTACCTCGCCCGCCTCGGTGGCGTGGTGGTAGCATGTCTGCCTCACGTTCAAGAGGTCCCGAGTTGGAATCTCGGTCAGGGTGAGTTACCTGGATAAGGTTTTTCCGAGGTTTTCACTTATCCTGAAAGACGAATGTCGGGTAACTCCAAGCTCTATGGAACCCGGGCTCATTTGAGCATCATTTCATCCATTCCATTCATCGTCCAATATGACTTAACGTTGGAGGACGTAAATTACACAAAAAACCCCTCTACCTCGACCCAACTTGGATTGTTTCTGCTTATTACTGTAGAATTATTAAGAAGGAGCAAATGAGGTAAATGTAGCTCAGAAATATATAAAGCAGGTGGCCAACAGAGCTGCACAGGCATTCCTATTGTTGCCAGCTTAATCACCCAGTTAGAGATCGGGCTGCACAGAGAGACTTCGCTCTCACTGAACCGAGCAGGACTGTATCCAACAGAGCAGATCAGAAAATGCTGCCATCTGTGAAGGCCAAGAAAAGGTTTCCAAATGCAAGCACCCGCGCCTTGTGTACAACACCGACCGACATTGGACAACCTCTAAGTCTATCTTAAATAACAAAGTCGAAGCAAAATGATAAGAAACGAGAGAAAGGAAATTCATTGTAGATGAGGAACTCCCAAGTTCACTTATCAGCCAGGTAAAATCATGAAGTTACCTTCCCAAATACCAAACCTAGGATTTACCTATCTTGAGCCTCTCGTGTTATCTCGGAACAATTGCGCATGAATTTTAAAGCTAAATCCGCTATCTCGTTCAATTTTTAAGCCATCTCTCTTGATTAGCAAGGCTAAATCAGACATTTTCTTCGATTTGTAACACTAAATTAGCCATGTTGTTTTAATTTTAACATATAATCAGCTATTTCGCTTTATTTTAAATTATAAATTTAAGTAAAAGTGTGTTCAGGTGTTCATTAGATGATGAACATCTTCCCCAACTTCTCCATTGTTCTGTTCCTGGAATTGCATTGTGGAAACCATCTTTGACGTTTCCGTGAAAATAATGAGAGCACAGAGAGATGTTCGCCCTGATTCATTCGTGACGTCAAAAGAATGCTCGTGCTGTATAACGAACGACGGTCTTCCACACTGCTTTACATTTGTCAATGAGCTGGTAGAACGTTGGAATCATGAGAGGTCGAATCCAGTGTGTGTATGTATATTTTCCCTTATTTTAATATATATATATATATATATATATATATATATATATATATTATAAGGAAAGGAAAAGTAAGGGAAAATAGATAAAATAGACTTGGTACCCATGGTAAACTACATTGTTTCTCATATATCCTTAGGTAGCAGAACGCGAGTCAGCAAAGTATGGACTAACATTGCGATATGTCATTTTGACTGTACCTATGTTAGTTATCATGAGTAATCTAAATGAGCGGAAGAGTCTCTTAAGTGGTCAACTTAGAATCCTGAAAGAAGTCGTTAAAATTCTGGAAGATTATCCGGAATTGTGTCCCTTAGAAACCATATGAACTGCTAGGACTCAACAGGTACTTTATGTTTTTAAATAATCTCTGAATAGATGCCTAAAGGAACAAAATGCCAAGTGTAATTTAGCACTTACCGTTCATTCCTATTTTTATATTTATTACATTAATGCATTTACATTTACATGAAATAGAAAAGCTTAAGCCACATAGGTGTAACGCTTCTTACATTGAAACCGAGTAAAACTTATTATTCTGTTGTACAACATCTGAAGGAAAGTTATAATTATTTTCGACTTGGACAGAGGAATGTGCACGATCCGAATAATTTTTGAATCACTCTTACGGTTCCTGACATAAATAAATTTTTCCCTGCGTATCTTAAATTTTGTTCCTGACCTGAATAATACCTACGTCATTATTATTTCCTTACTCCGGAGTGCACTGTCCTGTCTGCAAGTAAAGCTGCATCAGCACGCCGCTATTTTCAGTCAGCACAAACATGCAGGTGTCAATAAGGAAAGGCTCTGGACTTATGTATATAGGATCTTTCGTAACATCGAAGTAACACTTCCATCAGTATCTTAAATTATATATTTTTGGTGCTTCATAACACTGATGATACCGGAATTATTAAGAATTTAATAACCAAATGATAGGGAGATCGAGAAACAATTGCAATAAGGTGTATCAAAATCACCGCATAACAGTAAGACGTAGAGTGAAAATGTTGTGATGAGAAGAAATGATTTGTAAGCTTTTCAAAGAAAAAGCAATTAGCTAACTGAATGTAGCTATGGTAATCAGAGATTCGGCGAAATCAGTCTACCAGAAATCCGTTAGTTCAAGTTTACAGTATCTAGAACTATGGCGACTCAAAAATCAGAGTACATGCAAATATATAATTAGACCAGCTTAGGAGATTAAAACTGGAAAATTATTGTTGGAATTTAGCAGCTCACAGAGTAAAAATAATAATTCAATTGCGAATAAAATTTAGGATTTGACAATCTATAGTGTAGGAGATTTGGTGTGGCAGCCATGCAGTATACTGATATAGGTCTTGCAGGAGTGCTTTATAGTAATCCGTTATTATTAGTAGTCTGTAGCATCTAAAGTATATGCGCGGGTTATGCATACCTAGCCGTTGTAGTAAGGGAGCTCTACTGTAACCTTTCAGTGACTCACCACAATATACACTTCTCAGTGTCACTACGAAGTCACTTGAAATGTAAGGTAATATCGTACTATATGCTAAAAGTATAGTGGATAAATCTTACAATATTTACAGTTTCTCGTACTGAGATTTAAAAATACTTTAATTATATGTCCTGAATAGAAGAAATTCAATGAGATAGCTCATTTATTAGCCTCGATTAAATAGTATTAGCCAACTTAACTGGTGATATCTGTTCTCATACCCATCTACACATATCCAGAGGAAAAATTCTTATACTTTATCAGTTTATCAATTGTAGCAGTTTTCACACAAACAAGATTTTGGAGATAGTATCAAACATTCGCGTAGTGTTTTTTCTTTAGTTTCGAAGTAACATTTTACCTACTTTCTCAAGTCCCAAATATGTTTAACCTGTAAAATTTGGAAATTTACTCTTTAGAACCTACTTTAATTTTTACGTATAATTTATCATCCAACTTAAAATTGTCAGCTCAATTTCTTGAGCATTTCATCAGAAACCTTGTATTTGTGTGTATGTGTGTGTGCGCGTGTGTGTATGTGAGTGAATTTGATGTATTTGTGTATAACTTTAACATCTGTAGAACATTATTTTCCTTGAGGTAGAGTATTAAACATTTTGCAAGCAAATTTAAGCTTTGCATTTTAAACGTATTCATCTTATAAACTATTACAGTATTTGAAAGTACAGCATGAACTACTTTAGAAAATAAATTCACAGGTAACCACATATTGCTTATCACGATTTTAAATCATAAAAATATCTTCAAAAGGAAAATTACAACCACATTTGTTGTACAGAATTTCTAGTTATAATGATGCGAAATTATGACGTAGTGTACATATTTAGGGTTTCGCGCTATATTTTGAGTCGCTTGTGAGTAAATAATTATCCAAATCGTCCAAACTAAACCCCAACAGGTCCAAACAACCAGCAGTGCTTCTAATACTTAGCCATTAGCTAGTTATTTTCAATTGATTCATTGCATGCTCTTTCTTAAAACGAAAGGGAGCATTTTTATTAACTGTACTGATTATGCTTTCTCTATTGAATTTCTAAAGGAGTTAGCTGGTAAAGTCAATCGATTACATATAAGATAAATTTTAATTTTCAAACATAGGATTGTGTAAAAGAAAGGTTTTAGTGAGTCAATTGGAAGCCACGATTTAAATATCAATTAACTGGATTGTTTTCTTGCATACCTCTCAAATGGTTATTCTTAGGAGACTTTAAAGGTCATGATATCTTACGGGGATATTAAAAAATATACAATGTGGAGCAAATAGTTCAACAGCGACTAAATCATCATGTTGATCACATTTCTTTAAAGACAGGCTCATTTAATGTGAGTATCGCCTCGGAATGTGCCATAGATTGCATGGAACTGAGTTTTTCCACCAATGACCCAACACATTAAAGTATCCTGGCTCAGAAGTCAGCACCTACATGACAGTTAACATTATTCCTCAAATACAGGTTAGTGGATAATCAACACATTTGGAAGCTTAAAAATCAACAGAAATTGTTCATCGGTAAAACAAAGTGGCAAGAAAAAGTTATAAGAATAGAATGTTTATAACTTAACTAAATAAAATGTTTGCAATAATTTTACAGATTTTTCAGATATTACTGAACAGTTTAGCAATCTAAATACATTTGCGGCTCATTTGGTCTTCCTACAAATTTTGGAGTAATACACAAAGGTTCACTTCCATGGTTACCGAATTTACATCAGTTATAAAATTTAAGGAGAAAGCTTTCAAGAACAAGAAATACAGCTACAGAGGATATGACATTGGTATAAACAGAAACACGTTACATCCTAAGTCTACATTGAACTAATATTTAATAATTTTATTTCCTTCATCACCAGATAGACTATTATTTCTTTGAGCCAAGAAAAAGTCAATTTGTGGTTGTAAAACACTTTCCTTCCGCAAAATTCTGAAGGGTGATGATTGTGCTAAGTATAGCGACGGAGCTACCATCAACATGCTGTTTGCTAACGCCGTTGTCACAAATTTAAGTAGCAACAGCATCGATCTAACATTTTCTATATGAATTTGAGTTATAATCTCCTCTTATGCACATGACAAAGCTCAACTTAAGTGTAATAAATATCACTTGATCAATTGTTTCTCATGGAAGAGCTTCTTAGATGGTTAAATACGAGCAAAAATTCTGATCCAGGCCCGAATTACTTGTATAGCGACTTCCTAAAATATAATCCTATAAAGCGAATTGACTATTTTTTCAGTTGTTTGACGCTGTATGCGACACTGAAGTTTTTTCTTACTATTGAAAGGTAGCCGTGGTTCTTTCGATTCCCAAAAATAAAGACCATTCCAAAACTATCAAATATTTGATTATGTAGTTTGAAATGAGGAAGAATTTAGTATAAAATTTCTTCCCTCCATTTCGAACAACAAGCGATCACTTAGTCAAAATAGACAACGAAATTTGTGTTGCTCGGGAACTGCACATTACATACTTGTAGCTTTATTGGACACTAAAAGGGCCTATGCAATGCTGTTAAAACGTTTATTGAAGTGCGATTAAAGCTATCTTCACGTATTTACACTCACTATATTTGCTCTTCTCTATATATTAAAACCGTTGCGTATTGTACAGACATGCGATGAGGTACAAATAGTAATTACACTTTCTTGTTTTCGTACAAGAGACAGGCTAGAACATAGATCGTGGGCAAGGAGTGTACATTTGATGAAGAGTTCAAAAAGCCTTTTAGTAAACTTTGTGAGTTTATAATTTTACTTAGGTGAAATATAGGAAAGAGTTCATGCACACTATGCTGGGAAATAACATCCCTAACTTCTTATAACAAGTACTAATAGGCATTCTTCACTTCAGCATCCAGAAATAAGGACCAAAACTGCTTTATACATTTTTACTTCGTTACCACTAAGATCATATATCGTCATTAAAACGTTCTCCATGTTAAAGTTTGTTTGGTGCACCGAGAATTAATATGAAGGAGAACAGGTGTCCAAAACTTTTTCAACAGAAATGAAGAGTCATTCACAACATCTAACAAAGTATAGCTGATTTTAAATTTCATTGCCCTCTTGTGTAAGGCAGAAAGTAACCATTTACGGGTGTACAGATTTGTGGAGTATAACAACCACACTAATGGGTCTGTAATAATTTTAATCCTTGACGGAACATTTATCCCAGAAAAAATAATAAGTGGTACGTAAATACCAAGTCAATGTAGTCATTAGAAAATGTGAGGGATTATTTTCAGGGAAACCTCATTCATTTGAAGTTTCAATATAAATCAATATTTAATTTCGTAATTGAACAACTAATGATTTTAAGGTGTCAAAACCTCTCTCTCTCGCGATTAAATAATAGACATTATATTTATTTTCCTACTAGTTTGGGTGATATTAGTGTTAAGTATTATACCTCATATCTCCCCTTAAAATTTACACAGTATATAAACTATTACTCAGTAATATCAAAGTTAAGCATGTTAACAAATATTAATTCTATTATTTGTTGCCGTGTTATTTACAAGAAGGTATACGGCATTTAATTTACTCATAACGAAAACTACACAGTATATATTAATATGAAAATGAGAATACCCCGAAAAATATAAACCAGACGAAACAATTCATGAACGTTAAACCAAATCTGTTTCTGAGTTTAGGCCGTTTAAAAAGTAAATAAGCACATACACTCCCACCTTCATTTTTGTCTGATCCTCTGCACATGGTTAAGTGTTTGAACGTTCTACTGACCTCTAAAATGATTTTTTACTTAAGTGTTTACAAACCTCTTTACTACAATATTTACCATAAGTTAGGTTTACAGGTAGATATTTGAATTCTTTCATGTTCCTAAATATCATACAACTATGAAAGCTACATAAAATGAAAGCGAAAGTTACTCGTAAAATAGGGCTTAATATCATTAATGTTCATA
The DNA here is from genome assembly GCA_030765055.1 of Mantis religiosa. Classification (NCBI taxonomy): domain Eukaryota; kingdom Metazoa; phylum Arthropoda; class Insecta; order Mantodea; family Mantidae; genus Mantis; species Mantis religiosa. Next base: position 145,039,246 of record CM060950.1, read on the forward strand.
TTTAAGAAATTTGGTGTTCTCTAGCTAATTAAATTCCTTAAAATTTGTAGATAGAAGCCCACAGCATTTAGGAACCTTAAGATAAATACTGTGACTTTGTGGGTTCTTAGAATTAAAAGTCCAATTTGCATAAATTCTAAATATTCTTTATTACTGTGGAAATACACACTTTTCGATTCTTCAGTAGCTGGCTCTTTGTGTAAACAAGCCGCGCTTATCTCTCTGCACCAAACATTTTGTGCGCCTCGCCACGACACTGCTCCCTCCTCAAGACTGGTCGTCCCAAACAGCACCATCGTAGCGGGCCAGACGATCCAGGTGTATCACCATCATCTTTCCTCGGGGCAGCTTCTGGATGCGGTAGACCAAGTCGTTAATCCTCTTCACCATCCGGTACGGTCCATGCCAGAGCGGTTCAAGTTTCGGGCAGCGTCCCTCGTTTTTGATAGGGCGGCACAACTGGACTAGGTCACCCTGCTGGAACCCTTGTCTGTTGGCTTGCCTTTCGTATCAGGTCTTCATGCGGTCGCTCACCTTCTGGATGTTCTGACGAGCCATCCCATGCATGTCGAGGAGATGGTCCACCAGGTTCTCCATATATTCGGTTGATGGCTGTTTTGCGTCCGGGGGCTTCCAAAAGCCAGGTCACAAGGGAGGCGTAACTCTCGGCCGAACATTAAGCTGGTTGGCATCTTCCCTGTGGTGTCGTGTGTTGACGAGCGGTAGGCCAGCAAGAGCAGAGGCACCTTGACGTCCCAGTCTCGCTCATGGCTGGCCACGACCTACCTCAGGTGTTCTAAGGTCTTGATATACCTTTCGACCATGCCATCCGACTGGGGATGTAGGGGTGTTGGGCGGGTCTTATTAACCCCATGTCTGTCTAGTGCCTCCTTCATTAGGTTGGACACAAAATTGGTACCCTGGTCGCTGTGGAGCTCTAACGGCACCCCTAATCGGCAGAACACTTGCTCCACGAAGCAGTCTGTGATTGTCTTTTCCTCCTTGTTAGGGATGGCACACACCTCCGGCCACTTGCTGAAGTAGTCCACCACCACCATCAGGTACTTGTTGCGACGGTCGGACACTGGGAATGGTCCAGCTATGTCGACGGCGATCCTTTCGAATGGCTCTCCGACGTTGTACTGCTGCATGCGACCCCGGCTCCTAGTCTGGGGACCGCGACTTGCCGTGCACACGTAACATTGACGGCACCATCTCTCAGCGTCTGCTCGGTGGTTAAGCCAGTAGTAGCACTGTCGGAGTTTGTCGATTGTTCTGTTTGCTCCCAGGTGTCCTACAGACGTGCACTTCCTCCAAGACCTCCGGGATCTTATTCGAAGAAGTACCAACTGTTCTCTCTGCGTCTTCCCATCAGGCAATTCCCAAACCCGGAACAGCACGTTCTCTCTTGTCTTCAGTGAATCTCAGGACTTGTATGTGGCGCTCCTTGGTGCGATGTCCTCCCTGGTTGGTCTTGTCCCTGCCTCCACTGCTCTCAAGGGTGGCCCCAAATCTGCGTCCGCCAGCTGCTCCCCCCTCAGGCCTGCGCTATCCCAGCCATCCGCAGGCACTGCCGTGACCATTCTGACAGCTGCGGCACGCTCCCTCTCTTGCACTCTTGTGCAGTGGTCTCACTCCTCTGGGCATGGTCTTCGGAACATGGCGTCTGCGTTACCGTGGCTCTTCCCTCTACGATGTTTAGAGGTGAAGTCGTACTCCTGAAGTCTCTGGACCGAACGTGCTCTCTGGCCTTCCTGGTTCCTAAAGCTCAATAGCCAGGTGATGGCGGAGTTGTCAGTCCTCAGGTGGAATGGCTGACGGTACAGGTACTTGTGGAAATGCTCCAAGGTCTTTACTACTGCCAGTAACTCTCGCCGAGTGACACAGTAGTTCTTCTCTGCCTTGCTCTAGTAGGCTATCACCCGCTCATGGCCTTCCTCGACTTGGGATAGGACGCCTCTAATGCAATGGTCGCTGGCGTTGGTGTCCACAATGAAGGCTCCACCCGGTTGTGGAAATCCCAGAATAGGAGCACTACACAGTGTCTTCTTCAGCCGCTGGAAAGTGTCTCCTGCGTCATCCGTCCACACATAAGGTCGGTGTTCCTCTGTCAGGCGGGTGAGGGGCTTGGCGATGTTGGAGAATCCGTTTATGAAATGACGGTAATAACTACACAGTCCCAAGAAACTGCGCAATTCTTTCTTATCTTTCGGACGGGGCTAATCTCTGACGACCTGTGTCTTTTCCGGGCCTGTGGCCACTTCGGTTGGTGAGACTATGTGGCCCAAGTAGTTGACTTCCTTACGGACGAGCTGGCACTTCTTCGTTTTCAGCTTCAGTTTGATCGCCTACAATCTCTGCAGCACCTTGCTCAGGTTTTTCAGATGGTCTTCGAAGATCTTACGGACGATGATGATGTCGTCCATATATAGCAGGCAGGCGTCATAAGCCAACCCTCTCATTACCGACTCCATGAGGCGTTGGAATGTTGCTTTCGCTTTGCAGAGGCCAAAGGGCATAACTTTGTGCTGCCAAAGCCCCTGGCCTGTCGAAATTACAGTCTTCTCCTTGTCTATCGGGTCTAGAGCCACCTGCCAGTAACCCGATTTCAGGTCCAGGATTGAGAACCACTGTGCAGTAGCTAGCGTGCCCAGGGTGTCTTAAATCGGGGGTAAGGAGAAGCAGTCCTTCCTGGTGACAGCGCTCAGCTTCCTGTAGTCTACGTAGAAGCGTAGCTCGCCATGCTTCTTTGTCACTAGAACTACAGGGGAACACCAAGGGCTGTCCGACTCTTCAATAACTCCCCTAGATTTCATGTCGTCTAGCATATCTCGTACCGCCGCTTGTTTTACCAGCGGAATGCGTCTAGGTGGTTGCCCAATCGGCCGGGCGCAGTTTTGAAATTCCAAAATGGGCTCCTGAACGGAAGGAAATCAACGTATCGTGCAGAAGTTATTACAAATGCATATAGTTTATTCATTGGGCATAATTAAACCCATACATTTTCTTCTCGATAGCCTTGATACATAACCAAATGGTATACGACTTTATTTTTAGATTGTATTAAATTGTAAAAGGAACCTGATTACGTGAAATTGAATTAAATGTCTCTTTATTCTATATTACAATGTTCGCTAAATTATCTGAAATGTTATAGGTAGGGATTGAAATGCAGTTAAGGGATCCATTTCAAAACACCGGCCCTCGTAGACGTGGTCGTTAGAACGTCTGTCTCTAGCATTCCATCGCGTAGAGGGTCGCGGGTTCGAGTCCCGCCCTGGGCATGGGTGTTTATGTGTATAGTGTATGTGTGTGAAACTGCAGAAAGCAGATAGGTAATTAAACGGAAACAATAAAAAACGGTTAAATAAGGAAAAGAAAAATATAAATCTATATACATAGATATATATATTTTTTGATTATTAAAATATAAAATAATAAAAAAAGATTTGAAATTATATATATTTAGGCGTCCTTTGTTCGGAGAATCTGCAAAAGAGTAAAAAAAAGGGAATACGTGCATAAAATATCAGAAAGCAATACATACAATTTTCAACAGTAACGTGAAGTATATATTCCACAGAAAATAAAGTTTTGAGCCCTTTCACCTGAATGTTTAAAATCGGCTTTTAGAAAAAAAACGTGTGTATGTCCTGTGTCTGAATAGCATAACTCAAAAATTAAATATGGTATAAATAGCTTAATACTTACCAAGGATGTACATGAGCATTTTGAAGGCGAATTCTAAAGAGCAGTACACTGGAAAATGTTTCGCATTTTTAATTTTATCGAAAATAGCTGCAGTGATATTTAAAAATATTGCAAGAAAAAGAAATGGCCTTCTGATGCCAAACTGTTTTTGCGCCATTAGTCTTTTCGTAAATTCTGTTGTTATTAGTTTTGCTTCGTACTGTTTAACATGTCAGTTTTCAATATCCTATAACTATTGAATGGTTTCTTGGGACAACAAGGCACAGGATGGAGTTGCAATTTTAACATATAGCAATCCGATTTTAAACCATTTACTATTTGTATAGCGACAAAAATGATCCTAATTAACGTGTTAATTGCTATCCTATGTGTCCTGTTTAAATACATTTTATAGTAGCTATCAGTTCTCTGAATGTTGTAATTTTAATTGAAGTAATATAATCTTTTGGATATCAGGTATACAAGGAACCGTAACTAAGTGATACTCCTATGAATCATATTGCCATTTTCCCAAATATTTTGACTTCCATTAAGCTTTGGAGTAAGCTTACAATTTAGAAAGATTTACAGTTCTATAAAATATTTGAGGTTTTATTACAGACAATTTTGTTGTATTCTATTAAAACGAATAAACACACAAGAGCTATTACACCCTTTGTCGCAATTTAATCGTGTATTGTTAAAGCCCTTAACAAATTAAAATTTCTTTAAACAGCCTCTGAAAATGTTTTGTGTTTCTTAATTGCTATAAATTCTAGTTTCATCTTTCCACAAAATTTAATGGTACCGATATGTGAGGTTTTAAAAAAAACACAGTTTAGGTTCAATGGATTTGAAATTTTAATACACTATTCAGGTTTATATCATGTGTACACAGATGTGGTACATTTTCATTTTTCTCCCGCGACATACATACTTTTTGTAATTATTATCTGTTACTACTTCTAACATTTTCTGCGCATCATCCACAAAATAGTCTACGACTCCACGTTTATGTTTTTAAAATGCTTCTTTTTGCACTGCCTCTCTGCTCAAAAATGTATTGTACATCGTTCCTCCGCATTGAGTATACTCTGGTTTAAGTAACTACCAATACCAACTTGTCGTCAAAGAAATAGTCCTGATATTGATGTCACTGGTAGGTTCCAATATTACTTTTGGGTTTTATTAAAACAGAGCGAAAATAAACACAAACTAAGTATAAGTTTCAACATATTGCTTTTGCTTTTCGAAGAAATCTCGTTTTATAATAAATTGTGAAATGTTGAAATTGGTCCACAAAACAGTTTACTTCGGGATAATTCCGGATTTACTATTGTTGAGTGTAATACAATGCATGTCATTTTCGTACTGTATTTATGAATTTGTTTAAAAATACTGCAAGTTATACGGCTCAGACAGAATTAAGTGTTATTCCAAAGCTAATTGAATATCGCAGAACAATAAACCTATATGTGAAATGGAAACACAACATTCCAGATTTCCAATAATATGCGGACAATTTACAGCAGTCGCTATTATCAAAACAAATAACATCGGCGGACGGCATTATAACTTACATAACAGAATTTCTGCATGATACGTTGATTTCCTTCCGTCCAGGAGCCCATTTTGGAATTTCAAAACTACCATTTATTAATAAATCTGTAAGATGGAAATCCCTCCTTTGATGCTACGGATTTTAATTCCCCAATATTCCTGATGCCCTCTCAGCATTGTGTAGAGTTCAAATTGAACTTTTTATATTTAGTCCTACGATTCAAATCCATTCATAACACATTTTCTTTCATATTTTTAAGGATATTTTAGCATATTATCTTTATTTAGTTTCCTATACTTATTCTGTGGTAACAAATTAATTTGAACAGAAATGATCATTAAGTAAGAAGGGCAGGAGGCCCAAGGAATTAAGAAACTAAAATATGGATTTTATGCTGATTATTTCAACCAAAAACATGAAATTCATTCCTTTGCTGACATTTATCATAATGACAATAATGTTCACAGATTTTATTCTTAAGCGTTCTCTACACTATAAAAAAAAAACTTCATATAGGCCAGACTTGTGAGCAGCAGGATTTTTGCAACAGTATTAACTATCTATTCATACAAGAATACCATAAAACCCTAGAAAAGCAAGCGGATTAACAAATCGATTTAAAGCCAGATACCTGAACCTTGAGTTAAGAAATACGACCGACTCAAATATAAAATCTGGGGAAATTATGTTATACTTTAGCTAATATTAAATTGTTTATGTTATGTTATGTACTAGTTCACGGTAACGTAAAACGCAAGATAGTCCTCCAAATTGGCTGTCGATCCCACGCCCACATAGGCAGGGCAGATGTGGGACATCATCCAACCGATACGGGAAAAAGATGTGGTCAACATGTTGTCCCCCAACTTGAAAGTTGTCATTTTTGGCAGGGATTCGCTACCTATTTCAGTTCCTAAAATTACGACTGTAATGTTTTATTTTATAATTAGACTGCCAATAAAAATGTGTACAGAATTAAACTCGAACCAGTTCTTAGGAGGTGATATTGTCCATATAGGGGCAGCTACTCCGATGAATCTATAGTTAGATATGAATCGACTCCTGGATGTAAACGAGATAATAATGAACTCAACTAAAGCTAGAGAGTGTCGAGTCGATATTAGTTGCGATGTCTGTCTAATTATAAAATTAGCTATATGAGATGAAACAGCCGAGATTGCTAGAGTACTCCTTAACCAGGGCACTGCCCAAGCGCAAAAATATTCCCATATTTGGTTTCTGTCCCTCACTGTTAGAAGCCTTCGCCATTTTGATCTGAAGTTAATTGTGCATGAGCAGTGTTTTTAAAAATCATTCTTCTTTCAGTGATAGGAGGGAACTGTTTCTTCCTTAAGAATACACCAGTTTTGACATGATTTTATTTTCACCTTCGTCAGAACTTGAACAGATGTGCAAAAGAAGACAAGCCTCTGCGTACAGTGGCAATATCTGATAATTAGTTGGACGTGATTCCAAACTTGGAAACTAAAGTGAGTTTGGTAGCTGTGCGAGTTAGAATCAAATGAAATTACTGCCAGAGTTTCCCGTTGGAACACGAGTATAAAGACAAAATTAATTACCAGTTCATTGGTTCTATGTCCGTCTAAATGACTACTCTTCATTACTGATCATACGTCAACTAGTGATAATAGAAGTTATGCCTTTGTAACTACATCGTGGAAAATAACCATATATCTCATCATGTTGTGCGGAGATAATTCGCGATTTCCAAACAAGATATTAGTTCAGTAATTCAACAGTAAGTAGATACCTAGTTTTAAACCCAGGAGTTCTCAGAATTTTGAATGAGATTTTCAGAACACATTATCATGTGTGGAATCAAAACATGTATCTTCTGGTGTTCCTGCCGATGCTCCATTCCTGAATTTCCACGGAGAGATTTTGGAATATGCACTAAACTCGCGCGTTTATTCTATTTGTAATAATGAATTTTCAGGACATATCAATTACTTTACGTATCATACCTGAAATGGAGCATAGTTTTACAAATATATCAATTTTAGTCTCTGTTTATTCTCATTATTGCGTTAATTTATATTCAATAATTCTTCCACTTTGGATATATAATGGCTAGGTTTGGAAAGTTGAATTATTACAGCTGGGGATTACCATTCCGATGCTCTATTCCTGAGGCACTTTTACAAGTCTCCTGATAGTGCAATAACATCCTCGCATTCTTTTCACGTATTTAGTTGAACCTTCAAGGCGATCCAAAGTATTACCTTAGATTCCTCCAAACCCTAGTCACGCTTGATGTAATTCTGCAACATCTCTGTTTCTCACTCTCTTTTTCTCTCCCACTCTCTTTCTCTCTGTATCTCTTATCTCTCTCTCTCTGTCTCTGTTTCTCTCTCCCCACACAATACAAAGATGTAACAAGTTACACAAAAACTAATACATAAACCATCCTATAATGTAATTACCTCAAAGCTACGATAAGCGCACATGAAGGATGGAAAGTGGGAAAACTTAGGCTGTTTTGAGTTACAAATATCAAAGTTTGTCTTTTAGTTAGAATAATTCACTGTACCTTTAAATACAGTTTCATAATCCTCTAAGGATAAAGCTTCTTTACATTTCTGCATTTCTCAGGTCACATAACAACTTTATAAAACAGATGCAGATTCCATTTCAGGCTTGCTGGCGCCTAGACATTCCTCAGCAAATAAAGCAGTTGCGTTTGCTCGTTCATCATGCAAGTGTATACGCGTACAAAGGACACTATTCATGATGACCAAACCTCGGTCCCCGTAAACCTGTCTCGTTTCCCGGAGCCTTTCAGACTGTCGTCACTCCTGGAGTATTTTAGGTGTATCTGTGCGACGTGATTGTGTGACTACGTGCACGCGTATTTCCTGAAGTATGCGTAATTAGGAAAATAAATAAAGGGAAAATAACACAAATTCCCAAATAAATGATGTTAAAATTGTCTAATATGCATTTTTAAGAAGGTGTGAAAAGGCAAATAGATGACAATCAATATGTTTTGTATGTGTAAATCCTAGTTTACTGAATGTGTTTATAGAATTACACCATTAATATTTAATTAATTAGATATATGGATGGGATGGTGAGGTCCAGGAAACTTTCTTGGCTCCTCCAGCATTACCAACAGTAGATCCTTTCTTCACAGCCTTTACTTCAAGAAAATTCCAAGAAGGTGGTGTTCTTAAGTTCTCTAGAAATATCAGTTGCTACAAGATTGAAACACTATCAGCAAAATTCCACATCTGATATCTAAAGTACCCCATTGAATATAGGATGTGCAACGTACGGGTCAACTCGTTTACTACGACCTGTGGAAAACCTATTTACAGCTACCACTTCCATGAGGAAAGGATAAAGCAAAGAAATCATGGGATGCTACAGACCGCAGGCAGATGGGCCAAAGACGCTTGTGTAAGTCCCTAACAATTCCAGAAAGGGAGAGAAGCAGCCCTCTAATATCAACAAGGAATAATCCTTCCTTCCTTCGTTCCTTCCCTCCAAAGTAAGTCATATTGGACCATGAATGAAATAGATGAAAAAATGCTCAAATGAGACCAGAGTCCATTGAATTTACAGTTACCCAACAATTAACCCATATCTTTCAGTATAAGGCAAACCCATGGAAATAAATCTTATCCAGATAACTCAACCTGACCGATATACAGAAACAGGACCTCTGGAACGTGAGGCACACGCGCTACCACCTACGCTACAGAGGCCAGACCTCCTTCCTTTAAACAAACATGCCTAACATTTTTACGGCATCCCCTTCTGCCACAAAACTTAGAAGCACGACAGCAAGATACGAAAGAAAGGGAATGAAAAGTGAAACAGTGGTTAGAAAAACGTGGTAGATGAGAAATAACTCCAGCATTCGCCCACTAAGCAGATAAATTCAGGAGAAAACTAATATTAATTTGGCCCTCTCGAATGCAAGTTTCACACCTTATAACAAAGCCGTTTCGTTAGCTTAAGTGTCCCATGATGAATCTCGAAGAGTTTTACTTTATAAAATTAGCATATACTAGAAAAATGAGGTCAGGTATTTAAGAAGCCACTTTAAATAAGCTATACGAACCCCTAAATCGTATACAATTTCATATAGAACTTACATCAGTGATACTTGTTTCAGGATGACACCTGCGTCCATTACTGACGCAAGAGATTTTGGACAAGAGTGTAATAATATAAAATATATAACACGTTAATTCATGTAGAGAATGGGCTTCCGCATCTGCATAAATTCATTGCTGACGAAAATAAAATGACACATACATTCTAATTCAAACATTCATTTATTATGTCATAACGTGTGGCAGAGAGATTTTTATACGTGAATGACACGCAATTGTGATACAATTAATCCTATCAACTTTCATTTTGAGTGGCGTGCGATCCAGACTGAAGGGGGCAGGATGTTTATTAGCTGCTGGTGTGATAACACAATTGAAAACGTGTTCATACAGTAAGATTCGGTCTCTATGCATAACGAAATTTATTTTAGTTAGTACGTGTATATATATTAAAATTTGAAAATTGTCAATTTCTGATGTCCACGTAGCTTCTATCCATGAAATTTTTCATAATATTTTGAACTGATTTGCAATGTATCAGACACAGAACAAGTATGAATTTTTAAGAGTATGTGATGGAATTTTAAAATTTCATAAAGAAAATGAGCTGTTACTCTAAAAACCGAACTCCAATGAAACATGGGTATCAGTAACATCTTGGTCAAAATATAAACGCTTGAGCAATTTTTTAAAAAAAACTTGCTGTTTCACTGAGGTTATCCCTTAATACAAAAATAAGGGTACGATTTTTGAAACCAAAAAGCTTGAATCAAGCCACTTACTGAGCCTTGTTTACTAATGATGACTACTAGTCGTGTTTAACAGTAGAAGTTTATTATTTGTAGAGACAGAGATAACAACTTCCATTAAACTTGTTGGTGGGTAGGCAATCTTGGAGATATGTAGCGACATATTATTGTGACATTCACTATTCTACTGTCATCAGTATGTAACTTTGAAATAACTGGTACGCATTTCATAATTACGTGGTGCTACTATGAAGGAAGACGGTGAAACAACTGCATGTTGGGGAATTTTGTCGATTAAACTACGTCTTTGTTTTTAGTTTTATATAAATTTAGCCAGCTCAGAATATAGATTACGTCTATGTAATTCAACAAAGTTGAACCGGCTTTCCTGACCTGTGTCAGCATTAGATACAGTACAATCCGTTCTTGTGAGTCTTGGTCTACTGGGTACTTCTTCTTCCCAGACATTTCGTCTGCGACTGCGGCACACATTTTCAGTGGCTATGTGATTGCACTCTTGTAAGCCAAACACCTTTGTTTGTGCAATATGTATATATGTTCAGTTACTTTAGTTTTAAAAGTAAGTTCATTATTTGTGTATAATAGATATTTTACAGTGAATTTATAAATATTAAATGTATTTGATATATTAAATATAATGTTATTTGATTGTTTGTAACTTAGTTCTTAACAAACTATCCTTTCGAAAGCTCTAAAAGTGGACATCAACAGTAATGGAAGCTTCTAATTTGCAAATAAGTCATTTACAGGAATTTTATGCACGAATCTGGGATGCGATTGGAGAGCTTATTACAGTAGAGTCTTTAAAACTCGTAAAAATGACGGACACAGTAAGTAAGCCAAAGACTTTTTTGAGAGATCAATGCTAAAAAGAGCCAGATGAGAAATGATCTCATAAAATATAAAATGGAAAAGAGAATGAACAGCCAAAGTTAAGTTTAGAGAGGTATAAAATGTCAGAAAAATCAGGAATCATGGACAGTTATCGAATATGAAGTGAAGGTGGAAAATAGAGAAAAAGAAGCAGTGAAGGATCTGCCTTAAACAAAAAGCAACGAATGAATAATTACTATCATCATCGATTAATAATGAATCTTCTTGAGACCGTAACAACTGCCAAACCTCTATTTGAATGACTTGCTAAATATGGGCACCCAAATTGTTATATTGCCATATTTGGCGATTCAGTATTAATAAAATGCAACGCTGAAACTTTGTAAAAAGTCTCTTAAATGGGCAGTACACTAAGCTTTGCTAGGCAAAATTAGTTTTTACATCTAACCTTCTAGATCACTATCTTTATAACATCTTTTTAATTTGAACATTCCTAACACTCCCTCAGTAACGTGTCTCATTCAAATATGGTAGCTCAAGTGGTTAGAGTAGGGCGTGATAAGCAGCAAATCCGTGGTTGAAATCTGGGATATGACAATGGACTTCTTTGTGTGATTCTGCCTTACCATCAGAACTTTCCTAAACATTTTCAAACTCGCCGTACAACATTTTGAAGGTTATAAAGCACAAAAGCTCTGCAAGAAAAGAGGGAAATCGTTTAAACTGTAATTTATTTACCAAAGTTTTCGTTAATGTAACACAAGAAGCTTTAATTAGAAAACCATTATGCCTTAGGTGTAATAGCTGGAGAATTCCTGGAAACCGCCTTACCGCAATATTGGAAACCGTAGCCCTAACAGATAAGGTATCTTGTGGCAACCCACAATAAGGTATTAGTTAGTGTAATCATTAGCAGCAGCAGCAGCAGCAGCAGCAGCCTGTTAACATGCTCTCCTGAATTAGAACGTCACTTCAATAACCAATGAACTGCCTTCATGAATTGGTACAACATAACACTGTAGAGTATCTTAATACATCTTCTGTAACAATGTACAAATGTAATGTTAGTTCCAATTCAAAATATTAAGAAAGCATACTCATGTAAGGAGTTAAAAAGATTTTGGCTACTTTTTTGCTTACTTTGTATTGCTGTCAACCTGAGAAAATTAATCATTCTTTTGCATAAATTGGATACATGTTTTTACATTTACATCTTTGTTAAACTTTACAAATGCTTGTATTGTTTCAGTGTTTACTAAGTGGTAGATTTTATAATAAAGTTTGGTAAAATATCCCAGTTATATTACCTCAATAATTGTTACTTGGCGTTTAGCTTCTAAAGCCTGAATCGAGAAAATGTTAAAATATATTCCGTAAATAATATAAAATTTAGTACCTTTATGTTTTCTAAATGGCCAAAGATTAAATGGTTCAACACCTAAATACAGCAACTGTATGTATGTTTCATTTCTAAGTGTAAGGTGTAGTTATTTTTCGGTTTATTCTCATAGTCGACCACGTCTGTACACAGGAAAGTGTAATTTGTATCTGTATGTGGTGAAGTAAATAGTAAGTTACGACATATTGTTAAGGCATTAATTATGATTTATATGCAATATGAGATTACTAAATGGCGAGAAAACTCTTTTTACTTACCAGGGTTATGACTTCTAAATAAGAACTTTCTTAGACAAATATTTATAGGTATTTTGAATGATTAAATATTTGTCTGTTTTCAGAGTTTAGTTTCACTGATACGCACAATAATGTGTTTTATAGTTGCGAGATGTATATTTCTGCTTTTCCTAATTTAAAACTCTCACTGGGAGTTTAATACTTCTGAAAAAATATTAATTCATAGTTACGTATTTCTATTATTTAAGACAATCTGATTGATATGTGATAGTAAAATTACGAAAATTCAACGGGCGTTAAAAAGAGTCAGCAATCTCAGTCTTAGTTTGGTTTGCAAACGGACAGCGACTATTCTCTCTATGTCTTTACCACATGCATCGGGAAGGCGGCTATCTGATTGGTCTGTTTCTAAAATATTCTAATAAGGCTTATCATTGGTTGCTACTCATGGCTGTTTACAAATGAAAAGCTCCTGACCTTACATTTGAAATTAATGTGTTAGCATATATGTCCTATGGAAAACTATTGCCCTTTCATAATAGCCGTGTGTAGTTCAAGGCTTGGATAGGTTCAGTCAAACTGAAAAATTGAATGTTATAGCCAAGATTTGAACCACGGACATGGCATTGAATTTCTATGTGACTTTACCTGCCCAATACATGTTCTTTATTTAGCCAGATCACCATTGTTTCATTATTATATCCTGTTTAGCTGCATTATTACTGGGCACATGTGTACACTGTCGTGCATAAAATGTAGCCCACAATGTAACGCAGCTGTTTATGTTGGTAAAGGCAGATCTAGAGCCACCCTCAGCTAGCCTGAATTGCCTTTTTATGTGAACCTAATTCTAGCCATTGATTTTTTGGGTCTCCCAAAATGTGACCCAAATGACGAAGAATAAGCTTACAAGTTGCGATACGGAGAACTGAAATATATAATAAAAACGTGGAAATAAGAATGCCTTCCTGACAATGACAGTGAAAATCTCTCAAATAATGTCTTATCTTCTATTTAGTTTAATAACAGACGTAAACAATGCATCATTTCTTCCTCTGGAAACTCGAATTCTGGTTTATTTGTGTAGCCATTGTTTGCGCAGCAATAGTTGCAAAATGTCCTTAAAGCGGTGAGCTCGAGCTATCTACTCATTTCACACCAAATATAACTTACTTCTTTAGTTTGTTTTGGTATTTTCGATCGTTCTTTAGGCCAGTCCTGTAGAGAACTGATACCGCCTGGCTGTATTCAAGGGTTGGTAATCCACCAAAGCTGAAAACCTTACATAGGGAAGAACACTTTTGATCAACGTCAGTGCATCTAAACGTAAGTTCTGTACATATTACAAGGATCATAAATCTTCTGTTTAACTCCGGCGCATATTATGCATAATACAAATAATATTTTAAACGTATATGCAATGCAATAATTTACAAATACATGCACCATAATATACCTTTGAACATATGTTCACTCATAATATATTTTACTCTTCCTTTAATATCTATATAATTTAAAAACCTTTTAATAAAAAGTAAAAATGGTTTCAATTCTGTGTTGCTTGCACATTAAAATAAAATGCTGTCTCAGATGTGGAGGTACATGTATATAAAATATTTTAGATATAGAATCATGCTCGGAGTGGTACAGGTAATATTTATCCTAAATCTAGGAAACATTGCAATTTTGCTCACATGTCCATTGTGATATTTCCCGTGCGTGTCTACGTAGTTAGGCTTATTATCTTCTCATCGTCCCATAGTATATTTAGCACGAAATGTAACAGCAGCTTTTGGAAAGCGAGCGCACCGTTTACTTTTTGCACTTGGTTGAAACCCATCGAGGAGTTATAAAAGTTGGGTCCATTTCTTTCCCTCTTTCTCGGATGTAGCCTCTTGATAATACGACTTTTGAATTTCAATTCCTTTATTACGAGTTTTACAACAAGTTTTATTAAAAAAAGAGAGAGAAGAGAAAAGGGAGAGTCTGGCGCTATGAACAGTTTGAACATTTTAAAATGCTTGTATGAAGTTTCCGAGTTAAATTGCTAAACGTCGCAATTGAATTGCTGTTAACCTTATTCTGCTTGGTATTGTATCTTGAATGTTAGAGAGATAATAGATTATATAATTCTGTAGCATAGTTTCAAATTTCTATCATCAGATTTGATAACCTCTTTTATTACTTTTCTGTATTTGAATAAATATACTGGTTTGTATGGTTGCTTAGTAGCAAACTGGAAGAAATTCTTAGAATCTTAAAGACAGGATATTAATTTACTATTTCAAAACAAGTAATGATCTGTTTAGCTCTTACATTCTAAATTATTATTTTGAGTACAACGTTTAGTAGTTGTTGGCCCGAAGGTAATACTGATATAGAACTGGCACATGTATTTAATTTAGTTGTAACTCAAAGGAGAGAGGTACCTTTAGAAACAATGTTAATATTGTATCTAAAGAATCGAATATATCCTCCAAAGTTTAAATGAATCTCATGTGAATTTATGTACAAGAATTGCACTATCCACAATTATTTTATTCCATGTGTGTTCTGAAAATTATTCATGAAACCTTGAGATTTTTACTTCTTGTAAGTTTTACTGTCTCCATATGCATTATGTTATAGCTACCTAGAGGCAAACATGCCTCTAGCACGACAAACATACAGAAGTTAAAACTAAGTTTGAATATTGTGTCGTCTCTGTCAGATCCAATGAGGAAAATAAACTAAACATAAATAAGGATCCAAATTATAGCTATATTTTTAATACTGTTGTAGTGCATAAAAAGAAACAAATGATAATAATATTTTTTAAAAAATGTGGACCTACCTTGAATTGCTGCGAATTTCCAGTTAAGAACAGGAAATATCTTGAATAATGCTTATCATGCAGGAAGCTAATATAACACAAATTCCATATGTTAAGGAGATCTACACATTATATAAAGACATAGTTATTTTTATCTTTAACCTACTTTACAAGCAAAAGAATTAAGAAGGGAAGAAGAAACAGAGGAAGCTAACCCTGAAAAAATCTATGTTGCAAGGAAGACAGAAAATCTACGCTGAAAATTCAGGCATATAAAAAGGTAATATTGGTAAAATGAATGGGGTTAAACGGTACAGCTACGTAGACTCAACACGCACTCCCTTAACCAAAAAGGGGACGTGGGACTTAAATACGCTCCTCAGCAATAGGATTTGTTTTAAGTGTTTGTATTATTTGCGACATTGGAATTGAAGGCAAAAATTTCCTCGTTGTTTTTATCTATGCGCCGAGAAATATAGATAAAATAAATAAAAATCACTTTATCCCTAGCTTCCAAGATACGCTGAATCCATTAGTCCGTCTAGTGCTGGAGATAGGAATTTTTGTGTCGCATAGATAGTACTGTCAAGA
This sequence comes from Mantis religiosa, assembly GCA_030765055.1. Taxonomy (NCBI): domain Eukaryota; kingdom Metazoa; phylum Arthropoda; class Insecta; order Mantodea; family Mantidae; genus Mantis; species Mantis religiosa. The sequence goes on from CM060950.1 coordinate 145,055,221, forward strand.
GCTGTGAAAATATACTTGAGAAGGAAGAACTGTATAAAACTTTCACTTGCACACACTACTAAAGCCTATTCCTTAGTAACAGGCCTTCTTCTTTATTCTCAAAGTTATTCATTTTCACCAGTTGTGATGCATTTCGCGAAAGAAAAACGAGTACTCATAAAATACACCTCAATTACTTGTCAATGTATTTCTTGTGACCACTTCTATCACAGGTTTGTTATTGAATGTAAAGTTGTTTATTTCTCACAGATGCAAAATCGATGGATATTACAATCTATACTAGATATCGTTCTTGAGTCCAGTTGTAGTAAGTGTTTATCTAAAGTAAGCCAAAGTGTTCCTAATAATTCGAAATATAGTTCCCATTTACAGTGTTCGTTTATATCTTTATAATACATGTGTTGACTAATCTACGTAATATTTTAAATTGAAATATCAAACAAAGGGGAGAAAGTTGCAAGTTTTCCGGAAACACAAACGCTAAAGAAGTGTGAAAAGATCCTTTAATGGAAACTAATCATAACAAAATAATATATCTGGCCATTTTAGGTAAATATTTATGCATTACCCTAAAATATTGTTGAGAAATCAAAGTGGTATGAAACATTGTTCCACGTCACAAAAAATTCATATTTTATTTTCAAGCCTGAACAAGGGACATCATTAGCTGTGTGATCAAGAGCAAATCTGTAGAGCAGTTGATGGAAAATTCACACCATCACGATATTGAAATTTGTGTATTTGGTTCTATTATATACATGTTTTTCTTACATTGGCACAAAAATTCCTTCCACAGGATCTGAAGATGCATTCTTTCAAATATCTTGCAGCAAAACAGAGAATTGAAATGTAAATACCCCACAATATTATTCAAAATATTTCTGTACAATTCTGAGTGTTCGAGATAAAATTCTATCACTTGCGCAATTCATGTATTCCTGAATTTCACTGCGTCAGAGGCTGCTCATTCAGTTAAAATAGCATCGAAAATAAAATATAATGTAAAATTACAGACCGAATTGTCCAGAGCTCCCCTTTATCAGACATGTTCTGGTCATTTAGAATCACTTGATGAATGTACACTTTGTGTACTTATCGATGACATAGTTCGGTAAAACTACGATCTACAACAGTAAACAAAAGAGAAACTATTCGTGTATCTTTTATTAGCAGCCTCATTTTAGCTATGATATTAATTGCTGTTAAAAAAACGCAGAATGGAGAGAACATGTACCTATGTTGCGGAGTAACCGCTAATTAAAATATCCTTTGTAGTGGAACGTGTTTCACAAAATGCCAACTTCCTAGCAACTCCCATCTCGATTTAAAATGTAATCAAACTTGCTATTTACCTCTCCAGTTTTAATCAACAATGCCCATCGAAGCATATTATCAAACAGTGCATGGAAAGGACTATTTCCGTCTTTCCAGGAAGGAAATTCATAGTTCAATCTAGAGCAATAGTACTTGGATTTATTATACAACTGAATCAGACATCACAGTGATCGTCAAAGTTAAAATTGCTTTTCTCAGAAGAAATGTATTCACAGATTCTTTTATCTATGAATATAATATTTCTTCATATCAACATAAGCGCTTTTTAAGTACATTATAACATATAAAGCATACCAGAGATTGTGTTGGGCAGAGGGCAGAGAAAATCTGATACTACTTTTACCCTGGCAATTATATGAAACTATACAGGGCCGCTATTATCATGAATGATATGACCATTGGCCAAGGGTCAGACTGATTATAAATCTCAGATTAAATTAGCGGGTGAATCCAAAACTTTCGAACCGGCTGCGCGTTGTTTTGGCTGCCCATGTCCTCGGTGCCGGCTACCGTTGCCATATAAAAGCGCGAATGAAACCATACAACATTTTTAAAACTAATTTTTAAGGATTAACTCACTAGATGCTGAAACTGGCCACCAGCAATGTCCCTAAATTTTTGGTATCTCTTTAAGGAGCTATCCATCACACGCAGTAGTTCACGTTGTGAAATATTCCTGGCAGTTAATTTGTTTTAATTTTCCCACATGTGCACATTAAGTTACGTCAGAGATACTTTTCATGGTCCAGGCTGGATTCGACCTTCATGGATATATATAGATGTGTGTGTGTGTGTGTGTGTGTGTGTGTGTCTGTGTGTGTGTTTGTGTGTTTGTGTAAACAGAAGAACTGTTATTGGGACTTAGAGAACCTAATATTGTTCATGAAGTACCCCTGCATGACGAAAAAGGTGGTTTATTATGTGTCATTAGTGGAGAAATAGCTATAGCGTCAACTTTTTTCGAGTCAACGTTGACATACATATGTGAACAGAATTTTGACTCCCCCTTGTTTTATAGAGAAGTGACCACCAGGGAGCGTCATTTTTTCCTTTTTTTCAACAAGGCTCTGCAACACCTCATACGCAAATTTTTCAATGAGAACAATTGAAACTATGTTTCAAGACAGAATTATTAGAGATTCGTAGCAGCTTCCCTCCCCGACACAATTACCTGTGATTTCTATCTCTGGGTTAACTTAAAGTGCACAAGAAAAAACCTCACCGCTCTGGAAGATGGAAAACAAAATATATGACAGGAAGTTGTCCATATTTCACAACGTCAATTACGGCGAATGATAGATAGTTTCCTAAAGATGTGCTGAAAGTGCTGAAAATGTATGGACACCGACGGTGGGCAGATTCAGCACGTCCTTCCCTAAAGATGTACAGTAATGGTTTTAAAATTGGTTTTAAAAATGTTGCATTGTTTCATCCGCGGCTTTCTATGACAGCGGTGTTCGGAAGCGAGTGCCAGGGCGCGGACATGCAAAACACCGCGTAACTGGTACGTAGGTTCTTCGGAATCTAGATATTTCCCAAGTTCACGCTCCTGGAGTGCAACGGCAATTGCATTTCAATTGTTTCGTATGGTGTATATCTAAATGATTCTGTCTGTTGATTGTGCTTGCTCTGTTTAGTTATAATGGTGTTTAATGCAGATGAGCGAGGTCACGTGTGTTTTATAAATTTGAATGTTTAAGAAAATAGGTGATACCATCATTCCATACAGTTACACAATTTACAGACTCGAAGAAAAATGGGGTCATATTGAATACTATTAAAAAAGGGAAGGCAAACAAGAATTGGGACGTACGAAGGAGTCTCTGGACAAACAAACGACCAAATTGAGATTTACTTATGGATACACTTGAACTGCTGTGGTTTCCAGCATCCCACTCCATTTTGGGGGTGAAATACCGCCTAATTTTGCTCTGAGGAATCTTTATCCGGCTTGAGATTCTTTTATATGTCATAAAAGAATCGTCGTTTTCTATGCCAAAAACGACCGGCTTTACTTCCCTTTCGAAGGAAACCATTTTAAGGCTTTTAGGCCTGGAAAATATCTTTTCCCTCCGCTGGTTTGTAATCTGGGTTCTGTTCCTCGGGTACAGGAAACAAGTATGTTACACCTAGACCACGAAGGACAATACCCGGATCAGAGCACCGTAAGCAGGCTGCAGCGAGCCGTATTGCTTCTACTGGATTCCAGAGAACGTAGGCTGTATTGTGATCTTAAGAACGAACAGATGCACATGAAAATGGTGCAAGAAGGGACGGGACCCCTCACAGTTCGATTTCGAACGCACCCAATACCGCTGAAGCAAGTCATAAACCTCTAAACCCGGCAGTCACCCTTGTGACTTCAGTTGCAAGTGCATTTGGAATGCATAGCTCCTACTGAAGAAACCGACACAAAGCAAGAGCCCGCCTCAGTATCTCGGAGATAGCGTGAATGCCTCACATTCAAGAGGTTCCGAGTTTGAATCTCGGGCTGAGTAACCGAGTGGCCTTTTCTGGGGATTTCCTTTATGCTGAAAGTGAAGGTCGGATAACTAAGCTCTGGGGATCCTGGGCTATTTGAGCATTAGTCAGCGCATTTTATTAATCGCACAACCACGCCCAGCTGCAACCCAAAAATCGCCGCCGACCCTACAACCCTGAAGAGGTGAGGGGCAGGAATTCGTGGTAGAAGAGATATCACTGGAAAATTTGTCTACCGACTCGGGGAAGCCGCGAATGAATGAATGAATGAATGAATGAATGAATGAATGAATGAATGAATGAATGAATGAATGAATGAATGAATGAATGAATGAATGAATGAATGAATGAATGAATGAATGAATGAATGAATGAATGAATGAATGAATGAATGAATGAATGAATGAATGAATGAATGAATGAAGGAAGGAATGAATGAAGGAATGAAGGAACGAACGAACGAATGTGTAGTGTTTAACGCCCGCTTTTACTACATTCGGCAAAGCAGACGGTGGCTCTGATGATAAATGAAATGAAGATGGAGCACCGGTGGAACGATATGACAGAGGAAACCAAATATCCCGGAGAATATCAGCCCCAGCCCCGAGTTGTCCACCATAAATCTCAGCGATTGCCTGGGCTCGAACTCTAGGAGTGAGCCAAACGGTGTAATCACTCGGCTACGGCGCGCTCGGGGAAACTGCCAAAAATCGATGGATCAAATAGGTGGTTGCAGGGAATGGAACTTGTAATCTCCATAGTAAATGTCGCAATGGTTACTACGGGGAAAACCTAAAAGAAACATTACAGCAACAGTCAGAAATGTAATGGAGGTATGTCCAATAAGCATTACGACGTGTTCTAATTATAAAATAATTGACTGGTCTGCTCCCCTCCCCAATCTACATCCAGTTGATTGTTATCTGTAGTAAACGTTGATGTAACAGATCCCCGTGGGCTCGAGAAATTAGAAACACATAGTTTTAAACATTTTTCCCGCAGAAATTCGAGAGGAGTTCAGTAAAGCATTCAATATACGGAAGCTTGTATAGACCAAGAGGGTTATGTTTTTGATAATATTATACAAGGAAATATAAAGGTATACTTTATACTATAAGAGATTCCTTCCGGGCTTTGGAGCCGTGGTCTGATGGAGTTAAGCTGTCCATACGTTTCGCCCATCCCTGCGGTGGACATCATCAGTGGCGTGGTCTTAATCTTCTAGGTGAAGGTTCAGGCACAACTGAGGCGCTCGCTAGAGGTGTCGTATTTATATCCTGGTTGGACGTACTGGATTGGTGCGGCTGGAGCGGAGGTGTGTCCTCGGTGGGTGGGGTTTCCCTGTACTGATAGTTGATTGGCTCTCGTGATTTTTCTGCCTTTTGGTTTTGTTTTAGCCGTTCCAGTATCGGATGCCAGATGTTGTTCAGTTTAAGAGCCTCTCCCTTTCTGTTGAAATTATTGGAGTGTTTATAGATTTCAATAGCTTCGCGTTGTAGTCTGGCGTGGTAGTATGGTGTAGAAGAAAGCACCTTTGTTTCCTCATACTGGATAATATGTTCACCATCGGCCCAAATGGCATGTTGCGCGACAGCAGACTTGTCCCATTGTCTATAAACACTCCAATAATTTCAACAGAAAGGGAGAGGCTCTTAAACTGAACAACATCTGGCATCCGATACTGGAACGGCTAAAACAAAACCAAAAGGCAGAAAAATCACGAGAGCCAATCAACTATCAGTACAGGGAAACCCCACCCACCGAGGACACACCCCCGCTCCAGCCGCACCAATCCAGTACGTCCAACCAGGATATAAATACGACACCTCTAGCGAGAGGCAGCGGCCCTGGGTTTCCAGGAACGCGCCTTCACGGCAGTGGTATCTTTGGATGTCGAAAAGGCCTTCTCCACGACATGGCATGCCGGTCTGATCTTCAAACTTATCCAACTGGGGCTACCTACACAGCTAATCAACATCCTACACAGCTTTCTCAGGCACAGATCATTTAAAGTCACAGTAGCGGGGAAAACATCTACACTGAGACCCGTGAGAGGCGGAGTCCCCGAAGGCTCTGTACTATCCCCCACACTATTTAGTGTTTTCATGGCAGATTTTCCAACTCAACCACAGGTCGAAATGGCACAATATGCTGACGACGTGTTGTTGTTCTGCAAAAACAGACATATACTCAGAGCCTTCAACCCAATTCAGAGACACCTCCGTCTCACACAAGAGTGGTGCAGGCGTTGGCGGATGTCCGTAAATCCGGACAAAAGCCACGCCATTCTTTTTACGAGGCGCCACACCCCCGCTGACCGACCAAACTTCCACTTCAGGGGCCGAAGGATAGAGTGGACTAATTCCATCAAGTACCTGGGCGTTCAACTTGATAGAGGCCTAACTTTCCGCGGACACATCAGGGAACTATCGGCACGGGTGCAGGGGGCTATTGCCTCTCTGTACCCAATGCTGGGTTCTCGCTCGATGCCAGTCCGCTTAAAGCTACACCTCTTTCGAGCGCTGATAATCCCACTCATGTTGTACGCCTGTGAAATCTGGGGCATGGCTGCCGATAGCTGGATAGCATACCTTCAGCGTGCACAGAATAGAGGACTCCGATCCATCTATTCTGTGGGCCGTTCTTTTCCCGTGAGGTTACTTCACGAAGCTTCCCTTCTCCCATACGTGGAGGACGAAATTAGACGCCGGGCAACAAAATTTTACGATAAAATTCCAGCTCATAGAAGCGCCCTGGTTCGGTCTCTAGGAGACTACGACGCTGCGAGCCGCCGATTCAGGCTTTACCGGGTACCCCGTATGGCTTGCGGGCATCCGAGGTAACAAAGGAGTTAATCCTTACAGCAGCATAAGCTAAATTACAAATCTCCAAAAGAGCTGTTTGGCTACTAAATTTACCCCATTTTAGAAAAATAAAACACCAGGGTGTAAACAAAAAAGCGGTTTGGCATCCTGTACAAAATTAAAGGGGAGCAAAAAGCTACCTCAACAAAAATTTTCTTCAACAAAAAATATCACACCATCCTACAAACATCAAAATTAACAACCTGCGGTCAGACCCAAAACCTGGGTGGGTACGCAGCAAAAACCTTCTGGCTGTTAACAGCCTGTCAGTACACGACTTGGACCTGGACTTGGCGCCTCAGTTGTGCCTGAACCTTCACCTAGAAGATTAAGACCACGCCACTGATGATGTCCACCGCAGGGATGGGCGAAACGTATGGACAGCTTAACTCCTTCAGACCACGGCTCCAAAGCCCGGAAGGAATCTCTTATATTAATTCTGACCCCGGCCGTGAAAGCTTCCGAACACTCATACTTTATACTGTTTTGTAACTTTAGGGCAGGGCGGTGTCCTGGTTGGTCTATATGTCACAAATGGTTTTCTAAGCAGTGCTGTGGAAGAGGACTTAAACCACCGTCAGTCAACAGAAAGCCGGTAAAAAGTACGGGTAGACATCGCTTTATTAATAGAAGGTTGTTTAGCGCAAAGGTGAGAAAAAGTCTAATATCATTCTCCCATTGATTTGGGGTTTAGACGGAAAATATGAACTATTTTGTACCACGCTTCTGGGGAAAACAAACAACGCTATTTTTACATTATTCTGTGAAGTTTATTATCAACGCGTTTTACCTTTTATGATATTCTGAATATTATATTGTGTTATGTTCTCTAGCATTATGGCTGAAAATTAAGCCTTGAGTTTGTGTTGCGTGAAAACGGAGGAATACTTATTTTGTTCCATGGTCTTTCTAGTTAAGAACTTGGAGGGTTTCAAAAATGATATATTTTTGTTTTGATAAACGTTCGATGTGAGTAGACAAAGGAAATTCATATTTTAATCATTTTTGTTATTTTTAAAAATACAACAGTTTTATATTTGTATTTATTTATAGCTAATTTTCATTTTATATACCGTTAAATTAAAAATGTTTCGCATCATAACAAAATTGTCATATTTAAATGTTGCACATTTCGGAATATGCTCGACATATTTGGGATGAAATGAATGTTCACTCCCATTATAACGAAAAAAAGTAATATTAGCTTTAAAAGACTAAATTTTAGACGTATACTAATTTTTAGAGGGTTGTATTGCTTTTACTCTGTATAGTTATAATGGTGCACACATTATCCACGCTGTACCATAACACTTAGGCAGTGGAAGTCATTGCAAGAGCATAGATGAGTTGATACGAGCTGGTAACTTTTCCTTGATATTAGCTGGCTGATAGACCATGTCTAATTGCTGAATGAAATGTATAGTGCTAAGCTGCAGCTTAAAAATTGAATCCCAAGACTTTTCCAGTCTACGTCAGAGCAGCTAGCATGATAGATATTTGAGGAGGCATCAATCTTCTCTAATCTGATACACTTCTTTCTGTTGTTCCTTTAAATGGCTGTATTTACATTAGTATATATAGATAACATATGCTGACAGTTTATTTAATGTTATATAACATTATATAACATAATGTTATATTTGAGGAAGATGAACATTCTTATCAGTGCTGTTAAAAGGGTTGATGTCACATTATATTATGTGTAATTTCGGCCGCTTCTTGTTTTCACTAAATATCGCTGTGATTATCTGGTTTTTCAAGCTCAACAATATCTGTGGTACTTTTTATTGGTCTCTTTTTAGAACGATGTCTTTTAGCCCTGGAGAACAGCCTAGCATATGAAAGAAATAGCTAACATTGTAGTTAGAATCAGTGTGCTTCGTATAAATCAGTTATTTACACGTAACAACGCCTGCTTCACGGCTCATTAACTTTGAACAAAGTAATATATTTTTCATTACTCTGCTGACAATGTGGCGAGCTGAGCACGGACAGTTAAGCTGTCTGATCCCCTTCTCGACTTGCTGCAAGGTCGGTGAAAACCAAACTGATGTTCTCATTTAATTTCGAAGAGCGACAGTGCAATTATATATCGTTAATGGAAACTGAATTGTTTATTGCATATTTGAAATCTTCTTATTTCCAATTATTTTATGTAAAAATAAATTTTTTAATTAGGAAGAGTGTAACTTTAAACCAATTTCCAATCTATGTTTTACAGATAAAGATTTTCTGCAAGTTAATAATGCGTAAAATTTTATAAAAATTATACTTTGTGAGGAAAAAGGACATCTGCATATGAGAATAAATGTTTATGTGCGTCAAATTTATTTCTTCCTCTTCCTTTAAAATGTAACCTAATACTAGCAGTTCACTTTTGAAATATTCTTCAACGCATTCCATTTCTGATTGGGATTGTTTACAGCAACTTCAAAGCTTCGGTAAAGTAAGTCTGTCTCGCATTTGTAGCGAGGAAAGAAAATCTAATTCTACTGGTGCTCCAGTGCTTGTATCGCCTAGAAAACACATGATGCCTCAGAAAATGGTTGCAATTTAAGTTTCTTTGTTTCTATTTTTTTCTTTTGTTATTTACGTCCTCCAACGTTAAGTTATATCGAACGATGCATAGAATGGGTGAAATGATGCTCAAATGAGCCCAGGGTCCATAGAGCTTAGGTGTATCCGACTTTCGTCTTTCAGGATAAGGGAAAATTCCGGAAAAAAACCTTATCCGGGTAACTCACCCTGACCGAGATTCGATCTCTGGATCTCTTGAACGTGAGGAAGACACGCTACCACCACGCTACCGAGGCGGACTGCAATTTAAGTGACTTTGACAAGGATTTTGTACGCAGAAATGAGTTAGAGTTTTAAAACCAAGGTATAGGTATAACAACACAGAAAATTACTTGCGCTCGTAGAAGTAGAATATCTTACGGTGGTTAAAGTGTATTTATTTATAGAGTTTTGAGAGCATCAGTATTCAGGTAGAGAAAGACAAATGTAACAAAGCGTCACTTTCTAAAAGAAAGTCGTGACATCATTGTGACAAGGATAATCTGCTTCGAAAAAATGCACGAAGTTCTAAATTTTGGGAATGCAAGCCCTGTGATCGATGGAACTTCACAAGCAAAACTATACTCCCAATTCAAACCGACAAGACCTCAAAAAATAATAGTCAAGATATACCTTTTGAAAAAATACAGTCAACTGATAATTTGACATGTAGGTATAGGTAAGAGAGGATTATTATTTGAAAAGGAATGAATATTTCTGTCCAAAAGTACGCAAGACTCTCATGAAGAGAAGGTAGCTGGCAGCTTTAAAGAATAGTTCTCTTAACAGGCTCCTAAATGATTTAGAATAGGAAGGACAACTATAATGAATAAAGCACCCTATCATTCCATTATTTCAAACAAAATACCAAATACGGGAGGTAGAATGGATCAAATTGTGGCATGGTTGCAAAAAAGAGGGTGGAGTAGATTTTCGGCAACAAAAACTAAAACTGAACTGAGTAATTGCAACGTATATTTCCGTTTAAAATCCAGGAAAGACTTATCAGCTGCATCAACTTGCAATCGAAATGGTACACTAGGTAATCCACCTAGGCCATTACCACTGCCAGTATTATGCAACTGAGTTAGTGTGGACCCGAATAAAACGGGGCTTTGTAAACAAAAATAGCACTTTTAAACTGACTGGTGTTAAAGGACTTATTGATGATGAAATTGATAAAGTAACACAAGACTTAAAATTCTGCGTGGACATGTAAAGCAACTACAAGGAGACGACATTTGCAAAGAAATAGGTCATGACGAGATTTTGAAACGCATCATCATTAATTCGGACGCTGGCATGACGAATTATCTCTTGTCGTGACTGATTACATCAATACAAAGGATCCAATGCAGAAGCAGCGTTAGTTCCAGTTAATTAGAAGAACAGGTAATTCACAAGCTATAGGTATATTGCATTTAAAAACATGTTCATAGCTTGCGATTATGCATGCTCAGATTTTGAATTTAATAGAAAAATTATAGAAGTTGGTAAATAAAATTCTGTTTAGGTTCCATTACGTCCACTGTTCTGTTACCGGACACATTGGCATGCTCTAGGATAGTGTGTGAGTGGGAGTAAAGATGTGGTAACGCTAAGCATGCAAATGCATCTGCTCCCTGCAGAGAAGTTTTCCTATTTGAAAAACATAAGTTAAGCAACCTAGGTCACATGGTCTAATTCTGTATCTAACATTCATGCTAAGCCCAGACGACGTCATATCACCTGCGAATTTGTTTATAGAAGGAATATTTTTAAAAGACCACAAGATCTATTGGAAGTCCTAAGGTAAGACTGTGAAGTGCTTAACACAGCGTCCTTTGGTTAATTCCAGCTGGACGTTAACTATTAATATAATAAGTGGCTTCCCACAACTTGGGTTAACCTTATTGCACTTCCTATGGCGAACCCTAAATCCCCCTCTGGCGTTTTCTCCCAGCTATATCCTTCCGTTAGCAGACACACTCGAGTGTCCGTTACAATATGTCAGAAAACTTTTAATTCTGGCTGAGCCACTTTCAATTAAACAAATTACTGGATTTCTCGACATTGTTGCTACTAACACAAGTATAGGAAAGAGCATTTTGTTGCTATTAGAAAACTACATTATCAGAATTTTTTTTCTTCTTCTTCTGCTATTACTAGTTCACGGCTTTGAACTTTCCAATACATTCCGGCTTCAGTTTGGTCTGACCATCTTTTCTTCGGTTTCCCCTGGTTTCTTGTACCTTTGGCTTCATATTTATGGCTATTTTAGGAAACATATTAATTATAAGAAATGAAACAAAAATAAACAAATGAATAAGGATAACAGGAAAGAAAGCTCCTAAAATTGGAAGGTTGCCACAAAAAAACTGTACTTACCTTCGCGAAGTGTCACCATGTAATAGGACTCCTTGCTCGGGCGGCTTCTGCCCATAGCGTTGGCGGCCAAAACGCGGAAGCTGTAAACTGTGAAGGGCAGGAGGCCGGTCACGTGGTATCTCGTCTGGTTGTCCTGGGTGATAATTCCATTGCTGATATCCCAGTCGCCCTCTTCGCCAACTCTGCAACACATCCATATACAAAACCTGTTAGTCCTATCATCAACAATTCACAGGATGGGTTCGTCGCGGGAGGCCAGGAAACCGGACACGCAATTTACGTGCTGATCCCACCTGAATGGAACATTTCAGGCAGACGTCAGCGAAATCAATCAACAACGGAACCCTGGAATAAAAATTCCAACACGTTTTGCAAGTTACCTGTGGAGACTGATAATGCCTCGGTGGTTCAAAACACTGTTGCACATAACATGTGGTCAGATACATTTAAATCCTTGAGTGTCTTTAAGGTAGTGCATCTATTAAATTTCAACAATTATTCTAGAAGCATAAAACTCTAAGCTTTTTGTAATTAATACTATACGTCAGGAAAAAGGTTTAGCTTTTCTTTTTGCCACCTGGGATACTTAAACTACATATTAACTAAAGCTATAATTAGACCGCTGTTTATTAATCGGCTTGCCCAAGTATACATCCTTTTATTTCTCGCAAACTTTTGTTGTTTATTTAGAGTGTTTCAGTAAACCAAAAGTTCCATAGGATGTTGTTAAATAGTAATTTCTTACAAATTTTTTCTAATGCTTCTTAAAGTACGTTAAAGAAAATAACCGTAAACTTCTTTCATATAATCCGCCAAATTTTAAAAAAAGTTTATTCATTTTTGAAAAAATTAGGAGTTCTGGAGAGTAAATAAGTGATCACTTATTAACAATTATTAAAAATGAACATAAAAATAATATGAAAATAAAATATTTTATAAAATCATTTACTGTATATTCTAAATTCGTGCGGCGATTATTTGAAAACTGCATTGAGCAGAGTATATTTGTTAGAACAATGAATGTACAAAGGAAAAACACTAACATTTTCGATAGCAAAACAAGTTGGAATTTTAAATCATGGAAAAAACAATAAATTTACGATGAGCAATAATGGTAATAAATTTCAATCATGCTATAGGTTATTTGAATTTCACAAATGAATTACTTCAAACCAAAACCATAGAGAAAATCATTCCAACTTCGAAATCTATAACGTCGGTTTAGTTAAAAACAAAGCTGACACACATATAAGCTACGTCATACAATGGAAATTGTTAAAATATTACAATGCTCACTGATGGTTAGTATTACATCCTTTTTTCATAAAATTCATAGACCTCTTATAACAAAATTGTGTGACTGACACTTTTCACTAATCTGAATGAAACAATGTTCATTATTCAGATATAATTGTGTCTCCAAGCCAGAAGCGTGAGACTGGTTGTTTAAACTGAAACTGGCTAACAATTATGACACATATGTATCCTTAAGAAAGGTATTTCGATTTTAATATAACTTTGGGAATGACTTCTCAATGTCAGAATGAAATCACAACGACTAGTTGGTTTTCAGGGCTAGTGTTTACATTAGTTCTGCAAATCTCCGGACTTATAAACCGTGACATACTGGTTTCCTTCTTCTTCCCGAACGTTCCGTCCACGCCTCTGCCATTGAAGATGTCTACCGCAGGTTTAGACGAAACGTGTGAGAAGAAAATGCCCAGTAGATCACAGTTACAAATCCAGAAATTTGTTTAACCAGCAAAGATTAAAATCATCATGTTAAGATAGCAGCGCACAGAGAGTTGAAAAGTGAGACAGTCACAGAGGAAATAGTTATTAAACACAATGAAAAAGGAAATAATATTACGGAAATAGGTAACAATAAAGAACACATGAAATTACTATTATAAAATTAATAAATTTAAGTACAAAATTGAGGTTCTTTTATTTTTAATTGATGTTACATGAATATGTAGCTACGAAATTTACAAGTAAAAATAAATTCTCCCTTAGACACTGAAATGTGTTTGTACTTGTTTAGATAATAATTTAACTTTTGCTTTTAACGTTAAATTTAGCTATAGTAAAATGCCAGCCATTTGTCATTAACACATTTTATGCTGCAAAAGCTTAATGGAAATCCATTATTTAAGAAACTAAATCAAAGAATTAAGTAAATCAGCACACTATGCAGTTCATTACACATATCACCATAGCACGAACAAAGATTATTTAATGCAATTAAATTTTATGGTGTCTCAAAAGTAGCCTGATTAAGTTATATGGTATTTAGTTTTCAATATAAGATACATAACCCTTTCGCCTTCGTTAAAAGGCTACCTTTCTCTTGACACGTGGCTAGAAATTACAGGATGGATTAAAATCACATTTAAGAAAGACCCTTTTATTTTGTTACGACGCAGCACATATCTTTTTCACTAACAAAACAAAAGAACAACTATACATTACAGAATGTGTTGCCAACTGTTCTAAAGAGTTACTAGCCTAGAGATTTGCATTTGACAACATCCTCCCACATTGCAATGCAAAACATTGGCTTTTGAATTGCAACAAAACTTTAAATACATGATTAAAATTAACGTGCATTACAATTTCAAACTTTCACAACACAAATTTTTCATTATAGGTCTAAACGAGTGTTCATAATGGCTTCACAATCACATAGAACTGTGTATAATTCCTCAAGCTGCAAGCAAGTTTGACGAGATTTTGAAATAGGTGTTCCTTTACCATTCTGACCATTCTCTCCCAACATCCGTCCCACCGTGCAGAAATAGTTGGATTGAACTTAAATGAGATTTTATTAAGTTTTCTGCACATCCCATTTTCTGGATTGGGATTCTCCCATCTTGAGTTTTCTGCGCGGTCAGTTATCTGGATTGAGATTCTCACATCTTGAGATTTCTGCGCAGTTCATTATCTGGAATGAGATTCACCCACCTTGAGCTTTCTGCGCAGTCCATTATCTGGATTGATACTCTCCCATATTGAGTTTTTCTGCGCAGTTCATTATCTGATCTGGATAGCGGTTCTCCCATCTTGAGTTTTCTGCGCGGTCAGTTATCTGGATTGAGATTCTCACATCTTGAATTTTCTGCGCAGTCCATTATCTCGATTGAGATTCTCACATCTTGAGTTTTCTGCGCAGTTCATTATCTGGAATGAGATTCTCCCACCTTGAGCTTTCTGCGCAGTCCATTATCTGGATTAATACTCTCCCATATTGAGTTTTCTGCGCAGTCCATTATCTGGGTTGCAATTCTCCCATCTTGAGCTTTTCTGCGCAGTTCATTATCTGATCTGGATAGCGGTTCTCCCATCTTGAGTTTTCTACGCGGTCAGTTATCTGGATTGAGATTCTCACATCTTGAATTTTCTGCGCAGTCCATTATCTCGATTGAGATTCTCACATCTTGAGTTTTCTGCGCAGTTCATTATCTGGAATGAGATTCTCCCACCTTTGCTTTCTGCGCAGTCCATTATCTGGATTGATACTCTCCCATATTGAGTTTTCTGCGCAGTCCATTATCTGGGTTGCAATTCTTCCATCTTGAGCTTTTCTGCGCAGTTCATTATCTGATCTGGATAGCGGTTCTCCCATCTTGAGTTTTCTGCGCAGTCCATTATCTGGGTTGGGATTCTCCCATCTTGAGTTTTCTGCGCAGTTCATTATCTGGATTGGGATTCTCCCATCTTGAGTTTTCTGCGCAGTCCATTATCTGGGTTGGGATTCTCCCATCTTGAGCTTTTCTGCGCAGTTCATTATCTGATCTGGATAGCGGTTCTCCCATCTTGAGTTTTCTGCGCAGTCCATTATCAGGGTTGGGATTCTCCCATCTTGAGTTTTCTGCGCAGTCCATTATCTGGGTTGGGATTCTCCCATCTTGAGTTTTCTGCGCAGTCCATTATCTGGGTTGGGATTCTCCCATCTTGAGCTTTTCTGCGCAGTTCATTATCTGATCTGGATAGCGGTTCTCCCATCTTGAGTTTTCTGCGCAGTCCATTATCTGGGTTGCAATTCTCCCATCTTGAATTTTCTGCGCAGTCCATTATCTGGGTTGCAATTCTCCCATCTTGAGTTTTCTGCGCAGTTCATTATCTGATCTGGATAGCGGTTCTCCCATCTTGAGTTTTCTGCGCAGTCCATTATCTGGGTTGCAATTCTCCCATCTTGAGTTTGCTGCGCAGTTCATTATCTGATCTGGAAAGCGGTTCTCCCGTATTGAGTTTTCTGCGCAGTCCATTATCTGGGTTGGGATTCTCCCATCTTGAGCTCTTCTGCGCAGTTCATTATCTGATCTGGATAGCGGTTCTCCCATCTTGAGTTTTCTGAGCAGTCCATTATCTGGGTTGGGATTCTCCCATCTTGAGCTCTTCTGCGCAGTTCATTATCTGATCTGGATAGCGGTTCTCCCATCTTGAGTTTTCTGAGCAGTCCATTATCTGGGTTGGGATTCTCCCATCTTGAGCTCTTCTGCGCAGTTCATTATCTGATCTGGATAGCGGTTCTCCCATCTTGAGTTTTCTGAGCAGTCCATTATCTGGGTTGGGATTCTCCCATCTTGAGCTCTTCTGCGCAGTTCATTATCTGATCTGGATAGCGGTTCTCCCATCTTGAGTTTTCTGAGCAGTCCATTATCTGGGTTGGGATTCTCCCATCTTGAGCTCTTCTGCGCAGTTCATTATCTGATCTGGATAGCGGTTCTCCCATTTTGAATTTTCTGCGCAGTCCATTATCTGGATTGCAATTCTCCCATCTTGAGCTTTTCTGCGCAGTCAAATATCTGGATCCCATCTTGAGCTTTTGTGTGGTTCATCGTTCACGATAACTTTCGGTCTCGCCCAAATCTTGAGTTCCTTCTTCTTCATTTCTCTCAACCGTACGATATTCTTCTTGCAGTAGGTCATCACTTCTAAAAAGTCGTTCAATTTTTTCTTCCAGTGTTTTAAAGCTTGCGGCAAGATCAGGCGTTGTGGAATTCCTATCCGTTGATTTCTCGTAAAATGCTTTCGCCAATCGCGTAAAAAATTTTCTATGCTCGATCCTTCTTTAAATTATCTATCTCGTCCTGTCGCAGTCGCCAAATGTTATGGGATGGATTAAAATCACATTTAAGAAAGACAGTTTTATGTTGTTAGGACGAAGCATATATCTGTTTTTCACTAATCAACCAAACTAAAGAAGTACTATGCGTTACAGAATGTGTTACCAGCTTTTCTGGAGTTACTAGTCCAGTGATTTGCATTTGTCAACACGTATTATTTAAATATGAAACAGAAAAACTAGTATTTAAAAATATTTGCCGTAAATTTCAGTGGTTGCATTCAAAACTCGCTCTGAGGGTATTTCAAATTTGTTACAATAGAGAAGGTTCTGTTAGAAACCTGCGTTCTTGTTTACTGAAAAAAGTAACTTGCAGTTCAACTAATATTGTGCAGGTAGCTATCCTGCTGTTTTATGCACATTTTCATAACTAAATTTCTATTCTACGCAAAGAGAGAGAGAGAGATAGAGAGAGAGGGAGAGAGCACTTAAGAGGAAATTGTAGTATACATAATCCCTGCACCATATTGGACTTTTCATTTTCCTTTTTTTTTTTTTTTTTCCTTTTAGTTTCAAAGGCCCTTAATTTAATTAGTTTCATATACCTGCTTAAATTACACAATTATCCACTATTTTGCATTAGTATAAGTTTAATTATGTACACCCCAGTGCAGCAAATGTGGCCCTTAGTACAATTTTTGTAATGAGAGTTGTAATTCCACTCTTTAACAGCAATACGTCATTTCTTTCTTTGCACATAATTCTGGCCAATTGACTGGTAGCTCACTTCAACTTCCCCGAAAGACGATAAAGGATTAAATCGATAAGCTGTTTATGCGTGTTTTGCCTTGCTGCACAACAGCAAATAAATACGAAAGTTATGAACTTGCTATTTGTATCGGTAATGTAACAGGAGCTTTGAAACACCCTGTGAGCAGCTGGCAACGGAAGACAGGGGAGGCTCGGTTAGCCACGCCCTTCCCTCGTTTGTCTTATAGTGGTGACAGCCAGTGGTCGGAAAGAAACATAATTGTGCGTCTGTTTTCCTTCCACCTGGTTCTCGATCTTTCTGTTACTAGAACAATCGTGCAAACACCAGAAACCGGCGGTATTCCTATAAAGAGGGTTACAGACAGACGGAGTGAGTTAGTCAGTCAGTTGTTGGTTGAGTTGGTCAATGAGTTGGTTAGTGTGAGCGAGAAGACAGTCGCAGTTCTTGGTGTAAGAGTTAGTCAGTGACGTGTTAATGAACGAAAGGATTGTGCAACGGAAGACTGTACGAACTGTGTATGAGTATCGGAGTTTATGTAATCGCGAGTACAAGTGAAGTTGTAACGGACGAACGGGTAAATTGTAATTGTGTGCAGCAAGTAATTTTGTGTCATTGGCAAGTGTTAAACTGTAAGTCGGTAGAAATAAAGAACATTGTTGAGTGGTGTAATTGGACTTTTTATTCCACGAACCCACAAAGTCACACTGGTGTCAGGAAGCGGGAAGATAACATCACCGAACATTACAACCATGGACGCGGCATTGGAAAATTTTTTGGAGAAGATGATGGAAATGAAGGCCGAACTAATCGGGAAGATGGAAGAAATGAAGGCCGAATTAACAACGGAAATAGAAGCGGCAAATAACAACCTGGCCGCAAAGATGGAAGAAATGCAGGCCGAATTAACAGAGAAGCTGGAGACTAGAAATAACCTGGCCGCGGAACTGAAACTAATCAGGACGGCTAGGGACAACATCGCCGAGAAGATGGAACAAGTGAAGGCCGAGTTAACCACGGAAATGAGAGCAGCGAATGACGGTCCGGCTACCGAAATGAAGGTGGCGAACGAGGCTTTCGCCGCAAAGTTCGAGGAACGGTTGGCCGACGTGAGGGATGACGTCACGAACCTGGGCAAGCGGAAGGGTCAAGTAGACGACCGCCTTAATGATTTAGAGGAA
Source organism: Mantis religiosa (assembly GCA_030765055.1). Lineage (NCBI taxonomy): Eukaryota > Metazoa > Arthropoda > Insecta > Mantodea > Mantidae > Mantis > Mantis religiosa. The sequence goes on from CM060950.1 coordinate 145,073,842, forward strand.
AAGGCCGACAACATCGCAAAACCCCTCACCCGCCTGACGGAGGAAAACCGGCCTTATGTGTGGACGGAGGACGCCGAAGACGCTTTCCAGCACCCGAAGGGGACCCTGTGCAGTGCTTCAATTTTGGGTTTCCCACAACCGGGTGGCGCCTTCATTGTGGACACCGACGCCAGCGACCATTGCATTGGAGGTGTCCTATCGCAGATCCAGGACGGCCACGAGCGCACAAGAGTGGAAGAGGAGGAGCGTGCCGCAGCAGTCCGAGTAGTTGTGGCAGTGCCAGCTGAAGGCTGGGATAGCGCAGGCCTGAGGAGGGAGCAGCTGGCGGACGCAGACTTGGGGCCACTCTTGAGGGAAGTGGACGCAGGGACGAGACCGACCTGGGAGGACATCGCACCGAGGAGCGCCACCTACAAGTCGCACTGGGCCCAATGGGACTCGTTGAAGACCAGAGAGGGCGTGCTGTTCCGGGTATGGGAATCACCCGATGGGAAGGCGCGGAGAGGACAGTTGGTACTTCCCCGGAGCAAGGTCCCGGAAGTCTTGGAGGAAGTGCACGCCGGTACTTCAGGAGGACACCTGGGAGCGAACCGAATGATTCACAAACTACGGTAGCGCTACTTCTGGCTGAGACTCCGAGCAGATGCTGGTGGTACACCTGGACCGCCTCGCACGCTGCGATGGGGCTGTTCGGGGCGAACAGCTTTGACAAGGGAGCAGTGTAACAGGAGCTTTGAAACACCCTGTGAGCAGCTGGCAACGGAAGACAGGGGAGGCTCGGTTAGCCACGCCCTTCCCTCGTTTGTCTTATAGTGGTGACAGCCAGTGGTCGGAAAGAAACATAATTGTGCGTCTGTTTTCCTTCCACCTGGTTCTCGATCATTCTGTTACTAGAAAAATCGTGCAAACACCAGAAACCGGCGGTATTCCTATAAAGAGGGTTACAGACAGACGGAGTGAGTTAGTCAGTTGTTGGTTGAGTTGGTCAATGAGTTGGTTAGTGTGAGCGAAAAGACAGTCGCAGTTCTTGGTGTAAGAGTTAGTCAGTGACGTGTTAATGAACGAAAGGATTGTGCAACGGAAGACTGTACGAACTGTGTATGAGTATCGGAGTTTATGTAATCGCGAGTACAAGTGAAGTTGTAACGGACGAACGGGTAAATTGTAATTGTGTGCAGCAAGTAATTTTGTGTCATTGGCAAGTGTTAAACTGTAAGTCGGTAGAAATAAAGAACATTGTTGAGTGGTGTAATTGGACTTTTTATTCCACGAACCCACAAAGTCACAGTAACTTAAATGCGTTAATAAGCTATCTTGTAACACTTTCGTCTTCTTTTTATATCATTATCACTTAATATCTTGATATAGTTCCAATTTTCACTGTGACAAAAATTTGTTCACAGTGTCATCTCCGCAATGTGAATTGGTTCAATTTTTAGTCACCTCACTTAAAGACCCGGGAAAACCCCCGAAAAAGCCCATGGGTCAGGTAGATGGTCACGGGAATCGAACCCGGGCCTCCCGAATACGGACCACAGACGAAACCATCTCGGCCATTCCGCTTCGTTTAACTCGCATAACGTGAAGCATATAGAGGAATGAGCGTTTTTTAGAATGGTAATACAAGAGAACAGAAAGTCGTGTGAGTGCAATACATCAGACTTCATCGTATGTACTTACGTATAGGTCTGTTGTAAATATTCCATTCAAAATGCATGAGTACAGAACATATCTGCATGGTGTGTATCGAATAACGATAGAATTTGTGGTTATAGCTTTATAAGAATCAAAGCATTTGCATACTTTTCTAACTCCGAAACTAATTCGCGCGGAACAGTGATCAGAAAAGTACACACAGTACTGTAATTTTAGGAAGCGCTTACGGTATTTTATGCAAATAAAAGATAACACTCGTTACCTTCCCTGAACCAATCAGGGAAGCCTCTCCTCCTCTCGTTGCCTCTGCCTGTTCCCGCACAGTCGTTTACATTAGGACAAGGCCGCGCCGTGGCTCAGTGCTTAGACCGCTTGGCTCTCACCAAGGCGGCTCGGGTTCGATCCCAGGCGACCGCAAAGTGAGATTTGTGATGGACAACGCGGCGCTGAGGTGGATTTTCTCCGGGATCTCCGGTTTCCCCCGCCATCTCATTCCACCGTTGCTCCATCTTCATCTCATGTATCATCAGTGTCATCACCTGCGGTGCCGTATGTGGTAAAAGCAGGCGTTAAATACTACACACATTTCGTTTACATTAGGACTGAAGTATTCTGAGACACGTTATAATGAAAAGGAACTCCTCATAAGAACTATCTTCACATTCGCACTGTAAGTTCAAGATAAATATGCAGAGCAGATTTGGTACGCTGTACGTTACGAGAGCATTTTATATTGGTACTATGTAGACTTTAACTATTGTCAATATGAATTACATGTAAAAATATTTTGATATAGCTCATTAAATTTTCCTGTTTTCAGTTCAAAAGTTCAAATTAATCAAATCCTATTATGTTTGGCTTTAAAAATGCTAATTCTAACGTTACTTATAAGCAAGATGTCAATAGTAGATAGTAGAATAACAGTTCCTATATTTAACTGCGCTTTTTCTCTGAAGCTAATAACTCAGTCTATATAAACATGAAATAATATTACTACTAATATTACTAATAACAATAATAATATAGTTATGGTAATACATTTTATACTTATTGTTTATAACTGCCAACAAATGAGTTAAAGAATACCCAGAAAACTATTTAGGCAGTATTAATATAATATCGGCAGTAATTTGACTTTATTCTATACTATTTAGGAAAGAACGTTTGTCACCAGTATAGAACAGTACCTTGGCAGTGCCGGTTTTGGGACTTGCGACCGGCCGAGGAATCTGATTGCTATATCGCGGTGCGGATGACGAGAATTTCGCAGTAAATAGACCACGTCTTCTGACATAAATGAATTTCAGCACACATAACATTCACACACAGGTTTTCTGATACCTGCTGAGCAAATTGGTTAACACTCTCAGCCGCTCCGTTTGAAAAATGGCAGCAATTTCTAAAGAATATTTGTTTTAAATTCCTCTGAAGAATGGGTATTTGATTTGTAATCCTTCTGCTTTGATGCCTCTAGTTTCCCAGTATCGTCTACGATATTTCTTCTGGTGGCCAGAAACATTGTTGTTTAGTCGTTATAAACGATAAATCCTTCTTCGCCACTTTTTAAATTACAACATGCTATATATTTTGTAACATAAATGAATGATATTGGGCATATCTATTTACAAACGCAATAAAATAGTGGAAGATTTTTGTTTATATGTATTAATTGTGACGCGATTAATTAATGTTCACAAAAGGTAAACTTTTAAATAAAACAATTTCTTTCTAAGAGATAACTTATTTCCACAAAAATAGTAAGAAATTAAAAATGTATCCCTGAAGTTTAAACATGAAATATTATTCCTAAAAGATAAATGTAGCAGATGGAGCGATTGCAACTCTAAGAAACATTACAAATTAATATCTCGGTAAGCAATTTTAAAATGTGTAGGAAAATTTGTGTGGATATTGCATACTAATGTTTCAGATGATAGGAGCTAAATTATCGATTATGGAAACGTAATATATTAGTATTCCTCGCTTAAAATCTCAAGATTCAAAACTATTCTTAATATCCATAACATGTATCTTATAATTGGCGTTCAAAGTACATTGAAAATAAATTAAATATAAATTGCATAATGAGATACATGGAAAAGAAGCAAAATGTCACAAAACAAGAATACGGGAAAGTCAAGCTTATTGGGTGTTATTTCCACAAGCTCTAAATCTCTATTTAAACCTGGAATATGCGATTCAGTTGATCAGATGGTTAAAAATATAATTGGACCATAGTAGTGAAGTCTTGGAAATTTTTGTTTATTAGGAACATAAAAAACAGGTTTCAAGTCTGTTTTAAATTCAGTATCGTGTGCCTAAATCGGTTAGGTCTACATAAATTAATGAAAATAACTCTGATTTTTAATAATACCTACAGATATGGGCATTCATATATTTGGTTATTTTAACCACGAATTCCTTCACACCAAACTACAAATTTAGTGTTTCACAAACATGGCACTAAAATCACTAAAATGCCAGCCAGAGAGGAGCACAATTTTAAAGCTTGAAATTAATTCTTAATACTTAAAAATAACTTTTTGTCCATCATTATCTTATAAATGCTCGTTATTACTCAAATTGCTCCTAGGCGTATAAACAGGGGCCAAGTATTTTAAGCTTTACTCCAGAGAAACTGGAGGCATTATATGCTAAAGATTATTACCAGTAATGTTTGACGTTGAGGAATCCTTTTGTTGATTAAAAACATATCTAGCAAGAAGAATGCATTTATAAAAATGTTTTCTAAAGTAATTAAAATGTGTTAGCGTATCAAATGATTAATTAGAGCTATACTTTGGTGTACAAATATCATTTTGCTGGTAACGTTTTGAATACTTTAGTATCTGTTACTTAGGAAATGTAGAATTTTTATGCAATCTAACACCAATATATGGTTAATAAATAATTAAAATTGCTTCAAACATAAAACATTTTAACAACTTATGTTTTCCAAAATTTATCTTAGCTTGTAAACTCTTAGGTCTTTGCAACAAGAACAAACGAGATAAATGCACTGAAATTGAAAAGTAGAGAAAGATCATTAATTTCATTTTATGTTCTGGCTCCACGTGGTTTAATACACCGTTCCCAGTTGTATGCATTAGCGGTTACCGGTAAGGAAGAAAAATCAGCTGTTTTAAGGAGGCTAAATTATTAGCATAACACAATGTATCAAGTTATTCAAGGCCATGACGCATGCTAGAGGTATAAGTACTGAAATTATTTGCGTATACAATAATTTATTTTCTGTTGTGTAAGTGATTGCAAGAGTCCCAAATGAAATATGTAGGAGAGATTAGGCCAGCCATAATTTTTATTATCATGAATATATTTACGAGTTAAACTAACCATTACGTGGTTTCCCACAATTATGTTGCGAAATTACCATAAAGTCATTAGAGGCCTACCTCATCAGCTCAAACACAGGAGAGTGCAGTTGCCGAAACTGTGAAGTTCTTATCCTCCTGTGTTTACCTAACGATGGTTGGGAAAGGTCGACCTAAACAAGTAAGTTTGCTGTAACGGTAATATCTGTTGTGCTTATGAGGATCTAAACAAGCGTCTTATATATACCAGATACGTGGCTGAAGATACTCGAGGGGCAACATTTGATGGCATGCCTCTGTATGATGGTACGCGATTGCCTACCTCCTAGAAACATTTAGCCTTCATTTCTTTTCTGGCCAAGTCGAGTTCCGTACTATCGGGGTTTTGGCAAGAGGAGGGAGATAGAGCTTCCATGGCAACGGGGCAAGATCTAGTATGGGAATAGGGGAAGGACAGAAACCTGGGCCAAATGTTTCCTA
>CM060950.1:145084309-145134309 GCA_030765055.1 Mantis religiosa
TTAAACAGTTAAGTAAAAGTCATTCATAAGAGTGAGAGCTTCAGATGTTACTTTCAGAACATTCAATATATACATTTTATTTGTCATGAATTTATATCATGCACATTTGATTAAAATCGTTAGAGCCATCTTTAAGAAAATCAGGCCTTTCCTAAAACGTTCCATGTAAAGCGTAATTTGGGAAGAAGGATATTTTGAAAATCATTGTGTGGTATCTTTGGAATATGGATAACATAAATAGCAAGTTTGATATGTTTCTGACCTTCTGTTATTTATATTTACAGACAAACAGGTACATTACCACAAACAATATATTTTATAAATATATTCATTTGTGATTAAGAGAGTCTCAAAATACGGATTTCTGTTGTAGATGTTCTCTTGCTTCAAGCCAGGTGTAGTGACTAAGAGCCTTCGAATTTTCAGAACCTCTTTATGTATTTATGGTTAATTCTGGGTACGGAATTTTTGGATGGAATACACACTTTGTCTACTTAATCTAAATATGTAGTAGAGAAAGTAATAAGTAAGAAACGTCAGCTGTATAAGAGAAACCTACACACCCAAATCAAAGGATATATTAATTTTACTTCTGCTGTAACCGTCTGCAATCGTGTTAAGTTTATAAATCATTTCATTTCGTGTTAATTTAGTTCGTTCTGTCCAAACATCACTCCAAAAATTTATTTTCACAACTGCTAAATTTTATGTACTACCTCAGATGTTTTTGTTTTTAATAAGCACCTATCAATTTATTTCTAGCAACGGACCTACAAAACCTACTTGAGCTTGTTTTGTCTGGTGTCAACAGAGCTTGACAGCCCACTCAACAATCTAAAGCAAGTCGGAATTAAATTAACACCAGTTGGTACTGTAAGCAAACACCCCAAATGGAGTCCACTTCAGCTAGGCTGCTGCTTAGTTTGCATTTCAGATAGTCGGCCAGTGTGTTTCATAAGGCTGAGCAAGTCAGACTGTGATAAGAGCAATTCTGTTTCAAGTCTTCCTTTTTGGGAAATATTCGTTGAACTGAAATCACTTCCGAGGATTTACTCATATAAAATGAATAACATAAATAAAAAAATATGAAGCCATTAATTTCAATGTTAACTATGAGGGAAATAAAATGAAATAGCATTTCTTGGGTAACAAAGTTACTGATTGAGAGCAGATGTCACTCTATTGCTCAATGAGGTACATAGAATATATACAGGACGTGGAACATCTTGTAGTCTTGCTGTCGTGTCAAATAAATCGGTATCGTACGTAATATTATATATAAAGTATGCGAAGATACACCGATTTTTTTATTCTTACTGTCGATAGTGTTGAGGTGTCTTTAACATTTTCAGTTAAACGTTCGATATTTTAGGACACTTAAAATTATTGGTTTCAAACTCCTAGATAAAGAATGTAAGAATTTATTATCCATGTTATTGCCTCTCACCGAAGAGTTGCTGACTATAGTAGTTGATAGATTTTGACTGTGCAAATTAATTTTTTCTGTCACATTAGCTCTGCGTAGCGCACGGTTTGGAAAGGTAGATCCAGATTAAAACACTCAACACCACAGCCAGGTTTTAAACCATGGATTTGCCGTCCGTTGCCCTAACCATTGAGCTACCATGGCAACATGCCAGAATGACATTACATTCTTCATATGAATCGCGCTTTTGTTGGTAAGCCAATTGGGGATCTCATATACACATACTATACATATGTAGCTTAACGTTGACTTACTATGGAAGTACTTTAAGCCCCAGGCTTTATAGTTTACATCACGATTTGGTCAATTAACATAAATAAATTGTTGTTCTTTTCTCACTAGTCATGTGAAGGGCAAGGAGCAGCGTTAACATGTAGCGTTAACTGAGTTGTAAATAAAGTGGAATTAGTAAGGCACTAAATTATGTTTCTGCAAAAGCCTGACTTATTACTTCACTCTTTGTCATTATTTAAATCCTTCTAACCAAAATTTCCGAATCTAACAGATAAAAGTTAGAACTTGAGAGCTATACACAGTATGGAAATATTTGTGCATTCTTCTGCTAGTTTGTGTTTTCTAAGCCAATTTTGGGTCAGGACGACTACTATTAACTAAAATAACAACTAATAACTAATAACCTAAAACTATTTTCCAAAAACTGTTTAGTTTTATGATGTATAACAGTGGTATTAATTAAATCACGAGAAAATGTCTGGATAGTACTCATATTAATATATTAGTGTGGAAAATATACAAGAAAGTATATTCACGTGGTGGTAAGTCACATTACAAAACAAATTTCAAAAAGTAAGTTACATTCTCTTTCAAGTGAACTTTACAAAAAACAATATACGAGTTTCCTGTTCCTGTCAGGATTTAATGTCGTAACTTTTAAAAATGAGTAGAGAAAAGAGATACATACGTCTATACACAGAAAAATATTAATATGAACATCATTCAGTAAGCAATTTATCGACATTTCATATTTTTTTTTACAGTATGTATAGATGGCCGGCGCTTAAAATCGGTATTGCTGTCGAGTATAATGAATGAGCGATTGACCTATCACTATGTAGCTCATGATTTCGAGGAGATGATCAAGAATTTATTTTTATGTTGGACAATGGTGTCGAAAAGTTTTCCTATTCAAACATATCCGAAAGAAACAACTATATCTTAACTGAACATTAAAATTATATTTTGTGAAATATAACGTGAGACAAATGGGGAAGACAGCATGTGCTTAGATCCTGTTATGATAGGTGAAAACAATAACACACTTAAATGTACCTATCACGATAAATTACGTAAATAAAATAAATACTCCGTATTTTAAGTCTTTTCTCCAAGGTTGTTATAATATGATTCAAATTTAAAGGAGAACATACGGTCCATTTTCAGTTATTTGTAAGCGTTTGTTCTTGTGATCTTTAATAATAATAATAATAATAATAATAATAATAATAATAATAATAATAATAATAATAATAATAATAATAATAATAATAATAATAATAATAATAATAATAATAATAATAATAATAATAATAATAATAATAATAATAATAATAATAATAATAATAATAATAATAATAATAATAATAATAATAATAATAATAATAATAATAATAATAATAATAATAATAATAATAATAATAATAATAATAATAATAATAATAATAATAATAATAATAATAATAATAATAATAATAATAATAATAATAATAATAATAATAATAATAATAATAATAATAATAATAATAATAATAATAATAATAATAATAATAATAATAATAATAATAATAATAATAATAATAATAATAATAATAATAATAATAATAATAATAATAATAATAATAATAATAATAATAATAATAATGATAATCTGAATCTTCATTATATCTTTTAATCATATTATTGTTTGAATGTAAGCCAATGAAGACGAAACTTAGTTCCGATCTAAGTGCAAGCATAGCTCTGAAGCATAACTAAGTGAATGGCTTTAATTTTTAATATTCCAGAAAAAATAGTTCTGGCACCGGATTTTGAAACTTACTTTTAACGAAATCAGAGTAAATAAAAATAATTTAGATTAAATCGTTTTGCCTCAAATGTTCCGAACACTGTTTTTGCTATTGATATCTATAAAATAATTAATTATTGTGAATTAAGGTTTTTCCCAAAAATTTGAAAGTAGGTTATTTGAAGTTGTTGTGTAGTAATCTCCACAGTAACACGTTCAATAAAGCTGCAGGGTCAGGAATATCACGCACAGAACTGAAATGTTAGTCATTTGATGACATACCATAAAATGCCTTTATTTTGATTTTCTATGCTAAAAGTATTACGTCCTAAAATATCAGTTTTATTTAATTTGTTAGTCTTATTAAATTGGTTAGAAATGAGAAATTATTAACCACCCATAGACGAAAGTGATTATAATGAAATGTTTAATATACCATATATGTCACACCGAAAACTTAGCAAAGAAAGAAGTAACCTTGCTATGTAATGATTTATGGTACTATTCGCGTAGTGACCAGAAGAAGAAACGAAAATAGCTCTTAATTCATTAAAGGGGTTTCGAACCAGCGTCCTACCAAATATGAAGCTCGGTTTTTGTTCCACTGCATTGGCTGAAAAATCTGAAAAATAACTCATTTTAATGGGATTTTTGATAAAGGTATTTCAGCGTTATTGACTTATTTACAATATATACCACTCCAGGTTAATGCCTATTTTTCGGTTACATCCATATTTATCTAAATTCATTTGTACTCCACGTTGATACAAAATATTCTTAATCCCTTGACGTCACGGCGGCTACTATAGACCCATTCTATTTCTAGGAGCCCATTTTTACTATCTAGCGTTTAAAGGAATTGCAGCACTAGTTTGCTCATCCGATTTGGCGAGGAGGTAAAACAAAATGTCTCTTATTATTAACATTAGCTGTTTTTGTTCTCTCGTAGGTATAGAGGTGAACGAAGCATTTAGTGTAGAACTCTATGCTTAGTCGAAACAGGTTTCATTACACCAAATTAAAAGCTTTTTCTCGCTTGCAGTTTTAGCTGCATGACCTGCTGCAATTTCATGAAATTAAAGCGAATAATTGCCCGAACTCTTTAGATTTTGTTTTCCTGATTTGTTTTCATTACTGCAATATCGTGGAGGAGTTGGCCAGCTACATAACCATAAGCTGCAGTGGTAGATGGTCTTCATTTGCATAATTTAGTAACGTTCTAGCAATTATGAACAAATCGTTTTTAAGACTAATAGAGCCATCTAAAGATTACACATTTTCAACTGCGGCACGTTTCCAGTTATATAGCATCACACTATACGCCAGATTTGTAAAATTCTCATTAGTGTCCTCTGTTTATTAGCAGCACTAAATTCTTAGCATTATATGTACATATCGGGTCATGTTATATTGACAATAGCACCCAAGCATATTATTTACAGTCGTTTATAAAACTGTAAATCTATTTTATAAATATTTTGTTCAATTTGAAAAAAAAAAAATAGTATAAGAAAGAGTGCGAAGTAATATTAAGTTAGTCTTATTTTAAAGATTTATTCATCATATGAACACTTGCAACACATTAACTTTCAAAGAGAAAATAAGACGCAAAATAATATAATGTAGTTCAGTACATCTCAAGTAACATTTTGGTTTTTATAAATAATATCGTTATAAATGCATAATTTCAAAATGCAGTAAATATTTAAGTGACATTTATATTTTGTAACAGAATTATTAACTGGTAAGGTTAAGGTAAGACTGGTAAGACTGTAAGGAAATTACATAAATACATTTAATAAACGATTTGCATATAAACAAATCTTTGTCTAATAAAGGAAGAAGGAGTTGCAATTATTTCAGAGCTTTAGCAGTATTAGCCAAACACCATAATTTTTGAGGTAAAACAATTAGATATAGGTCAGTATAAATAAATAATTAGGCTTTCGGTGAGCTCAGCCAACAAGAAGTCCATTAGATCGATACTGTTAATTGGACTTATTAAGTTCAGAAATCAGTGTATTGCTTGCAAAACCACAGGAGTGCCATTTCTGACATAATTAGGAAGGCGAAGAAGTTCTTAAGATTTAGCAAATAAAAAAATAGAAGTTGTGTTTTAAATGTGAATTGTGAAAAAATGTGCACTAGTGTGGTCATCAGAATCATGGGAACTGACAAAAGAGCGCGTTCCCAATTTCGTGCATTTCGTGTCTTATGCTCTTACAGAGCTTTATTTTACAGAAGTGCTTTACTGTGATTGATTATTAACAGAAGTAGTCCTTAGTGCTAAGACTGCAAATAGACTAGCGTGGACTTTGTGGTAGTCGAAATGTGATTTCCCACTTATTCAAAGTGCATTGATGTGATACCTCAAGTTGTTTTAATGGCGTTTTGGTAAAGGTATTTCAGCGTTCCTGACTTATTTACTATATATTAGTCCAAGTTGATGCATACTTTTCGTGTGTACCTATGTTTATCTGAATTCATTTATACTCTACGTTGTTGCACAATATCCTATATCACTTGACGGCAGAGGATTTTAGTTACGGCATCATAGTAGTTATCAGCTAGTTATGACAGCTTACGCTTCTGAACGTTGTTAGGGAAACATTTTCTTTGTGTGTAAATGGAAAATTTATGAATACTTCAAAAGTTATCAAACATAGTACATCAACGTGTTAATGTTCAGAAACCATTCGTACATTCCATATGGTCGTCTATCTCTAAGTCATTTATTAGAATCCATTAAATTTTCCAGCTAGTTTAGTTACTGTAATTTATTCTCGCAACCACCCGGCACTTAGCGACAGATCGCATAGGCCATCACTCTAGCAGCCGGCAGCAAATTCGTCATAGACGTAGATATTGATGACGATATTAAAATTGTGGCATACCTACACTAAAGACGTAATTACACTTCCTATCTTTAGGGGAAGGGTTCCGGCCCTGTAGATGCCGTGGTGCGGTCACTGCGGACTCCTAGCAGTCGTGGTACTTCAGGCGTTACTAGAAGTACACCGGGTCAAGCATCCGAGCCCCTCCAATAGGGGAGTTGCTCGTTTGGGTAGGCTTCGGTGTGGCTGTGGTTCCCGATAACCGTGGAAGATCGCGTACGTTTGTGTGGCTCAGCCGGCAGACGGGGTTGAGGGCCAACTAAAACGTCCCAGTTATCTACCTTCAGAGCAAGGAGCAAGGTGTGCGAGATCACTGGCGCACCGTCCGAGGTTTTCGGTAATCTTCCCAGTTGGGTTGACGCGCGTAAGTGATGTATCCACTACCACCCTATAATGGGGAGGGGGGTTTTGATGATTCAAGGTATTGCCCTACTGGAGAGACCCCGGAGATAGCATCAGGCGCTCCAGGTTATAAGAGGGGAAATCTTCGGGCTTCCGGTAGACCTCACTCAACATTACATTTCCTATGAATTATTGATTTTTTGAAGATAAATGTATAGATTCTGAATTATTGTTAATATGAACATATTATATAGAAGTTATCCTGTCGAGGAATACATTTTAAAATACACAATTATTTATTAAATCTAAATGCATTCAGTAAGTATTGACGCTTTCTTTAATTTGCTGTTATTGTTGCTTATGGTGAATTTAGTTTGTTTTATACTTTCTTTACTATCTAATCTCTAGATGTTAGAAATAGTTGCGATTGGGTGTTTGTTTGTTTGTTTGTTTGTGTGTGTGTTTGTGTGAGTGTGCGCGCGCGCGCGTGCGCATATGCATTTGCGTTTTCGAATAAATACTAAACTAGGTATTTAGGTTCCATGTGTTTCAAATATGTATATGTATATACGATGTATATACGATTTTTTTTTTTAATTTTTAGAAATAGCTTTAATGGCTTTTAAGAAATGCTAGTTACCTAAAGTTCAGATGACATATAAAATCCAAGTATTTGATTTTCTGGGAACAGTGTATGAAGTCCTCTTGATTTGGTGAGATCTTTGTGTTACCGTAAAAGCTAACCACACAAAATGTGCGTCCATATTTTAAACGCAATTTATTTCAACAAAACATTTTTGTGTGTAGTAGATGTAGTCTCAGAGATAATGGTTAGTATTCCTTTAAACTTTTCAGTATCATTATTTTTGAATGGTACCGCTCTTAAGTTGTTTCTCAGATGTATGGAACTTCAGGAATACCATATAGGAATTTGCTCTGAAACTCCGAGAGTGGAAGCTGTTTCTTCTCTCCTTGACTTTACAACTATGTAGGAGGACAGTATTTCTGCAACAGCTTATTTCACTAACATGAACTATCTAATGTAAGATTTGAAGCTTTCACGGCGAGCGTAATTAATCAAGGCTTCGCGGATGGTCAGCCGTGTCTGGTTTATGAATATCGAGCTTTCTGTCATTGTAGACTCCATGAATGGAATGGCCAAATGCTCGACATTCATAAACCTGTCACAGTTGATCACCCACGAAGCCATGATTAATGAACTACCTACTTATAAGGAAAGTACTTGGGCTCGAACAAACACATGTTTAGAAGTTTGGTTACAGGACCATTACGTACGTATCATTGTACTGGTGAGTGTCGTTTTCCCGCAAAACTTTGCAATTATGCTCTAGGTAACCCTGTAGATGTCATTGTAGACGCCAATATCTTAACTATAATGTAAATGGGGACTTTTGCTAAAATGCTCACAGCAATATGAATGACTGCAAAACGTACAGCGGAGAAAAGCAAGTTGATCGCATGTCATATTTGCACATTCTATAATATCGTGTTGAACGCCACGTCAATTACACTTTTGAAGTTGGCCACTGGTCCATCAATATCGTGGCCAGCGTTCTGCAAGCGTAACGAAGCACTGGTTTATACACTCTCGCAGACAACTGATTGTAAATGACAATGCAAATTCATGATAAAGTATGTATCATGCAATTTTGGCTTCATATTACTGTAACGTAGTTTAAGTCTGTTATTCTCTTGGCATATATTTTATATTGCCTGAAGAAATAGATATCCAAACATTGTACATATTTGGTAGTTTTAGGCAATATGATTTTTAAATCAGCATCTTTTCTACCATATGCTTCCAGTGGTACTTGTTCATCCTTATGTCCAAACCAGGGGTCACAAAGTACTGAAGAATTTCTTGACAAATGTTTGTTCAGAACTGACAGAAAATACTTCTTCAGATGTTATTTCGTCACCTTCGCACTCACACTTTCATCGACGAAGATATTTGGACGGCACCGAGTTTCTATTTTCTTTGACACACGGGGTCCAAACTTTCCACAAGGTTCTTGGAAGCAAATACAGAGAGAGTTTGTCTGACAATGGTCCTTCCATTGATATAAAAACATCGATCGTGTAACTATGTGTTGCAACATCGAGACAGTGTTTCTCTCCGCTTTCATGGATAACGTTCTTTCAGAAGAAAGCTCGTAGTTGAACTGACTCTCATCACAGTTCCATACGGAACTAATTTCCTTATTTTCGTCTCGATATACTCATTGACGTCAGCAATAAACGTCTGAAATCTTTGAATTAGCTCTTCTTCGTTATCCTTATCTTTTCGTACTTGGAGCATAGTGTTATGGCGTGATGCTATCCCCACACTACTTTACTAAATTAGTAATAAATCCTAGTGAAGCTGTAAAGTTTATACATCCAATATTTTTGGCTACGTCCAATGCCCAATATTGTAAATGCCAATAATGAACTACGGAACTACATTCTCGCTCTTCATCGAATTTCGCCATTGCACGCCGGGCCGAAATGACCTCGCTGTCGACGGGCCCTAAAACACGACACCACACACACACACACACACACACACACACACACACACACACACACACACACACACACACACACACACACGCACACACACAAACTCACTCACCCACCCACCTACTCACTCACTCACTCACTCACTCATTCACTCACTCTTTCACTCACTCACGCCACTGCACCATCCTTGAAGATCTTGAGCTGCAGTGTACGATTTCCTTTGAAAACTGTATTTCCTTCTCGTTTCTTGGCCACCTAGTCCAGTATGTTTTTAATATTGCTTTTAGCCTTCAGTTTAGGGCATCCCTTCATGAGCTTGTCGTATGTGTTGAAATCTCTTACACATATGTTCTCTGGTGTGTTGTTATCAAACGCCGTGATGATACTTGCGACTTTAACCTTCTTATTGGAAGAGGGTTGGAACTCACTGTCGCTCCTTCCATCGTCTTCTCCCGCACTTACCGTGTCACTACCACTTGCAAAGGGTTCTTCGTCGTTCTCATAGGTCGCGCCGTGGCTCAGTGGTTAGACCGCTTGGCTCTCACCAAGGCGGCCTGGGTTCGATCCCAGGCGAACGCAAAGTGAGATTGTGGTGGGCGGGTTTTCTCCGGGATCTCTGGTATCCCCCACCATCTAATTCCACCGGTGCTCCATGTTCATCTCATTTATCATCAGTGTCACCGCCTGCGGTGCCGTATGTAGTAAAAGCGGGGGTTAAACTCTACACTACACACATCGTCGTTCTCATCACTAGCATAAGAAATATGTACTAGTGTTACAACAGTATACCACAAAATATACGAATGATTCATCTTCTATACCAATACCATCTTCACGAAGAAAAGTTCTTCGTAACTTCATCTCAACCAATTGCAATTCATTAGCAGGACTGAGTACCAATCGCCCACCCCTCTGATACTTCACAACACAAATAACTTCACAAAACGCAACTTCGGTGGCACACTGCACCGTCTCTTCTATTCTCGACTGGAGTACCAGCAGGTCAATGTGCAATGAGGCATTGCACCCGCAGAGGCCTCTAACGGACGACTGCAAAGTTTTGCAGATGAGCGAGTATCACTAGTGCAATAAAGGACCTTTAAGTTATCCTAAGATTTTGGTACATATGTGTTTGTTCGAGCGCACGTATTCTCCTCGATAGGAAAAGAAACCCGTGGTAGATATACCTTGTTCGATAGTGACAGGGAAGCTCGCGTGAATGTATGGCAAAAGTTTTACTTCGCACTGGGCCATCACATCATTTTTGGTTTATTTGACATAAAATTCTCAAATCTTAGTTAAAGCTATTGCTAGTTGTCCCTCTTTCTTTATCAGTTTGCAACTGTGTGAAGAATTTGAAACTATTATAATATACCATATTTCATACATTCATTCCGGAATGATACCGAAATCGCCAGAATTTAAAATACTTAATTAAGTGTACAGTTTCTGGTGCCAAGGAACTGTTGATACTACATTATGAAACAGTCGCATCTCACTTCAAATAGATCATTACCGGCCTGCATTAAGTTTATGGATGCAGTTAAATAAGGCTCTTTATTCACAGCCATTCCCACAGAAAATTACAGTTCACCTGGAGTAACTGACAGCATATTCATCACAGTCAAACGACATCGGAGAAGCCGCTAAAAGGCGATGTCATCAAACATTGCGTATCATATTAATATGCTGTAATTCATATATTTTTAACCGTAGTCTGAATATATCCCAAGTATATTTAAAAATCACAGAATATTCACCATAAATGCCCTAAGAGAAATGTTGGTTGTGACAGGCTTGGTAGATACTCCAAGCTTATTACAAGTTTCACATGTTCAGGACTCACTCTGGTGCATAAAGTATAAAACGTTGTTTTGACAGGTAAAATTCAATTGTTAGTTCGAAGTTGGAGGAAGAGAAACCATCTGTTGTTAACTGTGCACTTATAGTAATTAGTAATCAAGCCACGTCGCTGACAGGTTTTACATAGCAAAACAATCTGTTTTTCTGAATCCTCACGTGCAAGGGAAAAATCTACCAATGCTCCACAATTCCGCAATTGGTTTATATTACAATTAACACGACGGTTTTCAATTAACTTCAAGCTAGGGAAGCAATCTCTCTATTTACATTCGACCTAAATTACAGTCTGTAGGATACCTCCCTTGTGTGAGATAAACTCAATATAGACGAACAGGTATAAGAGCCCTTAGGCTACCAATCGTAGCTAAATTATATCTGCGTTAATTAATGAATCGGTAAAAGCAGTACTACTTCAATAATTTTATTGCGCTTCTTCCATGTCTAAACTTATTTTTCACGGAGGTAATATGCTACGTATTGGTTTCCGATTGGGCGTGATTAAAACTGGAGGCCTGACTTCAGATTTGGTCAAGCGTTAAATATTTCATTAGTTCGTTTCTAACAAATATATATTCTTTCAGCGGGTTGGAACTTATAAGTCTGTTAATGCAGCATTGGAAATCATTTTATTCTAAGTTTAGGCAGACATTACCATGAAAATTGGTTGTACAGCGCAATTAGAACAAAAGTCACTTACTTTGAAATTTATAGAATTTAATACATTTAATAACTATTTACCAAGTTTCTCTCTTCATGTTGCATGAAGTTACAGGTGCATCTAAAGGCAAAGGAGATATAATAAAAAAGAAAATTATACACGGCATGGTGCAGCCACAATGAATAAATATATAAATAATAAGTTTATAAACTAGGAGCAATAGATATTGTGTAGCCGAATGAACCAAATAGGGTGTATTTTAAATTTCTTAATGTTCGATATTAATTTATGTCTGCTTTGATTTAAGTTTTCACCACACGGAAGCACACAATAACCCGGGAGATTAATGAGTTTTAAAAGTATTTGTTTTACTTTATATCTGCTTTCACATATAAGAGTGTAGGGTATAGTAGTATTTACAACATAAGAAATTAAATTTAACTGGTCATCGATGACCTTTTTCATTGACATTACCTGCCTCTTGGTTTGCTGCAGTGTAAAGCCCGCCTCACTGCGAGATGATTAGTGGTAGCACCAGATTCAACAAAGCCCTAGAAATGCTTGAGCTCATAATTGACAGATTGGGTTAGCATTTTCGATAGCTCTATTATTGTCCAAGGCTATTAACCATTAACGAGATTTACTGCTCGTAAACTGCACGCTCAATAAAGTTGGATATCCTAAGGTAGTCCACTGAACATTTGCTAAGAGAATACATGATAATAATTACCAAAAAAATTATCTTTTTAATCTTCTGTACAAACTTCTTAATTAAAACTTTTTCCTAAATTTCGTAAATGCGGGTGTTAAGGGTATAAGTACAGCTATTGTGGTAACTGGTACCTTAATATATATATATATATATATATATATATATATATATATATATATATATATATATATATATATATATATACTGTGCTATGTTGATTGATTTTTCTTTTCCTATGACATATTTTTACAAAGCAATCACATAGTAAAGCACCTAGGTTTCTTGCATGGTCGTATCACGCCGAGAAATGCACAAGCCCTTCAGCATAGACCATCGGCTTTGCTCGCACGTGTTCACACCGCTAATTTGGATAGTGTTCGGTGATTCGTGTTGTGAAAGCTTTCATACTAAGTGCATTCGTTAGCGTGAGACCGGCCCACCTTGACTTAGGTGTCCCAAATTAACATCTCGAGCAAAGTAAACCCGTATAAATTGTGTGGCCACACCTACTTGGCAATAGTAACTAGAAAACTCTTTTAAATTACCAACATAAACAGCTACAAAGTCTGTGTTTCATGATCATTAATACAGTAATTATATTTGGTACGTAGTTGTATCGAGTTTTTAGCAGCATTTTGTCTATATCTTACAATTGTTATGCGTACAAGCATCATTCGGAATGCGTAGATAAAACGTATGGCCTGAATGTTCTGAGTATGACCTATGAAGATTGTTATGCAACCACATGTAATATATAGCGTTTTAAAAAAAGCAGAAATATTTTTCGAAATCCAAAGATACTAAATAAATACTGTTAGTAGGTAGTATTCTGGGAATGGGGAGAAATTCATGAAAATATGTGTGTGCTATCATTGCAAGCTTTGAACTAAACTAGCAAGTTTGGTATTTAACAGCCTTTTAGTTTCTGAATTATGTTGTTTTCAGGGGGGAAAATACAGACGGATACTAAAACGCGCACATTTCCCTGAACTCGTTTATTTACTGGGTAATATGAGTGTTTACTTTTTATATGTTATGTAATTTCTTACTCTACTTAACATCAGTACGTAGTAGAATAATTCAATATATATTTTTTAATTACGTCCTCTAACGTTAAGCCATATCGGACAATGAATGAAATGGGTGAAATTAAGCTCATATGAGCCCACGGTCCATACTAGAGCTTAGAGTTTCCCGACATTCGTCTTTCAGGATAAGGGAAAACACTGGAAACAACCTCATCCAGATAACTCACCCTAACCGAGATTTGCACTCGGGACCTCTTGAACGTGAAACACACACGCTGCCATCTATCCTACCGAGGCGGGCTACTCAAACTAAATTATGCACAACGGTTCTAAGCTTACGCAGTTATGACGTGACACGTTGAAGGTGAAATGTATTGGTGAAAAGGTGAAAATTAAGTTTTAGTTTGAATAACTTACATGTGTACTCCAACCTTTGGTCACATAGCTTTTATATCATATAACAGATTCCTCTCTTTCTCCGTTTTGTACGTAATTCAGCTGAGCTTTGATTTAAATGGGTTTTTGTGTATATCTGATCGTTTAACGAAAGGTGCCATTAGCTTTCGAATGAAGTAGATTGACATCGGCTGTTACTTTTAAACCCAGAATAAGCCGCGGACAAATGGTATTGAAGAGCGAGCTGTCACATCCCTCGAGCATTCACAATGATTTGAATGAGAAGGGTTAGATGTGTTCTGTGGACCAAAAACCTCTCTTTTCTCATGGGAACATCCCGGTAATTTTATCTGCCAATTAAAAATCGTTCTCTGGCTGACTAATTTTGGCTGTGATAACAAAACAAACAATAAATTATAGATTTTCCAGACTGAAGAGAAATTGTAGGCAAGATTGCAGTTATGCCGAAATCTCTCTCCGCGCGTTCAGATGTTTCTTACCTCTGAGCACCATTCCCATAAGTTTATGTTAAGAAAACAAAGCTACCTGAATTAGGTGCATGTAAAAACATAATGAACTGTCTTGAAAGCACTAGCCGCTTACAACATTACGTTGACCTGTAGTAGTTACCGAGAAATGTGGGAATTCTTGGCAAAATGTGTGGAAACCTGGTTGCTAGGAATGGTAATGAATGACCATTTCCTGTGCGAAAACCAGCACATCCAACCTGTGACTACCCAAATGCGAGACTCGCCTCTCTACGGAATTATCTAGCTCGATGTGATTAAAACACATTTTCGCTAAAACAATATTTGCTGAACAAGATAAATGGATCATCAAGCTAAAGTAAATACCCAATAAATATAGGTATATCCGTTGAAACCATGCCAAGTAGCTTAGAAGCCATTATCTTTGCTTTTCGATTAGCACAAGAGACATATACATATGGTAAAAATAGATGCGGGAGAAAGAAACTGGGAATATGGTGTCCGGGGGAAAATTGCGGTGTACCAGAAATAATTGTTTATTTTCACTGAGTGCAATATTTGAGACGGGTAATTATAGACTTTGTGTTTTAGTTAACGTATTTATTAGCCTCATGACCAGGCTACATAATCGAAAATGCAACAGATCAAGACAGTATATGAATTAATATATAATGTATTTAAAGGATTGAATATGTGCTACAGACATTTTAACTTTCTACGTTCACAGACGTAGATTGTTAGAGGCTCACACAACGCAAGCGACCGCCTGTCGCTCGGTTGACTAAGTTCAAAAAACGTTCTTAACATTTTTCGAAATTTATATTAGGCTATACCCCCTATCTGCCAGATAGGCTTTTCTTTTCTCTGACAAGTGAGCACAGAAATACCCTTAGGTTCTTATAAATTCCTTACCATAAATACAGCAATGCATAAAGAAAAACCATCAAAACGATACTCAAACATTTGAAAGATGACTTTTGTTCCCTGAATCTTAGCTGCAAACCGGAATACTTCACCGATATGACAAACCTTGAGTGACGTCGCTAAAATTTAATATTGCCATGATATACAATATCTCACCAATGACTTTCTCGGTGAGGCATTATTTATAAGTATCTCAGAGAATATATAAATGTCAGCGAAAGTACATATATGTTTCCACTGCTTGCAGATAATGCTCCGGAGTCTTTTCAGAAGACAGACCTAACTGAACATAATGGACGGAAGCTAAGAAAGATATTCCCTTACAAAGAAAGATATTCAGGTACAAGCAGGGTGAGAGAGCATCGGTACGAATGTGTGTGAACGTAGCAGTGTAACAACGAAACCCAAGATGTGAAAAATAGTCAAGCAACGAAATTCAAGGTGCGTGTATGCTGGAAACATTCTAGTTGGTGGAAACAATATTCTAATATTTGAATGATTCATTTAAACTGTAATTAGTCTACATTTTACTTTTATTTCGTCACATTGCCCTGAGATCTCCATGCCCATCATGCTCTACCCAAATAATAGTGGCCGACCAGCCGAGGAAACAACTAGCAAAGGAGAGGAAGCACAGCACTAATAAATTACACTATTCTTCGCTTAAAACAATATCAAAAACACTTGATATCATTTGCAAATTCCTTAAGCTTGCCGCCAAATTAATATGCCGACCAATAAAACGCTGCATCTGTAACCTTATCTATCAGGCGTCTTATACTCTCCTTATTAAAAAGGATTCGACCATGAATATATTGCTGGTGTCATAGATGGCAAAATTTAAACAACACCCCATTTTGCTTTTGCTTCCTGGCAAGCTTTCCCATCTAAAACCAAAAACGGAATCACTGAGCTGCTCTATTTAGTGAAAATAGTGTTCGAAGGCTAACTGAAATTTTTGCCAAATCTAAACTAACCTATGAATATGTAGCAAATGTGTTTTGATTACGAGTATTCTCCCAACGAATGGTTACTGATATCCATCGAGAAACTAAGCAATACCTTCGTGCACAGTACCGTAAGAATCATGTAAGAGCGTTCGGTGCTACACAGCATCCACACGCACATCTATAGTGACTGTACAAATGTGCGTTACCTGCACATTTGATGTACCAAAAGCGGGCTTCTTAATCCGAGAATCTGAGATCACGGATTTAATGCTAACTCATTTAGCACAGCAGAAAAGCTTATAAAATCCCTTGTACCTATCTATGTAGTTGTTACTTTAGGATTGTTTTTCTACCTAGCAATTTTCGGCACATTGACTTTTGGCTAGCAGCTCAGCTCGCTTGTTTTCTTGAGTTCTTTTGTCCATCGTTCATATTCTCCAGTCTATTCCTTTCTTTGTGCCACTTCCCATTCATCTCCTTCTCGTTCTCCCTCCTTTCTGTGGTTAGATTAGACATGCCACTATTTGAAAATCACTAATGCAACTACTGCTTTGGATTGTAAGGTCAAATAAATAAAAATGTTTAAGAGTACATTGTTAACCAGTTTACATACAGGAATATTTGGTTGAACTTCTTAAACACGCGTCCTATCGAAGGTTTGAAATAAATAAACTACACCCTATTACAATTATTATCCTTCTATAAAATTAATGCAATCAATTCGTGCAATCCTTTTCATAAAATGAAAGCTTTCCTGTTTGGAAAATGACTTTACCTATTTTGTGGGCCGTAAAACAGAATTTCACTGTTGCTACATGATTCCCTTTTCCCTTCTCTTCTACATGTAGGTCGTTTGAAGAATTGAACAGAATAGACAAAGATCACCTTTTCTGCACCCCCTGCAGTAAAGAACTGGTGGCCCCAGGATTGAGGCTACACGTAGCGTCATAAACATTAGCTAGTTGCTTTCTGGCTATCTCAGAAGCGCACAATGTCGCTCTGGAACTGACCATTCATAGAAACGTGTTGAGGAATGGAGAGAAAAATATGAAGTAAACTGAGTTATGCTGTGTTGGGTTCCCTCGATGTATAAATCTACGTTAGTGCGCTAGGTCAAAGGGGGAGTTTATTCACTGAAACACATGAGTGGTATGCAGGTTTTACCCTAGTGTGTCATACTACAGCATTCTTAGTCTGCCAAACTGGAAATTCCTTATGCCACCTTTCATTAACTATCACCGTTTGTGATAATATTTTACTTATCAGATTACACTCATATTTCTAGCTGTATGCTCCGGTCCCAAAGATTACTAGAGTAATCTCAGAAAGCAGTCGCCTTCAATTTTAAATACTATAGTGTCCAAATATTGGATAAAAGCTCATCACTGTTAGTATTTGAAGAGAAAAGCAGTATTACAGCTCTCCGGTTATATTTTTTATTTTATTACATTTGTTTATTTAAATCATACTCATTTGACATATTTTAAACTAAAATGCCTACAAAGTTATTAATGTATCCACTATCAAGTTGAAAATCGAGATTTCACCACATGCACAATTTATGAAACTCCCTGAATTCTCACTCCAGAAAATTCAGAAGAATACAAGAGGTTCTGCGTGCCGGCCTCCGTGTTTGTGCGAGCATGTCTGTTTGAACAGCATAGATGTGAAGAGAATGTGGATAAATACCAAACCGCTAAAAGACGTGTCCACTGTCCTTAGTGGGAATGAGGCTTTGTCCCACCATTTTATTAGATGTTGGGTGAAATTAACGTCTTTTCCTTTCCTCTTTTTTCTATAACTTCAGTTCTTTGCTGTTTCTGCATGTATATCTAAAGCATAAGAGGCAAAATCTGGGCAGTGGTAATGCATTTTTTGAAACGGAAGCTCATTCTAATGTGTTATTCTAAAATGATTACAACCACCTTGCAAGAAAAGAACACTTATAAACATAATACAGCTGCGTAGGTAAACCTGTAAATTCAATTATTTTATATATATTCACTCAGGTTTTATCAAAAATGAATGGATGAATGGATGAATGGATGGATGAATGGATGGATGCGTGGATGGATGGATGAATGGATGAAAAAGGAAAGAAGACCAAGAGATACAAGAGCTGTGTTCATAATTATAAAGTTCAACTTTCAATTTTTCTTCCAGCTAAGCAAGCATTTGGTAAGACTTCTAGCATCTATTTTATAGGATTAAAATATTTTGAATTTATCGAAATGTAGGTTGTACTGAATTTGGGAAAATTGCCTCAAAAACAGTGTATTAGGAGTACAGATACAAGTACTACAATAAATTATTCCTTAATCGCTTCGGTATATTAGTTATTGTTCCTCTTTAGTAACTTGTTTCCGACAAAGCAATCACATAATTTACTACCTGGCGTTCCATGTAGGATGGTATCCGCGCCGTAAAATGAAGAGCGCCTCTCAGTAAAGACTATCCGTTTTGCTCTTACGTGTTCATACCTCAGGCGCAAATTGCAGTTCTAGGTCGTGTGGTCACTGACCTTGCAGAGAATGTTAGGGAGTTACACCTTCCGTTCCACGCGCCCGGAAGAATAAATATATATGGCTTATGTGTGCCACACCTACTTGGAGCTAGTAACCGACCGGAAAACTTACCGCTTTTAGTAACCAAACTTTTATGTTCGCAAATTAAACAAATCTTTATTAATATTGTTCCTCACAATGTATTCAGTTACCACTAAGAATAACTGGAATTATAGTCCTAACAGCCGTATTTCACGCTGTTCAGTAGAAAATTATGCAGACAAATATAAATAATTAGGCTGGATTGCACATTCTAGAAAGGCGTCAGAGCACTTTACACAGTGGAATGCATCTAAAGGTGCTCACTCTTCTGTTTTATGATCTGCTTCTCTCTAAATAATTCTGGAAGATTTTACATATCAACCACTTAGTGAACCAATTTCTAACTGGCTTACATTGAACTCCGACTCATTCATATTACTCTGTGAACATCAAGGTTAACCCTTAACCGGTATGTTGGTGTCAGGAGGACCCCGGTTAAAACTGTTTACCATGTGAAACCTATTTCCTCCGCAGTGTGGCGCTGCTGTTCTCAGTACCTTTCAGGCAGTATGTTTTGAGTTATTGAGCATTGAGGTTGTGGTGAAAAGAGTGCGTACAAATCATTGGCAAAAGTTTTTCTTCTTAGCGGGGTCAGGGTGACCCCATCATATTGATAACGTGAGTATATCATATCGTATTGCGGTATGTTTCAGGAGGAAATATCAACAGCTTAAGCAAACAAAGTGCATTATATTGCATGGTATGTTGTTACAGAGAAATTGCATCAACTTCGCAGACGAAAATGAAAGCTGATGACCCATAGTTTGAGGAATGGATGCTATCCATTGCAAATGAGTTAGAGAGTGACTTTAGTGATTTTGATGATTCACAACACACACAAACTATGAAAGTGTTCATAACAGTGATTCAGAGCTAGAAGAATAATTACAAAATGGCTATGAAGAAGAAGTGGTAATTGAGTACTTCATGCCACAAAAGGAGGAATAGGTGCACTTGATGAAAAATGCACTGTTTACGCCACCAATAGACGCTGTAGAATGTGGCTTCTTGCTATTTTCTACACAGTGCTGAACATATCCATACTGAATGCATTTGAAATACGTTCATCATTAATGGAAAACCATCAAGAATGACGCTTCGAGTTCACCAAGTCTCTGTCATGGCAGCTAGTTGAACCACTTCTACAGAGGAGGACGAGTATTCCACACCTCCCTCGGGGGTTAAGAAATAACATTGCCAGTATGCTCAAATGCGAAATCCCCATGCAATTAGGAGTGATAACAAAACGGGCTAGATGTGCAAAGTGTCCTAGAACAAAATATAGGAAAATAAAAGTATATTCTGTAACTTGCAGTTCACCAATATGTAGCGAATACGCAAAAGATATTTGTAAGGATTGCTTGTAAATTCCTATTGTGCTTTTGTCAAGTTGTTATATCCATTTCATTTTAAACACTTTTATTAGTTACTATTCATCTTTAATTTTATACTTCAAACTTTGTTTGTTTGCATGTAATTTGAATCAAAATAGCTGTTTCTTAAAACTATCATCATTCTACCAGAATAGTACATACATATATGGTAAAAAGATCCTGTATATATGCATGCAGCGGCTCACAATGTAGTTTATGCCTAATTAATATCTAAATATAACTGAATATTACATTTAGGCTTAGTGTATTACTATTTATCATTTCTCATACCTCATAACTGTCAAAAATTAAATGGGGCCCTCCTGACCCCACCATATCACTTGTGCTACAAATACTCCACCATACTGGTTACAGGTTAAGCTTATATGAACAGCGAAAGAAGAGAGGTGCCGAGAAATTTTACCTGAGTGGCTGGAAGGCATCTCAGGGAAAAATGGTCCACACAAGCCTCTGGAGCTTCCTAGTTTTTGATTTCAAGATGTTCACTTAAACATTAATCATTTTAAAGTGGAATTTAATACTCGATATTACTATACAGGGAACTATAGGAATGCCACCGGTGATAAATGAAATGAAGTAATTGCGAATGGAAGTTCGGGAAGGAAATGTTCGCGACTAAGTTTAGGGTTCCTCCATGGCATTTTACAGTCAAGAGGACTAATCTAGAAACCTGGAAGAGATACCAGAGATGACAGCTCCCTTAGAATTCGAATTCTTAAAAATAAAGGGTATTCCCCTTGGACACACGAATGCTGCTGGTATGTCCGTCGTTCATCGCCATTTCAAGGCTGTTCCAGTACTGAAACTGCTCTTTGCGGCTATAATGTAACGGACTCACGCGCTTCTCTCTGGCCCATCTGCCTACGGCCTGTGACTCCTTCAATTCGTCCCTACTGGGTGATTGGTGTATAGATTAATGCACGTTGAATTGTGTGAGGTGCTCCATGTTGCATTATCTGCATTCAAGACAAAAATTGAGTGAAGGTGTAGAACCATGCGAAGTTATTTCCTTACCAGGATAAACCATTAAGCAGTATTTGTGCTCAATTCCAAGCTCCAAACTTTATTTTGAGTTGGATGCTTTAAGACTCTAAATTCACATTTTGGGAACAATTATTTAATTCACACCCATCGCGCCTCTATAAACCTACTTATAACCATCTCTAAAAGTATTTCTAAAATATTGTTTTCCTTCCCTTTTATGTTAGCAGGTTTTACGTATCCCAGTAGTTTATACTTTACTTTGACTGAGTCAAGTGGTTTACGTTGGGCCTGTTTCCCGCCCCCCCCCCCCACACACACACACACTTTTCTGATCTATCCTGGCTTGGATTTAGATAACCTGGCAACATATATTATATGTGAAATCTCGCTATCGACCCTCTGGATCAAACGCAACGCTTTATCTACTTTAGGTACATAAATGTACAGGAAGTAAACCTAGCGTGAAACCATAATGCTTCCAGTTAACTGAACACAAATAAATGAACAGATGCTGCTTTCTGCTGTTTTCAATTTGTAATTCAAAGCTGTATGGATTTTATAACTTTTATATCGCTACTAAAACAGAAAGAGGAGACCGGAATCACAAAATTAGAAATAAAAGGTTCGTTTTTATATACAGAATGTTACTCATATTTGCGTCTCCTCAACTCCACAATATAGTTACGGGGAGCTGAAATTCCTATTGTATGACAGCGGGAATATGAGTGGTGAACGTGCCCTTTTTTATGCCTTTTGTTACCAACGCAGAAGTTAATCCTCAGATCTGCTAATGCGGTATTACGCTTTGATGGAAACGTAAAGGATAATTGAGGCATTTACCGAATCGTGAAAACATTCATCGAGCTAAACACCTTCAGTTTAATTTACAATTCATGTTTAATAAATGAAATGGAGTGTTAAATTCCTACACACTTTAATTTAATGTCATCAAGACAGACTACGTTAGTAAGAGTTCTGTTTCTGCTTGCAGAATATTAGCTACATTTTAATTAATTATAAAAAGAGGGCAAGAGGTTAATTTTAGTAGTGGTTTCACGCCCACCATAGTATAATTGAGCATCACAGGCAATGGAAAGTTACCATGTGAAATTAAATAATACTTGCGAAAATAAATTTGGTGAAAGAAACGCCCGTCACCAAACTTAGGCAGATTACGAGGTCTAAGATAAGCCTGTAAAAATCCTTTCAGAGTAACTTCCCGTTAAGCAATACGGGCCATAAAAAACCTCGCCTATGCTTGTCGGGAGGGATTGAAAGAAATTTTTACCTTCTACGATATCTAAACAGAAACTTATTTCACTATTTATTTATAGATATACTTAGTTAGTTGTTAAGTACGAAGTTTGGGAACCTCATATCATTAATGAGGTGATATGGAGACCAAGTTGTATATACCCACTCCTTGATTCAGTGACCAGGCTATTCCTCCTGAAAGGCTTTTCATATATTTCGTTGGTGGTTAGACTAATTAGAGAATATTGTAACTACCTATCTAACTAGCGCTTTATGTTATTTCTTGTAGTGAATGTTATTATTTATTGCAATTCTGGCTCCGTACAAGGCTTATTATCATAGTCACCCTACCTTACAAAGCAGTTCAGCAAACATGGACCAACTCATATATATCTTTTGAGTAGAATCTTAAATCCTGTTTTAATCTCTTTCATCGTTTCTCAATCGCAATTTATAATCAAAGTAAAGGTATAATTTAAATTGGTTATATTTTCAAGCCAAACTTACTTCCCTAACATTACATTACAACAATGGGTAATGAGATACGGTTACCCCTTGAGCGTTTTAAATCCCCTTACAATTATTTAATGAAGGCATCGGTATTCTTCAAACCGTAACCCTATATTTTAGTACAGACTATGGCATTATATAGCTTACATTATTGCAAGAATAACATGAAACTCAACAGGTGAGTCCATTAGGTCTATAACACTCCAGGGTAGTTTCCATGTCCATTGTGTACGCTATTTTGACGAGACATGCACGTCATTGCGTTTCCCAGTGTTATAGATGTGTTGCTTGAAGGGAATCAATATGTCCATAACATCTGCATTTGAGGAACACAAAGGTCAGACGGTTTATGGACCCTCTAAACTACCAACCCTCCTCCCTCGACAGGATTTACATTTCTAAAGCGCCAATATGGCGACAAACAGAAACAAATATAACATCTAAGATAAAGTGGGCAAGTCAAGTTCGGTCATTAAACTCCAGGCTAGCATAATGGAAAGTTCATAAGCCGAGACTTCACTGTTATGCTAGTTTGGACAGAAAACTTGAAATTTTGAAGTATCCCTTTTCACAAGGATTTGTACCTTAGCAAGGATCTGAATGTATGGGTCAAAATGATTTAACAAATGAGATTCTAAGTTGAATGCACTTAAAACTTCCCTAATTGCTTATATAAAAACAAAAATAAATACTGCAAATTCCTGTGCCCAAAACATAGGATAGATTAAAGCGTCACTGTTTAGTTTTGAGAATTTTGTTTATTAATTTTACTAGAAGTGTTTTAATATCTGTAATTTACTTCTTAGCTCTTGGACGAATCTGTGCCGATTTGAGGCAATTTTAAAAATTGTAAGAAACTTTTTCAACATATTCATATAGCACTATATTCTCAATTTTGATTCCAAATTTTAAAATAAATAGTATTTATTTAAAACACTATCTAGCTCTTGCACACGAGTCATTTTATTTAGTCCATTCAACTAAGAATTGCAAAACATGATGTATAAGTATTTGATCGGGTAGCGCTTAAACAATTCATAGAGTTATATGTTGTTTTAAATTCCGGTAAATTCAGTTGGTTATATTTAGATTAATTCTATATTAAATAATATAGAAATGTTCATTTTACCACATAAAACAGTAACATCAACTTGAAGTAGCTACCTAGTAGATTCTACTGTTAAAGACGCAAACCTATAATCTAACAATGGGTCTGTCCGTCACCTTAGCGTAAATGATAGCCTGTATTCCTCACGTTCAAGAGAGGTCGAGTTCGAATGTCGGTCAAGGTGAGTTACCTGGATATGATTTCCTGCGAGGTTTTCCTTTATCCTGAAAGACGTTAGTTAAAAAATAAAAGAAGGGCTATCAACAATTGATGTCTCAAATTTAGCTGTGATTATTTATCAAAAAATGCACCGAAGACAAAAATTTTCGTAATTTTCTATCATGCGGCAGCTATGAGCCGCGGAAAATGTATTAAGTTTGAAGTAGTACTAGCCGATTTATGTCTGTTTTCCTCTCAACGATCAGCTGCCTAATACTACCCCAGACACTGGGGAGATTGTGAGGACAGGAAGACCTCACTTTACTAGAAATGAGAGCTATTTCACTGCTTCTTAAATTCGGAAGTCGTTTGGCTTATCCATCAAAGCATTTACCATTATTGCACCTATTAGTTGAGATAAGTTATTCCTGTAACATTAGAAGTATATCTTGCACCCATTTCTATGAGACGAACTACAACAAAAGAAGAACAAAGTTAAAATATTACTACGGGTCAAATATTGTAGCTATTAGTTTAAATTTTGTAAACACATTTTAAATTAAAATTAATTGTAAAATTTGTTAATAATAAAATAATGTATGCTCTAATTGTTAAATAAGTAAAAGGAGTAAAGCAGCACATACATTATGATGACAATGATGATGGTGATGATAATGAAGATGATAACGATAGTGATGATAACATAATTGCATTAAAAGTAATATTTAATACCAACATTAAGAAAAATTAAAATATAAAGATTGTCAATTTCTGCAAGCTCTCTCGTTTCATATCTTTTAGTCACGGATATATCACCGAAATATTATTAGTAGATCTTTCTAATTTGTAGATTTTTTTGAGCGTATGTTTGAGAAAGAAACTTGGGCACTTGTATTTTCAATATATATTCACTATAACAGTCCCAGATCGATTATTTGTAGCATAAATTTAAAAAGGGGCTCCAGTAAGTGTACTATGTAGAGATACAATAACTACTCTAAGCGTTTAATTCCATAGCTATCAGAAACGTTAAAATGTTAAGAGTATGAACTATATACGTTTGGTTCATACACAATATCAAGAGTCAAATAACAGTTCGGCGTTAGCAAATAAAGTTATGGAAAAATATAATAATATGACCAATAAAGTTGCAGCAAATCAGGAACTGGTGAGAGAGTTTATTCGAATTAGCCCCTGGGAGTCAGATGTATGTCGAGGAAAAAACGGCTTGTGGATCAATGAGAGATAGATGGGGGGAGGAAGATTAGCCAGGACGAGCAATGTACACGAGTATGAACTTTGTAGATGGGGATGATATGAAATGATGAAGTAAATGAATGGAAGGGTGATATGGAACAATTTGTGGGTTTAATGTCGCGAACCCGGGAAAACTCGCCGCTTTGTCCACCAAAAATTCCAGATGCGGTACTCTAAGGTCGAACCAGAGCTACCTTCTTGAGAGATGAGAGATCTAACCACTCGATCAGGGCGTCGTCACCGACAGAAGAATGCTAGCATATTAATATTAAATGCAAGAGATGGTGGTGGTAATAAAGATAAAAATCCAAAAGGTCTTTTGTGCTTCAATCCTGACTCATGGGAGGGAGTGATGGAGGGAGAGTAGGTTGTACCTTTCTTGAACAGCAGCATAAACCTCTTTTAGACACAGCGTTATCATGTGTATGCTCATGTTGCACAAAAAACTCTCGTCATTGTCGTGGACTAGCTTCAGTAGCAGAGATGCGGGCGTTTTCTGCGTACGCGCTCTGAACCTATATATTCTAAGTGCTTTTGCAGCCTCCTTTTGTAATTATTCATCTAATAACAGGTTCAGCCTAACTCACAGAGCATTCTCTCGTGATTCTAGAACATACCATTGCAAAAACACGTTACTACGGCTTCGATTGTCTATAGCGGGAAGACCAAATCCAGATGATGATGGAAACAAGTATGGATGGGTTCCTTAACGATCGCAGAGAGAGCGTTTCTAAACGTCTCCCGTACACTGGCCAACGGCCCCTCTAGAGAAAAGAGCCTGCCACTGAGGCGGGGCACCAGACCGTTTACCGCAGCGACATCAGAATAAAAGCTTTTACAAAGCGCAAATCACCGGCCAGCCGCAGCCCTTCTTGCAACGTCGTCTGGTCCTGGTCCTTCACACCTCAGTGAATGAGCACAGAATGATAGGATCAGGAAATGAGGAATGGAACTTTCTGGTAGAGTGATGAGTAACCCAGCATTCACCTAAATATGAATAAATTAAAATAAATGAAAATAGCCTGAAATATCTCATGAAGGGCAAAGACCTCCAATCACGTATTCTAACGTGGTGAACTGTTCCACGTTAGACTTTGGACATGTTTATTGCCACTTTTATCTGATTATGCGCTCAACTATTTAGTCATTGCTTATTAATAGTGCTATTTAGTTCTTATACTATTCCCTCTTTAGTCACTACTATCCAGTATTTGCACCATTCGCTATTTAGCCGTTACTATTCTACAAGTACACTTTTCACTATTTAGTCATTGCTACTCCGTGTTTACACATTCACTATTTGACTACACCGTTCTGTATTTACACTGTTCACAATTAGTCCCTACACACATGTACATCCAGGGATTTCCAGTCTCCTCTTTCTCTTGTTACGCTTGACCACTGCTGACCTGCATGATCCCTGAAGCTGTCTGCCCACCTGCGTCTCGGTCTTCCTTGTAGTCGTTTTACTATTCGAGGATCCCACATGGTGGCCTTGTATGTCCACCTGTTGTCTTGTATTCTCGGCACGTGGCCTCCCCATTTCCATTTTAAACTTGTGGCTAATTGTATCATGTCTTTGGTATGTGATTGCTGGTTCAACGCTGCATTTGAGATGCTGTCCTACAGAGATACCCCAGGACTTTGCGTTGCTTCTTCTGTTGACAAGTTCGGATTTTGTTCTTCTGTTTTGCTGTTAGTGACCATGTCTGACATCTTTACATTACGACAGTTTTCACCAAAATAACAAGGGGAAATCTACTCCAGACCTAAATAACCACTTATGCGGTCGGTAGGAATCGAACCTGTTATCCCCTGAGCCTTCCTGCTCGGTGATGAGAATTGAAGAGGCGCAAAAAGTGAAAGAAAAAAAGAAAAGACGCAGAGCCGCATGGTTTTAAGAGTCAACTTGAGCTGATTTAATTCGGAGACGAAGCAAGTTAGAGACAAATAATTTGAAAGCCTTCGAGAACATATCTGTAAATACACCCTAGGTTACTGAAATCTCAAAGAAAATTAAATGCTCTGACGAAATAAAATACAGAACTATTTAATTGATGCCCGTTGTATTGCAGAGAATCACACACAGACCATAAATACTTTCAACTGTCAATAGAAACCGTGTTTGCCAATACACTGCAGCTGCAAATTATATCCACAAGCATTGTAAGCAGTAGGTATTCAGGCCATAATGCCAAACTTATTCCATTATTGAATAATTTCTTATACGTTTAATATGAAGTGATGTATAACACATGATCGGCATTAAAATGCTTCTTGCAGACATACAAATAATGAATATGGTAGTTCATATCAAAATGTGGGAGAAAAATCTAGCATTTATATGTAAGGCACGTATCTTATTTGGAAGTTCATTCTTCAGAGATGAATAAAATCACTTTCCGAACGACCAGACTCTGGTACTTATGTTGATGCATCCAATCGCCCTGCTCCTTTTTCAACGCCATTAAAGTGATGAAACTGTCTATACATTTATGTACGTTAGCTTTGCAGAAGTATCTCTCCATTTGAATACTGAGCAGCGTTATCAAAACGAGAGAACTAGCTTTTTCATTTTTACTTCTTTCGTTGGACTTGGAGTATTATTAAAAACTAAATCATGGAAAGTATATCAGTTATAACATGTGAATCAGCCGCCTTTTTCCACGCAATCCGCGAACGACAGTTGCCTTATACGCCAACGTCATGTCTTATGCAGTTAAAATTTTTCTAACCTTTTCATGTCGTGTTTTAATATCAGGGTCATAGGGGACCGGAGTGATGTAGTTCAGTAAAAACTGTATTGCTATTTTAATTATGGGATACCATACATTTAACTAGAAGTATAAAAGGTGCACCGATCAAACCGAAAGTAACTATTTTGTTTTTCTGTTTTTTCCTGGACGCTAGAAGAAAGTTGGATTGAATTATCATGTTAACTGAGTATTATTGTTTCTGATTTTTACTCATTTACTGTATGCTGCATATGCACATAAAGGATTTGGAGGAGAGGCTATTTCTAACCTGTCATTGCAGTCTGTATGTATCACCCCAACTATGAGGACTACGAAGTGACAATGATGGGCGTTCTACCAGTCTGTAACATCTGCGGCGTAAGTGCATGCCGCCACTAAATCAGGCCGCTTTTTCACCTCATTCCTTGCTCACGCGGAGATGAAATCTTTCACTATCCTCCAGTCATACCCATAACCCATAAATTAGTGAGGCGGCCCAAGATGCACGGATCGTGACAGGGATTGCTTATCCCGCCCGGAACTGAATAAATTAACCCCGAAGTATCAGTCAAAGAAGCTAGCATGTTAAACATAATCAGCAAGACCATTAATCTTGTATGCAAAGTTTATGAGCATGAGAATTTTCTAGTATAATTGGCAAAATCTAAACTTGCAGCAGCATCGAAATGAGTCATAAACACAGACAATAAGATACCAAATTCTAGAGAGTGCACCTATTACTGAGAGGGAAGACCTCTAATCAAAACACCGTTGAAGACTAGGAATACCAATCCTTGATAGTGACCAAGCCAAGAAAATATTGTGACTTTGTGGGTTCGTAGGATTAAAGTCCAAATTGCAGAAATTCCAAATGTTCTTTATTTCTGTAGAAATACACTCTGTTCTGTTCTTACAGTAGTCGTATTACATCACATACACAATCACTATCTACCAAGGTCGATGACCAGAACAAAGACCTTACTAAACTTTCACTGTTTAAAACATCTGTTTACGACTGACTCTTGGTGAATCGTCACTTGCTTAAATACCTCATTGATAATTCTAGATATGTCTGGAACAAACAAGAAATCGAATGTTCTATAAAACAATCAAGACGTCACCAGACTTTTCTATACGGAACTTTATCTGTGCCGGCAAGTCTTTTATCTCCGCACTATCTTTATTTGTTCCGGACTCTTTACCTCAGTGATACACTATCCGTCTGTTATCGCTCCCTGCGCCTAACCTTTTATGCGCGTCGCCCCGACAATATCTATAGGTAAGCACTAAAACCAAAACGAAGGGAAATGAAGTTGAACTGTTTATTACTGCGTATTAACGCAAATGACGTAGCAAATACAAACTATCCCCATTCCACGTACTGTCTGATGACAAATAGACAACACTTCTGTGAATCTTTTTACCTTCCGTCGCTAACTCATGGCTCTTGCTTTTACATATTTCTGTTGAAAAATGTTTTGAGTGTAGATAATTTAAGACAAACGCTGCCAAGGCCGGGATTTGAACCACCGAACTCCTGGTTTCCATTCTGTCACTCTCACCCATTGATTCATACTTATCATGGCCAACTGGTCTTAACATTAAATTCTCCAGTTGAGTCATACATATATATTTTCCCGGTAAACCACTAGGGGCTCTCGTATTCGAGATACACCGTTTGTGGCGACCTACTATCGTAAGCACCTAAGTCCCAGGCTTCATCGTTAATCGCTTATTTAAGTTAATCAATGAAAATTATTCATTTCATCACACTAGTTGTGTATACGCTAAGGTTTTGGATGGATAGAGACAAACTGAAAAATGCAATGCCGTCGCCGAGATTTTAACCACGGATCTCCTGGTTAATTTTCTTGACATTAAATTCTCCAGCTGACTCATACATATACCACTTAATTATACAATTATATAAATTAAATATGTAATTATATTTATGTTGTACCTAAAATATTCTTGGCAAATAATGTAACCTCATTTTGGCGTTATATTGCTCGAAATTATAAAAGTGTAATAGGTAAGTGAAGTTAAAATAAAAAAGAAACAAAAGGAAATAAATAGTTATGGGCCTGAAAACTAATTATTAGTTACACCAATTATAAATCCGGTTTGCAAATAGCACTTTTTCTTCGGTAAGTGTGCTACATAATTAATATGCTTGTACATTTAATAACGTATTTTTAACTGTATTAGTTTATGAAGCTTTTTGAATAAGACGTACTCTGTGAAGATTTACTTGAATAAATGCAAAGCTATACTTCTTGAAGAAACCCATAAGGGCAAGAGAATTTTTGGCACCATACAATTGCCTGACAATTCACAGAATGAAAATAAATTGTGATACACAAAATGCGAAAGTTGAGGACTGCTGTTGTTACAAAAATAATGAATTAATCTCTACTTTATTCGATTTCAAAAGCTGCTTGGGACAAGATAAGTGGACAACGACATTATTCAAGGTTTATTTTCTACACAATATCCCTGTCTAGTAACTGTACTAAGGAGCACAAAAGCTATTGTGTTCATAAATACCAATTTCGAACAATCAGCCAAATCGCTGACCTGGAACGTGTTATACAAGAGCAAAATTCTGAAGCTCTGTCAGAATCACTCCCTTCCCAGATTAGCCATTTTCTTGACAATATCCTGTAACGTCATTTCATTAACTATTGCGAGAAGCGTTGTTTTACTTCACCGAACTAGATTTAGTTACGACTTACCCTGTTTCACTTCGCCCGTACGCTACACCTTTACATCGAATCGCAGAAAAACTACTACGTAAAGATATTCTTATAAATTATCCAATAGTCACCAACCATGGAAACAAGAATAGGGAGCAACATTGGCCCCAGAAGTTCTGGGAATCCATTTCTATCAGTTCTTCATTCTCTCGCTTCCTGGATAGTGTTTAATGGTTTTACTATTAGCTGCAACACAAGCGGTGGACAAAGAAAATTCATAAAAGAAGTGATAACTGACAAAGGGACTTTAGGAAAGGAAAGTTCCATGCCTAATTTTTGGATACTTCCAGCATTTACGGCTATGAAAACCGACGGGTTTGAGTCCAGAATTATTGTAGGATATGATTAGTAGTTTTATAAAGCAATGGGTAATAAAATAATGTCAATGAATTATTTCTGTGTCTTAAAATCAATGTATGATGTAATAAGTCTCAGTTAAAATCAAAATTGTATTCTACATTAAACTTTGATCTTAAGAATCCAGGATTTATATCAATGTGTGAGAGAAAACACTGTACATTGAGAAAAGTTATTTAAGACTATCTTCAAAGCGGCCGCTGCTATAAGTGTCTTGATTTTTTTTGTTCTACTAAAATCTTCTATTGGTATACTATTAAGTATTATTGCAAGATCAAAATATTCGCAGATGCATACCATACCAATCCACACCATTTGAAAACATCCAAAAATGTGTAAAAGAATAACGTTCCTCGTGTGCTTTTGAGAACCAACTATGGATTCAAATAGGCAACATCTAAGTGTCAATGACCACGATAAGCGTAATAGAATATCCTATTATCGCCATAAATGAACAATAAAATCGTACTTTTTCTATTTTATGTAAAATATTGCTAATACAAGAGACCTCACCATTAAACAATATTGCATTTTACTTTGTTAGAAACGTAGTAGTCCAATGAGAAGGAAATTATTGGAAGCAGAAAATAATGGAACAAGCTTCCACAGGCGCGTCAGACAAATCCATTTGAACCAGCCAGTCAATTCAGTCATCATGGTTAGGACATTTGGCTTTGGTAATCCTCGAAGTTTGAAGTCCTGCATTGGGAATGTGTGTATGTGTCCAATTGTGTGTGGAAAATAAAGTAAAAAGATTTATACCAGTGTACAAGCTGTACCGAGAAAATAGTGTAAAAGTTCATTTGGTTACTAATTTATCTCTCCACACCGGTACTTATTGCATTACATTTGTCAGCAGTATAATAGTTATGATAACGGATAATGATTATCATCAACACCATGAAGGAACATCATTCCTGCAAATTCTTTCCTGCTAGATTTAGTTTAATTTCATGTAATGGTAAATTACATGTGCATTTCAATGTAAGTGTGATGGAGTGCTAAAGAGGTAATATAATTTCACTTATGCATGGAAACGTACTTTCATTTCCGTGCTGTTAAACACAAAATTAGCAATTCACACTTGGTGGACAGCATGTATTTTACTTTGGAATAGTTAATAATAAGAAACAACAAGTTTTTACCTCAGATACATGTGCTCTGACATAAAAATGTATTTTTAAACGCATTGCCAGATGTAGATTGCGTATTCCGGTTATCATCCCAGCCTTTATGCAGATCTTTTAGTTCATTTTACCCATTCATTGTGTATAGAAACTAGCCCTATATGATTGCCTTTGTTGTTTAATATAATAGAAAACCATTTTTGGTTATGTTTAAGGTTATCAGGTGAAGAGAGATTTCGGCACTTAAATGGACAGTCGCCTGTTGTGCTCCTGGAAAATTCCAAGAAAAGGAGGATGCAGGGATTGACGAGTCAGCGACCAAACGCGGAGCGGTGGGCTCAGACAGAGGCGGAATTATTGAAGTTTGGACACTAGATATTATCTGATTACTTCATAGGCCTTCCTCACCACACGAATAAGGTCAGTCACATATGGTAGCATGCCACACAATCCTCTAATCGCCTGATATTTAGGTTCTGAAATAAAATGACAAGATATGGGAGCAGAAGAACATCTGACATTATATAATCCACCCCAATATTATACCAGCAAATGGCAAAGAAGCAAATTCCTTCACTCGAATCTAATTTTAAAGTAATTTTCAAGTGCCTTAAAATAAGCAGTAATAATAACACCTTAAGGGTAGTTTAATCTACCTGATCTTTTACAAATGACAAAAATGTATAAATGTAAGACTTTACTGAACGCTCATTAAAGTCTGAAGTTCCATAATGGGACCCTCATTAGGGTTTGAAGTTTCCACTTGATTCCTTTTTAATTTCACCAAGAAGCTTCAGATTCCTAAGCTCCAATTTCATAATTAAAAAGGTATGGTAATACTGGAGATGAAAAAAATAAATATTGAAGTTATAAGGAGGTGGATTAAGCCAAGCAGGTCAAGAGGTCAACCCTCCCGAGTCCATTATATAAATGAAGTGCTATGGAATGCATAAAGGAAGAGTGCTAGCAAACCAATTGCAAAGAATAAAGACACTTGATAATGCAGGGTGGCGCTCAAGTCGAAATCCTTGCGAACAGGTCCTCATCCCTATTAACAGGCGCGCCTATGTCCGATAATTGCAGCGCGGCAATTTGGACTAATGGTACGGTTCTCACTCAACGAGCCACGGCGCACCTTCTCTCATTTTCGCGTACCGCAGGTATTTCTTTGGAAAGATCTGTTTGCAAACTGTACCCTCCCAAAGTACAGTTTGTGCTGGTCAAAGTAGGCTTTTAACCTTCAAAAGCTCATTCTACTTCAAATTGACTGACATACACTTTGAGATAATATAAACATAATTTCTGTTTATGATTAGTTACAGGTACAAAGGTAATAGTAATACACAAATGTTTAAAAATCTGTCGCTTCTTGCAGGCCTTAAAGTCCTAGAGCGTTTCTATGACATATCAAGAAACAACTGAATGGAGGTATTACATTAAAAAGTGAAAGTATTGGACACTTCATTTCATTTTTCGGGATATAACCTTTTGTCTTTCACGTATGGTGTACCAGCTATAAAAATAATAAAGAGGCCGTCGGAGGCTATTCCCAAAAGGTTCATGACACATACTCTCACAACGGCTGGGAATACCCAATATAAATAGAATAAGTACGAGTGCCCCCTTTCCCTTATATATGTATATGTTAAGGACAGTCGCTGGCTGACACTACGAGCCGGAAATACGTGTCTCCCTGTTGCACCACGCGGATGCTTCCAGACCATTCGATTTCTGCAAATCTAGAAGGATTGACTTCGAAAATGTTCCACATCCCAGAAGTATAAGGGATCGACAAAGCCATCCTGAGTTAGTTATGAGGGGGCTAGGAAGAGGTGTCAGAGAATCGGCAGGCAGTTACAATGTTAAAAGGGAGAACTAATCTGCGGGCTATAGCCATTGAGATGATTCGGGCAGATACGTTGATATGTGCAACAGAAGCACAAAGAAATATTATCACATAAGTATTTACTTTGTATATTTGTAAAAGTAAAATTAAGTGTATGCTTTCCTGTTTTATTTACAAATAACAGAGTTAAGTAGATTTTGGTGTTGCCATTAAGGTATTTCCATCATCCGAAAGTGTAGTTTGAGGAGACAGTCATTTCTTTAGAACTTTCATGTCGCATTCGAAGATCCGGTATTCAGTTGCGCCTAAATGATGCAGAAATTGTATTATTGGTTTGTAAACGAACATCTGATGGACAAAGTTCCAGAAGACCGACAACGTAACTTTTATAGCTCTAGTCTAAGCCTATAGGTTTTATTCCCTCTCCATGATACCTAAACATCAAAGTGATAAAATGAAATTAAATGTGTGGTGTTTAACGCCCACTTTTACTATGTGCGGCACAGCAGGTGGTGACACTGATGATACATTAGATAAAGATGGAGCACCGGTAGAATCAGATGACGGGGCAAATACAGGAGAAAATCCGACCAAGCACCGTGTTGTCCACCAAAAATCTCAATTTACGGTAGCCTGGGATCGAAGCCGGTCCGCCTTTGTAAGAGTCGAGCGGTCTGAATACTCAGCCATCAAGGTGATGCTAAAGAACCTGTATGACAGCGTTTACAGGTCATTTGTTTTCGGTAAATCAGCTACTTTGCCTATAGCGAGTGTTACATTGTTACGTTTGACAACATTGCACTTTCTCCATTAAGAGTAATCGATACTGAGTCTCGATCATCTTTCGAAAAAAAAAACACTCTTTTGAGATGTTGGAAATATCCACAAACACAATGTAGGAAAGGTGACGTTGCGGTTATACTCTTCTGGCTATTAGTTGCGTAAATGCCATGCTTAAAATAATCTCCTATACAATTTGTCGTAACACTGATAATTGAAAGTGTTCCTGTGAGTTTATTTCTCATTAGATCTTACGTAAGGATACATTCTTTAACGGTAGATGGAGAAACGTGTACCTATATCCATTTGCTCCCAACTGTTACCCTAATTGTCACTAAAAC
This sequence comes from Mantis religiosa, assembly GCA_030765055.1. NCBI lineage: Eukaryota > Metazoa > Arthropoda > Insecta > Mantodea > Mantidae > Mantis > Mantis religiosa. Next base: position 145,119,811 of record CM060950.1, read on the forward strand.
TATGTTTTAAAACGGCTCCTGAATGAGAAAATTACGCAAGATTTGGACCAGATAAATAAAAATATGTCAAAGTTCAGATTTGTATTAGAATTATTTAATGAAATACAACTCATACAACCGAAAGAGTCATATATTTTATTGTACCTTCATAAAACATTTTAATGTTATAGAAATTCTAAATTTTAATGTACATAACTATACTTTTATTCCGAAATTATGGGTCAATTAAACAAAATATCATTTCTGAGGGTAATAAGAATTGAGTAATTTAATTGTGATCAATAGTCGATAAGGAATCGATAAAAAGAAAGGAAACAGAGGTGCTCAAAATATTAATATCCAAGAATTTTGTTGCATAAAGTTAAGATGGCTAAAATTGGCTGTTCCTAAGAGTTAGATGTTTGTTACAACCTGAAGACTGCTGGGATATAGGTAGGTAATTAGCATGGCCAGGTTTCGGCTGCTCAATTCTTAGAATTGACTCAACTCTCCGAGCGATCGAAGTACATCATTAAGCGAGGTCATTATATTTGCAGAAGGAGCCTAACCGAGTTTCTTAGAATATCAGGCTGCGTTACTGAAATATTTATAGACGATTTTTAAAGTGAAAGAAGAAGATTTTGAAGTTTGTAGAAATTATGTTGCAATATAGCTTTAGACGCTATAGGCAGGGGACTAAGAATCATTAAGGAAATGGGAAAGTATGAACAGTGGATTCAAGCTTTAATAAGTAGAGGTTCATTACTTCTATTATTGCGGCTTAATTTTGTTTGTGTCTCGCTACTCGGAGCAGATTTTGCAACACAAGGCTCATAATGTCTTGTAGAAAACACTACTATCTTGGTCAAAACTATCGCCAAGAGCAGTATGAGCTTAAATATACATTTATGGGGCTAAGTTACTGTTAAACCGTAAGTTCTACAGTAATTTCCGTTAGTCGGCAACCTGTCACCTAAACGATTTATAAGCTCAATGAAAATCATTATATCAAAAAGAAATGTTGCTTTTTCAGCAAAATCCATGCATACGGTGAGACAAGTGTATCATGGCTTTAGCTGACAGTCAGACATTAGAGAACTTCAAGATGTTATTTTCATTGGCGCCCAAATTTTCATGGTAGTGAAGCAGTAATATCATTGCTTGCACATCAACCATACTATTTACATCAATTTTGTGTTTAATGCATAAAATAATATGCTAATTAAATGTTTTCATAAAATGAAACCCTTCAAGTCAAACTCGGTTTGAAGATTTTGGCATTATTTTCTTAGAGAGCTCAATGCAAGGCATAAGGAACATTAATTTCTACTAAATTTATCTTCAGTAAACCCATACTACGAGCGTTTGCAAAATTGACTGAAATATTAACTGAAACATTTAGAATTCCATAGTCTTATTAGAATTGGTAGCTTCTTATTTCATGACATGAGCAAGAGGCCCAGAATTTTGATTGTCAAAACATATCCAAAGAATAGATACTTCCATTCTTTTCACTCGTAGGAACTTATATCTTAAAAACCTAGCAATATATATATCTGTAGTGCTTTTCTTTTCGCTTATTTTAAATGATATACTGGGTACTGCTATTCATGAACCCAAAAACTGGTCTGAAAATGTATTTAAGTGTGGGGAATAAGAAGAGAAGGATTCGGTAAAAAAAATCCCGAATGCTTGGGTACTTGAATAAGTGTATTAAATGTGAATTCAGGTCTTTCTTCCAGGACACTGACATCATACATGCTTTTCACTACTTGTACAGCGAAAATGGAGTGCGCTTGGACAAATACAAACTTTCACTAACGTTTGTTAAGTTCCACACCAATTTTAGAATATTATTGCACATTTTTAATAAGTTACACTAGTGTCGTGTGGCTTAGGTGCACACTTAAGACACGATTCCGTATAAACATTAAGCTTCATTTAAAAGCAAGGAAGAAGCGGGTGATGCAGATGCGTTGCAAAACATTTTACCATCTGTACTACTTATCTTAGCAAATAGAGTACTTGACCCAAAAATGTGATTCTAAACTGTCACTAGAAGTACACAATTTGAGGTCTTTTAAACATAAAAAAAAACTTTTTAGAAAACGTCACCCTAGATATCTGTGATTCCAATGTGCCCTTTACATATGATGTCGTAAATGACCTATCCTTTACATTATTTTTGATTATCTCAATAGTGGCTCTAACGATCCTGTTTAAAATACCATGCGTTAAAGTATTTTGTATGTCGAGTAAAATTCTTATATAGAATTCTCTGTGAAGAGCCAGGTTCATTCTGGATGACATTTTAACTACTGTTAAACCATAAGAGATAGACCAAATCGTTCTACACAGGTGCAGATTTCGTTAAAGCATCGTTAAAACACACAATTATTCTGAAGTAAATTTTGTGACATCAACAATTTTAGAGCTATGATTTGTTGCTATCCTGAATCTACACATTTTCCTTTACTGAAGTAAAAAGAATTTAAAATAAAAAACTAAAGTAAAAATGCAATTTTTAAGTCGCTATAAGTCTTTTTACTCCTGTTAATGTAAAGAGTATGGAATTTCATGCATCACATGATGATAAATTTTTAAAATATGATCTATCACATTTGTCTACCTTACCCTTCTTATACTTAGAAGTCCATAATAATGTTAGGAAGGTTAATCTCGAATGATAAGTACATACAAAATAAGCTTTTCTAACAAGAGTTTGAAGAATATATTGTAGAACTCACTGCATAAATGCAATACCTCAGTCTCATTTTCCAACTGATGCCATCTTAATCTAATACATTATGGTTGAAGTAAAACTTAGTTTCGTTACTTTAATGTTAATGGGTCTTTGGAATACTAAATCCTCCATATCACTTTTCATCAGCGAGAGATAGTTATCCCAAGCAAATGAAATATGGAACACCACCTAAAGTGAAACAACAAGAAGAGAGTTGAAATTTTCCAAGCCACTCTTGGACTTCATATTTCTAAGTTTTACTATTTCAGTGTTAATGTGCTTATTTTGCCCTGGTTTTGTGACAAAAACATATGTGCCTTTTTCGTTTATCCTGAAACGAAATAACGAAATAACACGCGCAAATAACGTAACGAGTTCCACTTCCTTTTCATTTGAATTATTATTCTGGTAGCAATACCTTGTTGTTGCAACACTATTTTCGGTGTTTGTCTAATGTTTCTTGCTTTGTTGCTAATGTATTGCATATTTTATCAATAACACCATAGAATTTCTGTTACTTTCACCCTTTTAAAGCGTTCAGAGATTAAGACTCCCTTTTCAGAAAACACTTGAACCTGCAACGTTGACTACCTTCTTCAGAATTTGACATTAATTTGTTGCATCAAATTTCAAAATCAGACCTTCAGTTTTTGAAATCTAATAACTTCGAATAACATTAGCTGAGTCATTTTGACCCATTTAGTTGGCAGTCGTAGAAATCCATCAATGATATTTTTGTGACGTAAACACTGATTACATGTTTTGTGATGCAATATTCGCATTTCAGGATCCCTTTTGCCCTTATATTGTTACATTATGACATATTGTTTGAAGTACATGCGCAGTACAAAAATGTAGCATACGCAAGTTAAAATGTTATGCGACTGCAAAATTTATTTATGAATTATGCATTGAAAAAATAATAAAATGTCACCTTTGTGAGCTATATTGAAATTCCTAAGAGTAGTAACAAACGTTAGCTGTGAAAAGTATGCTAGATTGTGCTTCATAACTTTGTATTGTAGTAACAAACTAAAGATATATTCTATAAATGGAATGCCTACTTTAGAATGTACTTTGTTACCACATATATAAACACGCTCTCTACTATACGAGGGGCACTACTTATATTTTGAGCCTTAGCAACCCCTAGGTGCTATCTGACATTTCCAATGGAACCATTGTTGACCATAATCTACTTCACACATTTGGTCAGTAGAGCGGCATTTGTTTTGTTTACATTAACTTGAAGATTGTTTCTCAACAAAAACGGGGAATTAACTCGTGAAAATGTTTGTGCAATGATATATTACGACTTTCGACGCGGGTTATCAAGACAAGATTACATCGATCATCTAACTTCTACATTTGGTGACGAAGATCCATCCTTTATCACTATGAAACGCTGATATAACGAATGTAATCGTAGCCGCCGCGCGCTCAATTATCTTCACAGAGATCGTCGAAAATCAGTTGCTGTGACAGAGAACACTAATGCTATGCAAAAACTAATAATCTAAAATCGTCATGCGACAAATTGTGAGATTAAGGCAACCCTAAGCATAGGTTCCACCAGCATATATAAAGTATTGATGACTATTTAGCCGTGAACAAAATTTGTTCTCGTTGGATACCACATAATTCGACGCAATCTCAAAGTGGTGCTCGTGTCAATTTGTGTACGAAAATGCTCAAGAAATACAATGGTGCTGCCTAAGAAAGACTATATATATGCGGCAACAGTGCCTTGAGAGGAACGTAGAACGGTCAATGCCGAATGGCACACAACCATTTGTTTGCCGGACGTCTACGGTAAAGTAACGAAAACCAACAAGAACCGTAGAATCGCTCTTCATTAAGACAATGAGAGCGCACACTCATATCGTCTAAAAACAGCATACTTGAAAGCTTAGAAAAACGAGTTGATGGGTCATCCGCCATACAGTCCATATTTGGCACGCAATGACTTCTTTTTTTGCAAACATCAATAACAACTATTTTCCTCGGCAAAAGAAGCCGTTGATGCCTTCAAAAGCCATGTTTTGGAGGTGTCTCAAGAAGACTGGAATAAATGCTTTGACAAATGTTTCTAACGAATGTAAAAGTGGATTGACCATAAAGGAGAATATTTTGAAAACCAATATAGCAGATTTCAGTCAGAAAGTATTTTGTTTTAATTAGTAGGCTGCATTATCATTGTTGCTTTAAATTACTAGATAGTAGATATCACAACATGTATTATAATGCTAGTTATCATGTTTCTTCAAAAACAATCTTTACGACTCCGCTCTGCAATATTCACTTACGGCGTGTCTCCAACGATATCTTCAGGTTAACATTATAGGTATACGTCGTTTTCAATATTATATAAATATCTAAATTTAACACAAGCTGCAAAAGTATTTTATTTTCTTGCTAGTCGGTTGTTTATTTTCCTTTTTCAGTTTTCCACCGGCTGCTTGGAATGCAAGTTTTAAATCTACAGTTCTTGTTTTTCTAAACTGTATATTGCTCGATTTCTACATTTTAAACAATAATTTATCTGGCTCTTGCTTCCATGTACTGCACGCCATTATCATCACTAATGATTGATTCATATTTATGAAAGAGAAACTTTGTGAGACACAAAGGAACGGGGTTCTTAGCATTCATTTGAGGAATTATTACCATTAGGGAGCTCAGTAATGAAATTAAGGTAAATATTCATACAATAAACTATTGTGGAAATATAAAGATGAACTGACGGCAAGTAAATAAAGTTGTGCCTTTCAATTAGAAAAATAGTAGCAGCACATAAAAGGAAATCAGAAAATAAACGAATGTTTTATATAAAAAAGCGCGATATATTTGTCCCTTTGTGTTCTCGTTGATAGAGTTTTTAATTCAACTGATATGAATGAAGAACTGCTTGATGCTTTTTTTATAGAATCCTTTTATTTTCAACATTCACAATAAGCATTTTCTGTTATAGCACCAGACAGGGTATTTTAAACCTAGAATGCGGGCGCTCCTTTTCAATGGATCAATAAGCTGAATTGCCACAATGTGACGGCCTGAATTTATTTATTTACCTACTTAATTACTTATTTATTTATTTATGTATTTATTTATGTATTTATTTATTTATTTATTTATTTATTTATTTATTTATTTATTTATTTATTTATTTATTTATTTATTTATTTATTTATTTATTTATTTATTTATTTATTTATTTATTTATTTATTTATTTATTTATTTATTTATTTATTTATTTATTTATTTATTTATTTATTTATTTATTTATTTATTTATTTATTTATTTATTTATTTATTTATTTATTTATTTATTTATTTATTTATTTATTTATTTATTTATTTATTTATTTATTTATTTATTTATTTATTTATTTATTTATTTATTTATTTATTTATTTATTTATTTATTTATTTATTTATTTATTTATTTATTTATTTATTTATTTATTTATTTATTTATTTATTTATTTATTTATTTATTTATTTATTTATTTATTTATTTATTTATTTATTTATTTATTTATTTATTTATTTATTTATTTATTTATTTATTTATTTATTTATTTATTTATTTATTTATTTATTTATTATTTATTTATTAATTATTATTTATTTATTTATTAATTATTATTTATTTATTTATTAATTATTATTTATTTATTTATTTATTTATTATTATTTATTTATTAATTATTATTTATTTATTAATTATTATTATTATTATTATTATTATTATTATTATTATTATTATTATTATTATTATTATTATTATTATTATTATTATTATTATTATTATTATTATTATTATTATTATTATTATTATTATTATTATTATTATTATTATTATTATTATTATTATTATTATTATTATTATTATTATTATTATTATTATTATTATTATTATTATTATTATTATTATTATTATTATTATTATTATTATTATTATTATTATTATTATTATTATTATTATTATTATTATTATTATTATTATTATTATTATTATTATTATTATTATTATTATTATTATTATTATTATTATTATTATTATTATTATTATTATTATTATTATTATTATTATTATTATTATTATTATTATTATTATTATTATTATTATTATTATTATTATTATTATTATTATTATTATTATTATTATTATTATTATTATTATTATTATTATTATTATTATTATTATTATTATTATTATTATTATCATTATTATTGAATATTCATTATGTAATTCTGTGGAATTTTCCTACCGTATAAATAACACTTTATGTCACATATTCTCCATAACGAACTAAAACAGAGATGAGAGACAGGTCATATCAACAAACCGTGTCAGAATACTTCAGAAAACACACCATAATGTTTTGACAAACTAAAAGTATGTTCATAAAGCTATTTTTTTATCTTTTTATACAGTATTTGGCATTCATAATTTTAAGTATGTATGCACTGGTGAAACAAATGGCAACATCATCAAGGGTTGCTTAATTTTCATTTAGAGTTAAACGAAAGGGTAATAGTACACCATGATAGCGAGATATTAATACAAAATCAGCACAAATAAAGCAGGCATGTCACAAGAAGATAATCCAAACAGTTGCATCAGTGTTTGGTGCACCCTTTCCGGCAGCAAAGTAGGCGCATTTACGTATGTTCGTGCAGGCAGAGGATAGTACAGGTGACGAATGATATCGTGCGATACATTGTCCCAAGGATCTTGCACCTTTTGTTGCAATTCGGAAATGGCTGTGACCAGTCGTGCAGAGCCAGTCTATATTTTTCTCATGTCCAATATACGTTTAATGGGAGAGATGTCAGTGGGCTGCGCTGCCCAAGGCGGTTTCCGTACACCATGAAGGACACTTGCGGTAGTACCATGGGGACGTGCGTTATCCTGTTGAAACAGCACATTGCCTTCCTGTGCAAAAGATCGCAGTAACACATGATTAATTACCTGCCGGATGTATCTCGCCCGGGTTTCATGTCCCTGCAAGAACACCAAAGGCAAGCGTGAGCTCTCTGCACACCATGTCAGGAGTTGGGCCTTTGTGTCGTGGGCGAATGCACCCTGGACGAGTTCGTTCAACTCTACCTCTTACACGTATCCACCATACAGACAGAACAGAGTGTACAGACAGAGCCTACTGTCATCACTGCAGGCAACAGTGCTATTCCGTTGCCCAATTAAGCCTTTCTCGACACCGAGAACACGTGCGTAACAGTATTGTGATGTAAGTGGTGCCTTAGCCAGAGACACACGTGATAGGAAAGAAGACGGTTTCCAATTGCCCGTGCTGGCACAAGGGGTGCTGTTTGTGCCCGGATCACTTCCCAGGATGCTGTCTGGGTACCAAATGCTGCAGTACACCAATTCACCACCGATACGTTGCACCCTATATGTGCAGCAGTTTCTCGATAGGTACATCCAGCTTCGCGCTGGCCAACAATTCGACCGCATTCAAATAGGTGTAGCTGTGCACCAGGAGCACGTTCACTTCGTGATGGCATGGCTTCACCTTAGATTGTCTATCAACACTGCTATTCATCTGTGATGGTATTTCAGTGGCTGCCTGCAAAGTGAACACTAGGTCAGAGAGACAAACCTGGGCAGTGCCATCCTATGGTCTACTGAGAGCGACACTTCATAACAGCTAAATTCCTCATACTATAGCTGTGTTTCTATGGACACAGTCCTCAAGGATGCTGCTCATGTTATTTCTGTATAGACAGGAAAATGCAATTTTAAACGTGTTCTTAAAATGGCGATGTGCCTGTAATTTTCTACTATGGAATCCGGTGCCACTCATTGAAAATACAGTTTCTGTGACTTTTGCAGCAGAGAAAATTAGTTCACAGTTTAGAACGACGCTTTGTTCCACAAATTCTTACCAATGACAAATATGGCAGTTTCGTAGTGCTTTAAGCACGGGACTTTTTTTCTTAGAAAATGTATGCGAGTTAGCTGTCTCCAAATTTAATTTGAGCAATTTTTCGATAAGTGAAGATTTTCTGATACCAATTCTCACTTTTACGGAAGTTATTGAAAGCATCAAAATGGAGGGATTAATGAGAGCAACACTTTAATTTTTTGCTGCATTTTTGTTGGTTTTACTAGCACGTTTGCTTACCTTTTAAAACGTTGATTAGGGTCAAATATAAAAAGACTGTATACTTAAATAAATATCCTGTTTTTAATAAATTACAATATTTAATCAAAAGAAACTTAAAATATATGTAACATCATTCTGCAAAAATTTGAACCCGAGATTTACAATTGTTTCTTGGATAAAGAAACCATTAAATTTAGCAGCGATAAGATAAATTTCGTAAACATTGTTTAAATAATTCAAAATTGTGTTACTAATTTTACTGAACTTATTTATCAAAGATCCTTTTTGGTATGATTTTGTAAAGATTAGTGCGCTTATATTTTAGAAGCTTGAAACGTGGCAGTATATTATAGGTACAACTGTATAACGCTCACGCTAACTTTGTTTCCAACTCAGTAGAAAATCAAATTGTTGGTTCATACGTACCAAATGTTGTCGACTTTCTGATCTTCTACATTTGGATTATCCACATTATACGTTTCACACGAAGAATCATCTACTTCAACAACTTCCATAAGTATAAAAGGATTTTAAAATACTGTATATGGCATAATAAGATACCTACTATTATTGTACCCTGTAAATATACATAGCTTCACATACATAGCTTATGATGAACGTAATGCATGTTAGAGGTACATGTAACTCGATGACAGTTAATGTACATCACAATTTGATGCGATGTTTTAACTCGTTCTCCGTTGTACCTGCTGCCAGCTGCTTCTTTGTTATAAATATATCTTGGGCTCGGGATATGCAGGCTAGAATAAACAGCAACAGCTAAGTTGGCTGATAAATTTTATGGAGGCTAAAGATGATCTGTTTTAAGCGAGTTGTCGAGTGTTTGAAGTTATACTATTAAACGTTTTGCAAACGTTAATACGGGAAATTGTAACTACTAAATTTTATCTCCTAAATTTTGAACCATCCAGAATTCATATATTAACAGTGATTTCTTATAGAAGAACAACAGCTATAAAAATAAAAGAGCAACAAAAATAATGGTGATTATGAAGACGATGCGAAGTATATGAGACCGTGAGCCGAGATATAAAGTGAAAGTTGCCTGAATGTGAACGCTAAATCTATATAACACGAGTGCGGTCTTTGATCGCTGGAGCTTCCGATAATAGATCAAAGAAGATGGTTCTCTAACACTGCATGTATAAACACCAAGGAAAAGGCACAAGGCGTCCCGGCTACTATGCATCATTTACTCCAAATTTCCTCCTTCATCTTGCTAACCTCCAGCTGCTAAAGCATATAGTGCTACATTATGCATTCCTATATTCGAAGAATTTATTGACCATTCTGATTTTCAGAACCCTGTTACCTGATTTGGTAACTGCACCTCCTCCTATAGAGACATCTGATTTCCAGGTATTTCGTCGCTACACTACTCCTAATTGCCTGTATCTAGCCGTATTTGCACCACCAATGGCACCCATCTTCTGACAAGGTTTTACTACCTAGCTAATTCTGTAACACATATATATTACATTAGACATTAATTTTAATTTATTTTTATAAGTATTTACCTGTTTCGCTGACAATTTTTAACGTTAATAATTTCGGTATCGAATAACACTTGAGGGGTTTTCTATTATCTATAACACAAGTGAAGCATTGGATGTTTTAATACTAGACATATCTGTAATTCTAAGCGATTAACCTATTTTAGGATATCTACTTACATATATCAAATATTCCTAATATTTATGTTATGGTTTCTTAACTATTTATGGTTATGGCTACTTAAATTTTTATTGTTTTATTTTATGGTCACTTAATTCCATGTGTGCAACAACATTTAAAGGGTCCATTATGGTTATAACGCAAATTGAAGCGTAAAAATAACTAACCTTGTAAGCGATGAACCTATACTTGACATCATATTGTTCTCATCAAATACCTTTTGGCAGCTGCTTAAAATAATCTTTACACAGATTTATGGTCCATCCATTCAGACAGCATGGTCTTAGATAGTAAACGAGAAATGAATTTCTAGGATTTCATCACTTTAGCGCAAACGTTTAGAACTCATTTGACGATGCTGATTATTTCCGCTAGCTAGTAATGGATTACAAAAGTTTCTAATGAAAGGCCATTAATTACAAACACACAGAACTTTAATCCTGCATACAACTTTAATTAAGGCAATACATAAAAACCTTTATCAAATTTAACAGAGAAGCAAAAAGGACTGAAGTTGTGCACGAAGTTGAGGTCATGAGCGTCGGGGCAACTATTTTGTGTTTAACGTCACGAAAGTACAGAACTTACATATAACCCACGTAGAAAATAGTTCCTCGTGTTTCGTAAAGAAGGTGGAATAGAGACCCCATGAAAAAGTGTTGGGTCGTGCATAGATATAAAATAGAAAATCAAAAATGTTCACACCTAAGATAAGTAGCGCCGCATTTTCGGAAGATCCCCGATCGATCCTCGGAAACCGATGAAGCTGAAACACTGGTTTTTCGTTATTTTCTCTGGTGGTTAGCCGAAATCTGCGAGTTCCGCTTCTGCAACTACCCCACTTCTTTTCTATATCCGTATCTCTCTCTCTCCCTCTCTCTCTCCCTCTGTGTTTGTACGTGTGTGTGAGTTTGTTTATATTTGTGCACGTGTGTGAACACCATTTTTCAGAATGTTCGAAGGATAAGAGACCAAAATTTTAAAAATATCTCTCTACCCAAGCAAACAACTATCCTTTACACTGAAACATTTTCTGTTAACTCAATTGTGCAACTTTTTAAAGATAATAATTTTCAATATAATATTTATGTGTCTTCATTTTCGAATACTTGTGAAGCACAGATATTTCATATCCTGCCCATTTAATACAATTTAATATCACAAAATGAGTATCCCTTAAAAGAAGAGTTTATCTCTTAAACTTGCTGTATTCTCTTATTTGCATTTTACTTACAAGGAAATGCTCAATAAAACTATTTCTTAAAACGTTTATTTCGATCAAAATAAAGTGGATAGGGTATAAATATTTTAAATAATATTATTTTTCTTGTGATTGAACTGCTATATTAGGAAAAAGAAATATGAACAGTAAAGCACATCTCGTGTGTGGTATACGAGATTAAATTTACAGAGAGTACTTTAACAGATAAAAATTTTATGGAACAATGTCAGTTGTTATTTTGCTACGTTCTGGTGAATCGTAGGACCAAAATAGGAAGCAGAAAGGAACAAGTGAATCGTCAAAAGTGGCATTAATTAAAAACATATAAAAGAACTAACTAGAAGAAAGAGATCGGAAAAATCATCTTTAAAGGAACAATGATGGAAGAATTAAGACAAATATTAGCATAATATAAGCCATCGGACCAATGGAATATAGAGGACAAGACATAAATGAGAAGGCGAGTTTGGCTAATGGTGACGGAACGGATTCTGAATTCGGTCCAAACATCAAAGAAGAAGTAATACAATGAAAAAGCCACAGTTTAGTACTGTGCGCTAGTTTGTTTTTATAAAAGTCCTAAATTATTTCAGGTAAGTGCATTTAATATAATTATATATATAGATTTAATATAAATCTACTTTTAGGTTACTTCTAAGAGAGTTGATACATTTCGTATGTGAAAAATTGTAGGAAAAGAAAAAAATTGGGTTATTGAGAAATAAGCTATTACATATTTGCCAGTTACGGAAACAAGAACTACTTCTGGAATATTAGAAATTATCTTCCAGGTGGGTAGCTGCCTCCCAGTTTCTGATTATTTAGCTCTATTGTTTGTGCACAGTATACGTATATCCCTTAAAATAACGATACTCTGAAATCCAACTTATTAATTAAGGTTTTATAAACCTAATTCGACTAACTGAAATAAATATAGACAATGTAACGCAATTTATGATAACCTTAATAAATTATATATCTAATTTAGTGCATAAAAACAACGCGCGAAACATTGTAAATTAGAAAAGCAGTACCAAATTAAGCAAATGAAGGATAAAACATGTGGTCAAGAAGCTTTCTACTGCGCTACAAGCGTCAAATGTAAATCCATTATGTTACGGTCTCCAAGTATGAAACCTGTTGTGGTGTGTCAGATATAAAAAAACGCATTCTTGTGCAGTTTACATGTCTCTAGATCTCTCTGATATTCAGTGCCACATTTATGTTGAAAAGCCTACAGGATAGTAAAGTAATACAGTACGCCATCTTGTTCAGTATAAAAAGTAAAATACAACAGGCGCATGTAATGATTTGTTTTCATTGTATACCAGTAATTATCCGTTGAGGCAGTAGCTACAAACCTGTCATGCGAATTACCTTTTAGTTGGACTGGTGAAGATGTTTCAGAAAGTCGCCCATGAGAGATATACACAGGTGTGACTGTTCCTGGAGTCGAAATGCATAGCGTTCAACTGCAAAGTATTATATTACCCAAACCAAGATTAAAAACATCTTTTGCATTGGTACACTTTAGTAGTGCTGGCAGAACTTCCAATTTTCAGAATTTGTACTTACTTGGGAGTTATAGCTCTAAGGAACATATGTACTTATTCAACTGTAAGCCATTAAAGATAGAAGTGAAATCTTTTACAATCATGCTGGAATATTCTATTGACATCTTAGGAAATGTGATGCCCATGTCACATCCTTCTTAGCGTTATTATATACACTTATTTCCAATGTTTCAATTCATTTAACCTTAAGGATACCTTTCAAACTGTACTAGCTTTAATTTATATCGTTAATAAACATTTACTTATTATAAGCATAAACAGTTCATCCACAGAACATTGGTATCAACAACCAATAGCTTTAACAGAGCAGACTACATTTGAAAAAAGGAAATGTATGTTTCTCTTCCCTGTACTAACACACACATATATATATATATGGTACTGCGGCACACATCGGACTCACAGGGGTAATAGGGGTAAATAGAAGTCATTGCTGGGGTGGAACGTGATTAGTACTATGAATGTTGAGCCGTTACTTTTTTAGTAACTTCATTCATTAGTACCATATAATATTTCCAGAGATCAAAAATTGATCCACCACTACGCTAACGCATTTCTACGTAAGGCGCCGAAAGCTTTTTGAGAAAGAAATATACATTTAAAATCACACCGAGAGGCGTAGTCAGGATCTTTAGATTTCGGAACTGTAAATGACGGGTTAGTGGTTCAAAACTCGACCGGAACGTCCTCCATGACAGGAGAAAGTGAGTGAGTCAGTGTGTGGAGTTTAAGGGCCCTCGACAGCTATGTCATTTGTACCCTCTATGACTGAGGATATTTTTGGGGTTTTCTCATAATTGGCAATGGCCAGGAAGATACCCTAAACTTAGTCCAGTTCCCTTGAAAAATTGCGTTCCTTAATTATCATTGCGTGTCAGATAATCAGATACACTCCCTACAGTAACGTATAAAATAAAAGCAAACATTGAAAACTATGAAAAAAATAAAGAAAGAAATCCAGTGTTTTTATAACCTCAGTTAAATACGTTGTTGCTTGTCAGAGTTATACGCATCTCAGGTAAGGTTTCAGTTATAGCGTTCCAAAGCGACCCTTGCATTTCTCGCTATAATAGATCTAAAATGACTGATGGTGGAGGCGAGCGCGGAACACACTGGCGCCCAAAATTAGCTGATATTCATCTCGTGAGGAT
>CM060950.1:145139309-145206809 GCA_030765055.1 Mantis religiosa
GGGAACCTACAAATTCAGAATTCTGATCGGTTCTCGAGCATCTGGAAAATTTTTAGGTGTGCATCTCTCCGCTTTTTCTGTTAGGAATACGGCCCTGGCTACTGGTGTACAGAAACTGTACACATTGGTTTTTCAATAAACAAGTTTGTTTGCGCTCTGGTAGAAAATGACTCCATTTTTCTTCTTCTACACAGAGTGGACATATTCTTATTCCGCTGTCGTCAATTAATTTTGTACCTTTTCTGGCGCCCAATCTTAGCCACGCTAAACCACCTCTTCCACCCGCTGCACCCATGTCCCTCCCACGTAGCCAAATGTAGCTCATTCCAATTTCTTCTAAGCCCTTGCCCAGTTTATTTGCCTGACACTTATTTCTACCCTAGTCGCACTTGCTTCACTGAAACACACCTCACGTGGAAGTGCCCGATCTCGCCGTAAGTATACGTCTTTCGCTTGTTTCTTTTAGTCTGTACATAAGAGTGCTAGGCACCGCACTGTTCTGTATATGTACATACATTTGAGAACTATTTAATTGTTCCAGCAAATAAATTCAGAATAACTATAAAATCTATATGAGGTGTGAAGGTCAAAGTCAAGTTTTGGTTACTTACTGCTTAACGTTTTGTCTTCAGGATATTGAAGCTTTAATGTGATGAATGCCCACAGAACTTTCCACCACTCAAAATAAAACAGCTGCTATATAAAAATTATAGCAAAGCTGCAGATACAACCTTTTAATTTGTACTGCAGTACGTAAGGAAATATATTTTGTTTAAAGAAATAAGTTTGCCAAAAGTGACTATTAGATGACCTCGGCTATTATCGTGAAAATATACACTCTACCTGGTAGAAAAAGAAACCCTCATTCGCTTTCCAGGTATGCCTCGAATCTGTGCAGTGGCAGTCGATGTTGGTCACATGGCGCCGATGCTTACTCATTGTGAGTTTCTTCTCGGTCCTCAGCTGGTAACCTCCTTTGAGCTGCTTCATGTTGATTGGGGCCTCCTAACTCTACCAGACTGTTCTTGTAATGTGACTGAGTTTTCAAACGTTGAAAGTTTAGGGACTTATGCAAGTCTCTATGACCTGCGGCCCACAGGGGCAGCGGTAGCTAGAAAATACCCGTTCTCGTATGAAGTGAGTGGGTGTTCTACTCCATCACCTTAATATTTTCATTTGCTGCGTGGATTGAAAATTCCCTAAACTATCGTGATTAGCATATAGTTAGTTAGTTACTAACACTCCCCACATGGCAACCTTGGCCTTCGGGGTAACCTCACCCCACCAAGTGATGACCGGACCCATTTCTCAGGTGGAGGGCGGTGTCCATTACCTCCGATGATAGGGTGATAGTGAAGATGGCGGTGAGGTGAGAGGACCTACAGTTTTTACCGTGGACTCCGAACCACGTTGGGCATAGGGGATACTTCACGTGTGCTAGACAGAGGTGAAGGCGTGGATAGGGCCGACTTAAAATCGCCAACCCCAGAGCCGGGAATCGAACTCGGGACCCTTAGAACGGGAGCCGCGAACGAAACCACCGCGCTACCCCGGCGCCCTCGTGATTAGCATATTACTCTTTGTGGCCTAGCAAGTATGTTAACTTTTTTCACAAAACCAAAGAGAGAATAAACCACAGTTGAAATCCAGAACTTTTGCTAACATGATTTGGTTTTGCAATGCATATTTTATTGAGTCTGTGAATATAGAGATCGCAATAGATTGTACATACGCTGTACTTCATGGAGGGACGTCACTGAAGTACTCGTAACTTCTCTACATAGAACAACAGAGGAAATAGGCCAATTTAAAATGATATAATAATATACATTGTCCAAACCACACTGAAGCCTGTCATGTACTGCAACAGCATATTCGGTACTGAAGCTCCGGACATAGAATACCTATGTGATACAACCTTTTGGTAGTTTCTGTATGTTACTCACAAACACTGTGCCTGAAAGCATCACAGATCAACATGCTTAAACTGCATGTAAATACAATGGGTAAAGCCTTTCACATGAGATGCATATCGGTGCATTGTGTATAAAATAACATTGGCAATAATCACCGCGGTAGAGAGTTTGTTATCTAAAACGACCTTGCCCTGATCAATATTGAAACATACCGCTTCGGTCAAATAATTTCCGGACCTTTTGGATGTGTGCATGAGCTGGGATTTGAAAAAAGACCCTTATTTTGCGTTACGCATAACCCATTTTATTAGAAAAAACTAAACCAATAAATATCAACAGAGGATTAATTATGCACATACAGACATAGAGTTATACAGGAGCTTATGATGCACTCTTTAATCAGAAAGCAAATGTAGATGTTGTCATATTGCAATGTAAATACGTTCCACAAGTATAAACACAGATTATAAACCCTGCGTGCCTTTTGGCGTTGTTTTGCATATATTATCAGTAAAATGATCTATAACGGTAGAAGTTCAAAAACAAGAACTCGCATCTCGATTTTTTGTATTAAAGCCTTGGAATAGAAGGGTGTCACACGTTCTGTACCCCATACTCATATAAGTGAATATACTTTAGGTCTTGAGGAATCAAAATAAGGTTTTAGTTACTGAAAGATATAAAGAATTTTATAATTTTTAAGACTTTTATAAAACATATTTTGAATTACAGGTTAATGAAACCCATATATGATATATACGTGGAATATTGACAGTGACTGGACCACCAAAAACATGTTTTCGGTAAATACTGAGTTTATATTAACCTAAAATTTAGGATAAAAATCCAACAGTTTAAAAATGGACTGCTTTAATTACTAAATTTCAGTGTGAAAGACAGTGTATGAGTAGTTCTTTGGCATCTGCGTCTATCCTAAAGCATCGTCAGTAAGAGTGTTTGCCCCTTTTGTCTAAATTCGATAATTCGGGGTGCATATGATCAATGAGGTAGCCTTTTCTGTTACTAAAATGTCTAACTTTCACAACGGAAGTACCCATCATGTCCTGCATGCTTTGAGGAAACCTAAATCTGCATGCCGAGGTTCTACGGTTTATTGTGGTTTATTTACAGTTATTCTTATTAACCAATTTTACTTGGAGAATAGTATTAATATTTTCCTTAGATCCCTTTAGACTTTCTGAATACGAACACTGGAAATAAATAACATCTGTAAAACTAGAGAAGAAGTATATTACAACAATCAAAGAAAACCATGGGATAATCAATATTTCATTACACTGGTTCCCCAAACGCATTTCCGGTATTTTATTGCAGTAAGGGGCATACATGAATTGAAACGAAATATACTTTTAACTATGGAATTACTTTACAATTAAACTCCTCTGAATTAATGAAGGAATTTAATAATATGAAATGATTAATATTTATTATTATATATATATTAATTATATAATATTATAAATATATGAATTAATGAAGGAATTTAATAATATGGATTCTCGTTTCATCGTTTTATATGTAGAATTTGACAAAACAAAAGATTATATTTTGACGAAGAAAGAGAAAATTCTGCTGACGATATAATTAGGTATTCATTGCTATTGCGGGATCTAGGATACATCGAGTTTTCCAAAATCTGCGGAGTGCGGAAAAGCAATAAAACAGCTTTGTGCATTATAGAGATTATACTAAAATAACGATTTTCTGGATATTAATGGGATCAGAAGAGACTCTTTCTGCGCTACATGCGTGAACATTAAATCCGTATGTTAAGCGTTTGCTAGGTATTGTGTAAACAGTTTGTGACAATATGTACACAGAACATATTCCACTACAGTGCGTGAGACTCGCTTTCGGGAGGTCCTGGCTTCGAATCCTGGTGGCTGCCCCATTGACCATCGATTTCTCCGTGGTTTTCCTGGTCAACAAAGTGAATTTTGATGAGTGTATTCTACCACGAAGCTCCTCCCTCACATTTTCTCTAAACTCTTCTCCATTCTTCAACTACCGGTTGACTCCGGGGCTGTTTGTCGGTCGGCATCACAAAGAAGGTGAACAAGCACATTCTTGGCTCCGTTTGAAGGTGACCGTGGCATGATAGAATCTTGCCAGGTCCCGCTAGAGGGGAGCCTATGAGGGAGTCTGTGAAGGCTTGGGTGGGTCCCCACATGTTCAAGCTCGTAACTGTTAGGAAACTCTCGTCGTGTCTGCGTCGGCCCTGCTGCCCCGTCTTCTGCGGTTTCTTTATTCCATCCAATCCTCCCGGAGTGTATGGATAAAGGAACCCTTACGGGCTGAGGTGCAAGGTGTCCCCTCCGTTACCTAATCCACCACAATATCCTGTACACTACCCACTAGTCACTCTCTTGGGTGAGTTTCCGTTCAATGTCGCAATGCACGACAACAACGAACGCTCGTGTAGTTCAGTATGCGTTGGTACATCATTGTGCACATTGGTTGAGTTAGTACACATTTGCCATTTGAGCTTCATTTTCTTTTGACTGGCAAATGAAGATGTTTTATAATGACAGACTCCAAGTCTGAATCCTACACACCTTGACATTTTGAGGAAAAGTTTTAGCTCTTGTTACTGGGGGACATTTGCTCTGAAAATTTGTATGTTGTTCTGTTAAGTGCTGTTAAGTAAGCCAGCTTCTCTCTGCTGACACTAAGCCGTTTATTTCCTGCTTTCTCTACTTTAACTGCCAGCAACATTTTCTGTGAATGACATTTTTGGGTATAAATCACTTATTTTCTTATGCAGTGTTATAGACAGCTAAATGCACTTTAGCGTTTATTAAAACAAGTTCTAAATATAGTTGCGAGTTTACTCAGATATAACATGGTTGCTTAGTTTTAAAAAGATGCTGAAAAACTTTAATAAAATTACTTAACTACCAAAATAACTCTAGCTTGATTAATAAACACACATAGCTGATGAAATTACATTTGCGATCTAAGAAGCAATTATCTACCCATTTCAATGTGACAAATAGTTTAAGATAACTGTGTATCTTATATAACAATGGTAGTAAAGGGCTTAATTCTAATTAAAACAAGCTAAAACATTTCTGTGTTAATATTGTGATGTTTTTTTCAGATATCTTCTCTCTCACTTTATCTTTTCTACTTTCTTCTGTCCCATGGCAACGTTTTCTTTATCAGTTTTTTGTTTTCACTGTGTCAACTTTTATTCTGACTTCAGCTAGTCCACACTGTCTCGAATTAGATCACCTGCCATTTCAGTTTTCTTTGCGAAGTAGCAGCTTAAAAAAGTTGACGATGTGACCTCCTCTTTGGTCCCATTTACTCATTGGAGAGTTTAAAACCAACCTTCTCTAATCTCTCGCCAAAGCAGCACTCTTTGCACATCACAATATTCATCACGAACTTACTCGAAGAACAAGTATTTTTTGTCAAACCAGAATCGCGATCACTTATTCACCCTTTCTTATGAGAGCGCCTGCTTATACAGCCGTTTGAATGCTCTGGAAATGGGGAGAATTGAAACATCAAGAAGATTATGGTTTTCTAACGATAGCCCTTTTGGATGCTTAGGCTGTGTGATCCGGTTTTAATTAAAGAACCACAGTGGTACATACAACTCCTAATGTAGTAAGTGAGCTTAAGAAGGGATTATGTGCATCTCCTATTTTGCCACAGTCTCTGGCACGCACGCCTGGAAACAATTTAAAATAACATTCTCTACTTAAAGGTGCGTCCTTAGTAAAATACACCAGTTCGTTTATTTTAAGGCCATGTCCTACTAGGCATTCTTCAAGAACGGATTGCCCTGGTGGATAATACTCCTAACAGTAATAATATATTTGTAAACACAAACGTCCCATTATTAGATTTTCTAAAGCGTTTAGTTCAACACTCGCGCTGTTAATTGAGGTTATTATGCTAAAATTAATGCAGCGCAAACACTCGTGTATCTTCAAAGCGATATATCTGTATATATGTCTGTGCAGCATGTGCACGGTGCTTCACTGCATAGGAAATACAAATTGTATCCCCACAAATAACCGCTTAACTGTTTCCTTTACTCTTGTTTTAATCTGGTTTGCACGGCCCTGTAATGTTACCATCTACATCGTACTGTTTGTTCTTGGGTTATGATGTCACCTGCAGGTATAAAACCCAAACGCTGTTCTTTACGTTTACAACAAAGCACTGCTATGCAGACAATTTAGTCCTGACCTATTTTTTTATTTTATTTATGCAACTAAGTATGATATATTTTAACGGCTTTTAAATTCCTTAAATAACTAGAGTTTATATAATAAGGTATTGTATATACTCGTGCATTATTTTAAGCTGCTTGTATTTTTTTCCCGAGGATACATGGTGAAAATTCCAACAACAATAATAGCAACAACAACAGCAACAACAACAACAACCACAACAACCACAACCACAACCACAACAACCACAACCACAACCACCACAACAACAATAACAATAACAATAACAATAACAATAATAATAATAATAATAATAATAATAATAATAATAATAATAATAATAATAATAATAATAATAATAATAATAATAATAATAATAATAATAATAATAATAATAATAATAATAATAATAATAATAATAATAATAATAATAATAATAATAATAATAATAATAATAATAATAATAATAATAATAATAATAATAATAATAATAATAATAATAATAATAATAATAATAATAATAATAATAATAATAATAATAATAATAATAATAATAATAATAATAATAATAATAATAATAATAATAATAATAATAATAATAATAATAATAATAATAATAATAATAATAATAATAATAATAATAATAATAATAATAATAATAATAATAATAATAATAATAATAATAATAATAATAATAATAATAATAATAATAATAATAATAATAATAATAATAATAATAATAATAATAATAATAATAATAATAATAATAATAATAATAATAATAATAATAATAATAATAATAATAATAATAATAATAATAATAATAATAATAATAATAATAATAATAATAATAATAATAATAATAATAATAATAATAATAATAATAATAATAATAATAATAATAATAATAATAATAATAATAATAATAATAATAATAATAATAATAATAATAATAATAATAATAATAATAATAATAATAATAATAATAATAATAATAATAATAATAATAATAATAATAATAATAATAATAATAATAATAATAATAATAATAATAATAATAATAATAATAATAATAATAATAATAATAATAATAACAATAACAACAACGACGACGACGACGACGACGGATGCTGGAAAGGATAATAACACCCCCAAAATTCCTGGGGGTGTTCCAGGTTCCTGGATTTCCCTTAACCTATCAACCTGGATGGTTGTTTCAGGGTTCTAATTGTCGGCGTGTGTTTCACCATTTATGGAACGTGGATTGTGCTCTTTAAGGTCTTCTGTTCCGGATCGTGTCTGCGCGCCCTGGGCTTCCAAGAGGACGGGGTAGAATCCTGAGGTGCGGGGTAGAAAATTGTGCAAACCGCCACCAGGGCTTTAAGTTTTTTATTTATTAAGGATCGTGCTGTTTACCGCAGACTCTTCTCACTTCAGCCACCCTTAGTATCTTACTACGTCAAACCTTATTCCCAAAGTGCACCCTTCAGGGCATATACACAAATGGTTCACTGGTCGACGTGCTAAGTCGCCCCTCCGAACCTTGTCACAGCTAATGACTTATCAATGCGAAAATAAAATATGATATAACCCTAAGCAGAATCCAAGATTGCTATACTCCAAGTCACAAATTGTTTACTTGTAACGTTGTATCGTTTCCTTAAGTGAATTCCTTATGTAAAAGCTTAGGCTTATGTACCAACTGTACCCTAATAGGGCTATGAAACTAGCCCTACAAAATATGCTTGTGGCTGCGGAATGTTGCATCGCAGGCAACTGTTCCCTTAATGCCATGGAATTGGTAATTCATTTAATTGTGTTTCTAGCAGGAATTTTCGCAGTCACTCTCACTACCTACGGAATAATTTTAATTAAATTTGGTTTCATTAATCTCGAATGGCGGTCTCACTAGCAGTTATATTTTGTTGTTAGAAAAACATAACCTTTAAAAGCAGCTTAGCTGCTATGTTATAGACATTATAAAAGTCCAGCATAAAAGGCAGTAGATTTACCTTTTTATCTCATAATGGCTACACTATTCCAATCTTTCATTTTAAAAGGCTCCATCATGAAATAAATATATAATGAATTCATAGTAATTACAAACAATGAGATTAATATTGTCTCTTGTACAACATACTCGAAAAAATACTGAAAGCTAAAATATGACTATCAACGTGTGTTCATTAATACAATTTACACTAAGCACTAACATAATGTTCTCTAACTTGATTCTGCAGTCCTTTGTGCGCACTATAACAGTTTAGAGTCACAGTAATTC
This sequence comes from Mantis religiosa, assembly GCA_030765055.1. Classification (NCBI taxonomy): domain Eukaryota; kingdom Metazoa; phylum Arthropoda; class Insecta; order Mantodea; family Mantidae; genus Mantis; species Mantis religiosa. The sequence goes on from CM060950.1 coordinate 145,147,715, forward strand.
AAAATCTGTATTTGATATCATGTGTACAATGAAAGTTGTCACCAGCAATTGGAATTTTTACTATTAAAACAAGGACGAAAATTGATTGAAATGGACAAAAGGACGTTGAACCAGTGATGGTAGGAAACTAACTCATTTTGTGTGCCAGTGAACCCTAGGACGCTGTTGTTTACGTTTTCGTATCACACATGGTTTGAGCTTAAATAAAAGAGCCAACTCTTCATGAATTCACGTGCCTGATTATCACAGATGTGATCACACACTATGAATGTTTAATGTTTAATAGTAATCAATGTGGCGATTCCTAGACTCGAACAAATCTATTCCATCAGTAATTTATTTTAATATGAAATAAGTTTTCCCTTTTCATTTCTCAAACCATTGAAAACCGTAGCAGGTGGTTTACAATTCCAGTTTAAACACTCATTAGCTCTCATTAAAAATTATTGTGTAAAATCTAAATCGTTGAATATAGATGAAAGATTTTCATGTATTCTTCTAATTTTGTCAACATGCATATAAGTGGCCATACGGAAGAATTCATGACGAGATTACTTTCGAAATATTGGGTTCCTTTTGATGCAATTTATTCCAATATTTTCAATGTAGGGGTACACAGGTCGTAAAAGACCAGGCAGAAAAGAAGTGATACATTTATGACATTGGGAACTCAAGCAACTGGAATAAATTTATAGCGATTCTTCAAACCTAAAAAATGTAATAGACACTCAGCAAAAAATTGTGTTTTCGCACGTAGTGTAGTCAGTTACGAAATTTAAAAAATTTACACAAAACTACAAATATTTGTCCAGAAATGTACGAAAAATTATAATGGCAAAACCCATTAATTTATTTTGTTTTATTTGAAAAATAGCTAAAATTACAGGAAGTAATTCTATTTTGCATGAACATCACTAATAGTATCAATAGGGTTAATGAAGCAGCAACAACTTCGTCAGTACATCGGAGAAAAAGCGAATACTGACCGTAATCATCATGAACCATTTTGAAACCCAGCTGCAAAGTAGATGAAATAAATGTTTCTATACCATTCTTCAGTGTACGCATGGGGACCTATATGTATGGTTAAAAAACCACAACTTAGTTCAGAAATGCTTCAAAACTTTGTACATATGGCTAAACAATTAAGAGAGGGTGAAACATTAAAAAACGGATACATCGCAAGTAAGGGATCTGCGCAACAGTTGCCTGGACAGGAACCGCATTTAAAATTTTTAAATATTACTCAATTTATAATAATTTGTTTTAAATCACAAAATTATTATATTATAGCTAAGTGCATTAGCTATTACCGTGAAAGTCAACATTTCCAAGCATATTAAGTGAATAGTTATTAAAACATCCTACACATTTAGTTAAGATACACTGTAGCTCATTGGATCCAAAATAAAAGCAAAAACCAGATATTAAGGGGTATGGTACCTAATAGTCATTACATTCCTGCCTGCCCGCTTGTCAGCCCACCCGCCCGCCTACCTACCCACCTACATACCTACCTGCCTACCTGCCTACCTACCTACCTACCTACCTACCTACCTACCTACACACACTCACACAAACACACACACACACACCCTCACACACACGCACACACACTCTCTCACACACGCACACGCGCACACACCCACCCACCTACCCACCCTGCCTGCCTACCTACCTACTACCTACCTACCTACCTACCTATCTAACTACCTGTCTGCCTGCCTGCCTGCCTACCTACCTACCTACTACCTACCTACCTGCCTGCCTTCTACCTACCAACAATGAGAATCCTATAACGAGTACCAGAAGGTGGTCTGTGACGTGAAGAACAAGAAGAAACTCCTTTTCGTTTAAATTCATTAGTTAGAGAAAACTATAACCTAATGGGTATTGTAAACCCAGAGGATATTCCTCCTAAATTCAGTTTAAAAGATAGCGTTTTGTATTAGATTAGAAGATCTGTTTAACTAAAACTATAAAAATAGATGTATGTTTCAATAAACAATTTTTTCACTGTTAAGGAAGGATACAGATAACATAAATATCTAACTAAGCCGAATTAATACTAGAAGCAATAATTTAACTTTTTATTTCAATTTTTATACAATTGTGGATATTCATTTTATATATTACAGTCTAAGTTTATATTTCAATTTTCTTAACGAGTGAATCTAAAATTCTTACTATGAATGCATAGTTCTGTAATGCCTTTATTACAAACGAAAGTCATATAAATATGATAACTGTTAGCGTTGTAAAACATATTTAGCAGAAGTGTGAATTAAAGGGTGACATCAACAACGAGCTCTGCACCTGAAAGTGCTTAAGAGTATAAGCAACTAGTTATTATGCATATTTAATGCAGCGGTCTGTCCCTTATTCTAAAGCTTTTTCTTCCGTAAATTGTATCTATATCTGAAAGTGTTACTTTGGATATTCATTATTCCAATTTCGGTCTTAAAAGTACTGGATATAGAAAATCAACGATGTCATGCCGTTTAACTGGCGTTAGTCATTGTGAATACTTCTTCAAGCAGCACCGAGTGGGACGGCTCAAGTGGTTTCGTCTTTGGCCCGCATCCGGGAGTCCCTTGTTTGACCTCTATGGCCCACCTACCTCACCCATGCGCTTTCTCGGTTTTTTCCCGGGTTGCTAGGAGTAGACGTGTCGGCGGGAGTTTTGGCGGTGCATGACGGGATGATATGCTCTGAGGAAAACGTTTTTTTCCCGTCGGCGGGACGGACTTAAGCCTCCGGCCCGGCCTAGTGTCGCGTTTCAGAAGCTCGGCAGGCGGGATGCCAGTTGTGCAAGACTGCTTGCAGTACTCTGCTCTTGGGAGGTGGCCTCCGGTCTCCGAACCGGCCTTGTGACTGTTCGGGGCCATGACAGATGTTGTTTGTCCTAAACTCACCGCCGGGGAGTGTCTATCTGGTAAAGTGTAGGGACCTCGCCCTCTGTACTGTGGTGACTCCTTGGGGTTGGCCGCCCTCTGTCTCCTGTCGCCTCATCCTCCCTCACAGGGAGTGAGGGAGGTACAAAGGTCCAGTCTGTTCAAGAAGCCGAATCCCCTCCGAAAATTCCAATCCTCAGGCTGTCAGGTGCAATTAGCTCAATTCACCCATATCTGCCTTAGCTGCAGGTTATGGACGAACCTGCATACGAATTGGCCTGTATACGCCAAAGCAGGGGGAGTACTCTTACAGGTTCTCAGTGTACAGGGTGACACTGGATTTAAAAGATTTAATGTATAACAGTAATATAACTTTCTCTTCATGTTATTATACGTTGTATTCTACAGACTCTGTGGATATAAACGTCGAATAAATCTGATAAGTCTTTAAAGACTAATTTTCAAAACATATCTTGCAAAAGTGGTAGATTATACAGGAAGCTAAGGACACAATATGTCAAAAATTTAGGTTGAGTTATCCATGAAATTTCGCGGTCTTTGTTTAGAATCATAAGAAACTAAATATTACTGATATAGCATTTCACAGCGCATTACTTAGAGTACTGGAAACTTTAATCAAATACAGAGAGTATCCTGCTAATGTTTACTGCCACACAAGTCGTATCACATGCAATTATTATTTTATAACGAAAATTTTTCTATAGTAAGCTTCGTTTGAGGTATCCCACGTATATAAAATCATGTCATCAATGTCGTCATCATCATGTCATCATCATTGTCATCATCATCATCATCATCATCATCATCATCATCATCATCATCATCTTTATAATTTTACACTCTACTGTCGCTTCCTCTATACAGTGCTATGACCAATCTCTTCATCGATGTCCAACATCTCCTTGAGCTATAGGGTAATAGCTTATACAACTAATTATTCTTGCTCAGCTTCAACTGGTCTCAAATCCATTCTTCTACGTCCTCATACTGGCAGATAAATATAATCTCCACTAAATGAATATTAGCAGGGCTGTTCAATAAAGAATGATCATAATTTTGTACTGTTATAATTTTTCGCTGTAAAATTCAATCTTATTATATTCTGTTAGCTTAATGTAAAACAAACACGCTGTAGTAGTTTCATTGTTGGGACTCTTGGTTCCCGCCTGTGAGAACCAGCCAAGTTCAGGCATGTTCAGTATCGCCTACCGCTACAAGGGAGGTAACATGCGAGCAACAATATGCGGCTTTGAAATTCTGCTTTCGTCACAACAAATCTTCAGTTGAGGCCTATACAATGTTACAGGGGGCCTATGAAGATTCTTTTCTTCATTATAACATAGTTCGAAGGTGATTTAAAATGTTTAAAGAGGGGAGCAATCAATTTCAGGAAATTCTGTTTTCGTCTCAACAAATCTTCAGTTGAGGCCTATACAATGTTACAGGAGGCCTGTGGAGAGTCTTTTCTTCATTACAGCACAGCTCGAAGGTGACTTAAAATGTTTAAAGAGGGGAGACAGTCAATTTCAGAGGAAGGTGGACCCGATGATCCAGTTACTGCTCTTACGGAAGGAAACATCAACACTGCTGCTGCCATTGTGAGAGAGGATCGACGAATTACCTTAAGATTACTTTCAGAAATACTGAGCATTTCAATGGGTACCACATTTCCGTGAAGCAGGCTGGATGCTGCAGCACGATAATGCGCGGCTGCATATTGCCAATGCTGTTGCTGAATATCTTGCAAAAATCAACGTGAAGTGCATCCCTCACACTTCCTATAGTCCGGATTTAGCTCCATGTGACATTTTGTTATTCCCTATCTTGAAGAAACGCTTTCGTGGGAGGAATTATCCATCATCAGAAGCAGCGGTGAAGGCTGCGGAGGCGATTTTGAAGGATCTCTCAATTATGGTTTCCAGCATGTCTTTGAAGACTGGTAGAAACGCTGGACAAGTGCATCACATTCAGGGGGGTCTATTTTGAGAAGTACCATCAAAATTATGAGGGTGAGTAAAGGTACGTTGTCAACAAAATTGTGATAATTCTTTATTGTCCAGCCCTTGTACTTTCTCATATAAAATTAAATGAACATTAAGAAAAGTGTGCGCGTTAATCGTAGAATATAGAAATAGCAAATTTTGTCATTTTGGAATATCGATGTAACATAAGTGTTATAATTAAAGTTACAAGAGACATTTCTTTAAAAATTAATAAAATGACTGATGTTCCTTTGTCAAACAAAAGATAGTTTGATGTGTGGAATTATTTCTTAAGAATTTTCCACTTTCAGAGTTTATTTCTAAACAAATTTTCATTTAGGAGTTATGGTGGGAGTTATGGTGTTCGGCAAGTCAGACATCTAGAGCACAAACCGACACTTCCTTTAAACGTATTTACGTGGCCTCAACATGTGTACCTTTTGTTAAGATTTATGTATCAATTTCCCAGGTCAAAGCTACGAATTCTTACCACTCATAAATGGTAGATAAAATAAAATTGAGTTGACTTATCGCATGCGAACCTGGCGATTGGAATAGGAAACATTCACACAAAACTGGAAATTAATAATCTTGATTGGGTGATACCGAATCCTATGCATCAATTTCTACTGTTTTCTCCATAGTTTTCAAACAGATAACCTTCTATATCCGGGACCAATACGCTAATGACATGACGCTTCCTGTTATAGCTGCCAAGCCCGGTTTTCAGTTTAGCATTGAAGTCATTAATAAATATGTCACAATCGTAAACGGCAATATTTTCACCGCTGGCAATAAAATGTAATGTCAAAAATGCAAAATGAGGTGAGGGGCTTTCCGGTGGCCAAATTAGCGTATCTGCTGCATTGAATGTAGCTGGAATTGACAGTAACCACAAAACACTTTGACATACGGTCACATATCAATGCCTAGCAAATAATCAATAGAGTTGCTTAGTGGAGAAGAACAGCATGAAATGTATGTGACCAGCGCTGCATGCAGTTGGAATTTGTAAACGTTACCTCTCTAATCAGCTAATGCTGCATATTTCGAGAAGCCCTCATTCCTCAGTATTTGTCGTTAATTTCCTGTCCGAAAGATTTATTTATAGGTATTATACGCATTATTTAAGTAAAGTTAGGCACCCATCCCAACAATGTTAAACCTATAAAATTAATTATTCATTATTTCAGGAACTACATAAGGAGAATTTTCAGGATGTAGATGTTTTGTCTTCCTAGCTTTTCAATTAACCACATTCAAATTTATCAGAAGCTACCAAAGTATTTCCAGAACATCACTTTAGAAGTTTTGTTTTATCGCCTATATTGTCTTCAATTGTTTTCCTTAATACCTGTTGATGCTTTAATTCGCCTATTCACTTTGCATTTTGTAACATATTTCAACTTAGATTATATTGAACTTATTTTTAATTTATATGCTACAATTTGGAAGCACAGTCCTTTGTAAAATATTAAAGCCACAATTTCATATACCCTCTCTTTAAGGATGACTATAAGATATCTTGTTATGATCAACTTTTATTAGAAACTCTAGATAACGAAGACCGAGTTTACATTTCTTCTAAGAATTCACTATGACTCGAATCGCAAGTCATAAGCAAGTACACTGGTGCACAATCTCTGCAGAAACGTAGAATTTGGCTAACAATCTGATAGGAGCTTCCGGTTCCTTTCCTCTTCGACCCTTAAGGGTTACTTCTTATTCAAAATCATATTCACGTAATCTTTATCAACAGACACAATGCCTGGTAAATGTGAAAGACCTCAAGCGTCCTATGCTATAAAAGCGTATGCCATGTTATTTCTTTTTTCCAACGAGGAATAAACTCTATACAAAGACGTGACAGTTCCCGCATACACCCACGCTGCACAATGCATCGTTAAAAAAGGAAAATGTCTTTTTAGCCCCGACCTGTAACTTGGAACATGTAAAGAATGGAAGTAGCATGCGAGAAGAAGTTACGTATGCTGTGTTTCCAGACTGCGTAAACCTAAGATGTGATGTGATGCAGCAATGTTTCTCATCGCAAATTTTACGGAAACGCATTATTGTAGTATACAGTTATACACAGAGGCGGTCTTCTAAGTGCCACTTCTGACAGTGAAACATGATACAGTTTAAGAATAATTTATTATACCAGAAAGTAGAATCTTTGAGCAACGAAAATTCCACAATGGAGGAACTGTTTGACCCAATCTGAAATCTCAGAATATCAGTAGGTGTGTTATAAGCAGATTGGAACGGACAAAACATTTCCTGGCAAACCTACTTGGTTGACACTGAAATGTTTAGAAAATGAAACAAACATTTGTCTTCAAAAGTTTAAATAATTTTGTTGTCTATGTATTCCTTTTTTTTTTATTTTTTTATTTTTTTTTTTAGTACATACATTTTAATTCAGGTCATAAAGGCAAATGAATTTGCATTGCTGCCTGTCGTTTTTTATAGACCTTTTTCATAACAATTTTTTTTCTAATTAAAAAAAACATCTCTTTTTTGTTTTTAAAGGAAAGGGGAAAAGGAAAAAAGTCTATTTATGTACTAAGTGTGATTGGGAAGAAGGATGGGCTCTGATTTTTTTTTTTTTTTTTTTTGTAAGTCTCATAAATTAAAGTCCAGGTGCTTATTCAGGAGATTCCATATGTTAGGGTATCGTCTCATCCTATATCTTTCAGCCTTTAGCCATGATTTAAACTCTATTAAAGTCGGTTGCTCGGAACTCAGGCAGTAATGGTAGAAACCAAAAGTCAACCATATCTGGGGGTGCTCTGTTGCTCCCTTCTGGAAGTTCCAAGCTAACAAAACTCAGGTTACAGAATTTTCCGTCGTTACCCCAATCATGTGTCCCGTCTGCTTCTTGGTCCATTTCCAAATGTCGCGTACCATTACGCAGCTGGTTATTCTATGAAGTTGCGTATCTACGTGTCCACAATGTTTACACCACGGCGCCGGCACTATATTGTGTTTATGTTTCTTAGCTTCCGTGGGAATGATTTCATTTACAAACTGATACAAAGTTACTTTCCAGTCCAATGGTACAAAACGATAGCCGAAGAGTTTCCATATATTTTTCCAGGGAGTATTTGGATATTTGAGAACAATCGCCGGTACTGCCAAGAAATCCTTTAATAACTCCTTATATATAATTTTGGATGTCAACATCTTGGTTTTCCTTGCAATTAAAGGCAAAACTCTCTCATAATCCCTTCGCACCTGTCAAAAGGCTGCAGGAGCTACCATATGTGCGCCGATCACTTGTTTGCTGAACTGTATATCCTGTTGGCTACTTTGGCCATTGATGGCTGTCAGGATAGAACGCAATAACAGGGCACGACACTTCACTTGCACATCCACCAAATTCCATCCGCCACTATTTATATCCCTCCGCAACTGTGGTCGGGTAACTTTGTAGTACTGATTCTTCCAAATGTAATAGCCTATTGCCCGTTCTAACCGTTGTGAGAACTGATGGGGCATCGGAAGCACCTGTGCCACGTACCACAGCTTCGCAAGCACAAAGGTATTCACGTGCCAAATTTTCTGCACAAAATTTAAATTCCTCGTCAACTGTGAGGTCAATTTATATATGCAGTGGTTAACAATTCTTCTCCAGTTTACTGCGATCAGGTCCTCCAGGCGGGGTGTTAGCAACAGACCTAGGACCTTAATTTCGGATTGATGTGTAAACCGAGCGTCCTCCATTGTCCAGTTATTCAAGGCCAGAAGATGTGATTTACTGTAATTGATCAAAGCCCCTGACGCACTCTGATATTGTAGTAACGTTGGTTCAATTGCTGTGAGGTCACCAGAATCCGTGAGCACCAGTGTAATGTCATCCGCATACGCAAATACTCTCTCAAGATTCAAGAGGTTTTTTCTCCTATGGAGTACGGAGACTATGCCTCTTATTAAGGGTTCTACACACATCGTATATAGGATCATCGACAGTGGACATCCCTGACGGATGGATTGTTCTATAAGCACTGGCTGCGTAAAAAATCCATTTACTTGGGTTCTGGAATATGCCGTTGCATAGAGCCGTTGTATGACATTCAAAAATGAGGGAGAGAATCCAAAGCGTCGTAGCACACCCCATAGATAACCGTGATGAATTCTGTCAAATGCTGTGGTAAAATCCAACGCCAAGATTGCTACCGGTTCATCAGGTGTGCGCTCACATTCAATAATGGTATCTCACAACGTTCTTAGAATATGCGTAATCGTCCTCTCTGGGATTCCACAGGTCTGTCCTTTCCCAATAATGTCAGGCAGGTATCTGTTCATCCTGTTGGCGATAATCTTGGTATATAATTTGTAATCTGAATTTAAAAGCGTGATTGGGCGATAATCGTTCACATCTAGTGCTGCCGCATGTTTGGCAATGAGCACAATGACGCCTTCATTAAATCCAGACATGATTTCCGGACCTCGCTGTAACTCCAACATTACACCAAGCAAAGTATCTTTTATTATACTCCAATTGTCACGGTAGAACTGATACCCAATACCGTCGGGTCCTGGTGCAGAAGTCATACTGGCCGACGCTAATGCCGTGCGCAATTCTTCTTCCCTTATGTCCTCAGTCAAGGCCACGTTCATCTCCGGCGTTACAAGTGGTTCAATTAGCGTATAGACATATTCCTGTGCTGCTCTGTTGACATCCACTGCAGCAAATCTGTGGGTAAATGTATCCTGAACCTCCGTTAAGTTTTTAACATGGACATTCTTGCACTCAATGAATCAAGTGCTTAAAACAATAATTTCTTTTCTGAAGCATTTCGAAAGCATATTTTTAAAATATTTCCCTACTTCGACTGAAGCCGAAAAAGTGGTTTTCTGCCCTTTTTCTTTACTTTTTAAAATTTAACACATATTAGAAAGTGCTAAAACAACTCCTTACGTTGAAGGTCCATGGTGCTGTATTTTACATTCCCTAAATGCGAGTTTCGCTGTCTGCGAGGATGCATTGTCACAGGGCAAAATGTATTTTTGCTCCTGGTCGTTTATCACTTACTTTTCAGATATCTGTGTTAAGCAGACATTGGTGTAGAAATTGGCTGTAACAGAGCCCATAACATCCAGTGTATATTAACCATTAAACCTGACTATACTAAGGACTGAAAATACTCAGTAACATTTTAATAAAAGTGGCAAACTTAAATTTTCAAGGATAAATAAGTAAATAAAACAGTAAAATAAAAGCAAATTACAAGTATAAATAAATCAATATTATAATAACCTATGGCGGGACAGCTCATATAGGACCACGGCCTACAAACCCGACTGCCGGCCTCACGCTCACATAATTACGCAAGGAATTGGTGGGCGATCACCCATCCGATACGAGGAGGAGATGTGGTCAGCATCTCGGCACCTCCAGCCAGAAAGTTGGCTTTCTTGACCAGAGCCACTTAGCTATCTTAAACTCCTCAGTTTCCTCACGATGCTGAGTGTGCACCGGTCCTATACCTGGGACTTAAAATCCGCACCCCAAGGATGGGATCGATCCCGTGTCGCATTCCTTGGCAGAGAAACAAGGCATGATGCCTTATCCCACTTCGCCACCGCACAGGTAAAATGTATATTACAAAGGTATTTTTTAAATATGTCTCTACTCGAATCCACCTATGTATTTATACATTAATTTAGAAATCACATTTGAACATTTATGTAGCCATAGGAGCCACATTTTAATGATATCTTGAGTCTAAAAGTTTGTTTCTTTCTTTTAGATAGAAAGTTTAAAATACCTCTTTATTTTTTGAAACTTTTTTCGAAATCTGAGCATTGAAGACTCTTAATTTTTTAAATTCTTCTTTATATTAGCAGTATTAAGTCTAAGAGCAAAAGCTGAATAGATTTTGAGAACTTACAGCAAAGTTGATATACGAGTTATGGATGTTTGACCTTCCCGGCCTATATCTGAGTAACTCTGAAGATTCACCCTGTTGAGAGTTGGCGCAAAAAAAAAAAAAAAAAAAAAAAAAAAAAAAAAAAAAAAAAAAAAAAAACCTTAAGATACATGGTTTCCCAAGTGAGTTTTGGTCTCTGTCTATGTAAATCCAATGTAAAATATCAATTAAAACCGTCTATCTAAAAGTTTTGCTTTGAAACAGTTTGCAGCAGTGCAACGTAAGGTATCACGGAGAAATTTGGAAATGCATTTTTCGGAGATGCATATATTTGATGAAAGGAATTAGCGACTTGCTGACAGTCCTTTTCATGAAACAGAAAGTTTGGATTCCCATGAGACTCGCTACTCTAAAGTAGGTTATCAATCGGTTGGCGAATGCTGGGCTGGTTTCCCACGCACCTTACATTTGCTGTCCATCAGTTCCCTTCATTTTCTTTTGGTTGTATGACTAGGCAAGTCGGGTGGCTTGTTTGCCGCAAAACAGTGAAATTTGCACTCTGGGAAGATCCCTCTCTGGCATTTGGTGCCTCCCGTTCAAGATATGTGGCATGTTGGAAACGTTAAGAATCTCGCCTTTGACAATCCACATGATCGCCTTTCAAGACCCCAATTCATCAGTTCATCCCTTCCTCCCAGAAGTCACAAGAATTAAGCCCTGGCAGGAAGCATGAACAGCTGACTACGATCTACTGAAAAAGATTATGCTCCAGTTACATAAGGCCCCATAGTCTGCTTAATCCTAATTCAGAGAACCAGTTCTGTATTAACGATGCAGAAGTAATAAATTGTTCAGTTTTAAATAAGGTTTATATGACGAATGAACTGTAGTGTACCTACGAAATCCAAATTACTTAGGAGGGGGGGTACACTATAATCTGAAAGTTAGTTATGGTATTAACGATATAGGAAGGGAAATAATTATAATTTATAATATAGCATTTGTAATTTTATTTGAAATACTTGATTCATTATCTCCTTTCTCCTTCAAGAGGAGACGAAGATAATAACTAATAAAAGCTATGTCTAGAACTAACTGAAGTTGAAAGCAAATGCGATATAAATAATTCCTTAGAAAGCTAAATAGGCAGAATGCCCATAATGTTTACCTACGGAATGGTAATAGCCAAGACACCAATTTGACGCCATTTATGTACATAAAGCCACAACCAACGGCCTGCACAGGAACGGTTATCTCTATTTCCAAGCAAATCCAGGGATATATGACGGCTATTTTTCTTCATAAAAGCCGCAATCTAATATAATTAGGGCTATATACAGCGTCATAATCTAGCTTATGTCACCCTGTTAATTAGAAACAGTACAGATTAGCACTGCACCTGTTGTCGGTTCAGTTAAATGTGGTAACGTGACAATGTTCATTCTTAGCACACGAAGGATGAAAGTAAATGAAGCTCGAAAAAATTAAATGGAATTTAAGAAAGCAAAACTATGAATCCGACAAAGAATCTTATAAATAAATAGCAAAATTTTAAATTTTGAATGTGCTTCATCTCAGAAAGCTACGATTCTCTTTTTTCCCCAAGACAAAATACTGTAGAAATTTATTTGCTGTGTAAACGTAAGATTTTTCTTCCCTACCATTAAAATTTTATATGTATTATAAGATATGTCGACTTCAGAAATTTGAAAAAAAATGTGTATTTGAAATTTTCGTATGCGATGTATAACAAATTTAATATTTCTTATTGTAATAATGGAGTACGTAGTTTACAAGGCTTAAATTATTCATTGTTAGATCTATCAATACACAACAGAGAGGTCAACTCCGGATAACACCGGTTTAGTTCCCTGACAATTGGATGATCTTTGGCTAGAAAATGGTTGTCGGCTGTTAATTATTGAATTAATTCTGAAGTAATAATGAAGCCAAGTTCTAATAGCTGCAACACGGAGGGATTTGATCACATCAGTCTGGAAGGTTACTTTTTCCTCTTAACACGAAAGCGGCAGTGGCGCCTTTTCTGAAGTCACCATAACCAATCGCAGAGAGTCAAGTGACGCTAGGTGAACTGAATTTGTAATCTACATTCTGTGCTTAAACCATGCTAAAACTTATACCCACAACATCTCTGCTACATTACGTGGACCAATATCAGAAGTCTACCTGCTCGTATCTGATATATAACTGTCCTACTTTACGTTGTTAAATTGTACGAATGTTACACTTGTTTTACCAAAATTGCTCTGACTGAGTCAGCATAACGAAATATACCTCTTTTTAGGAACCATGGTCCACAACCCATGAGTTAATTATTTGTCTCACATTGAAGCTAGTTAAACAGCTTCATTCACTTATAATCTGCTTAGATTAAGCTCACCTAGCTGCACATTAATTTAACAGCGAGAAATTATTTACTGCAATAATTTATGTATGTTACTATACTTTCTTAATTTAATTTAATTCTTCCTGTCAATAAATACATACCATTTATAGATTCGCCGTTGTGGGGAAAGGGTGAGGTGAAGAAACAACAGGAGACGTATGGGTGACAGGAACGGACCACGTAAGCAGCAGAGACGCGCAAAGTCCCGTAACATTTACTGGTTTGACCACCTGGCTGGGAGGCACTGGTGTCGAACTGCCCAAATCGCCAGCGGGAACCGAGAAACCCCGGGCGGAGACGAGAAGAATTTCCGAAGCGCAATCTTCCGCACCATTTGCCATTTGTCGACCATTACACAGTCCTTTTTAATATGAAAAAAGAAGACGAAATGAGAGGATTGGAAGAGAGGAGAACCGTGGTATGAGACACCGCTCTAGCATTCGCCTTGTCGTCTAGGGAAAACCATGGAATGACCAATGTTTAAAATGGCGGTCACCAAGGATCGAGCCTCCGATTCATTACGAGTGTAGGCCATAGACGTTACCGCCCAAGGCTTTCCAGTGGTTACCGTAAATCGCTGATTTGTACTTCAACATCATTTGGCTAACAACTATTACTGTAGAAATAGAGTTTGTATCATTTCGTGTTTTTAAGTTTGACAAAGGGATGTATCTTTTTACAATTTTAGGGCACTTACAGTGGTAGCACCAAAAGCATGATGTTTACTTTTTTTTTTGTAATTTACGTCCTCCAACGTTAAGTCATATCGGACGGTGAATGAATTGGGTGAAATGATGCTCAAATGAGTCTAGGGTCCATGGAGCTTACAGTTACCCGACATTCGTCTTGAAGGACAAGAGAAAACCCCGGAAAAAACCTTATCCAGGTAATTCACCCTGACTGAGATTCGAACTCGGGACCTCTTGAACGTGAGGCAGGCACGATACCATCTACGCTACCGAGGCGGGCATGATGTTTACTTATTCACTTTCATCCGCAGCACAAGCGTAACAAAACTACCACACAATGGTGTATTGCTTTATGCCACCTTTTGCCATCTCTCTTCCCGGTTCCTTGCGTGAATACCTGGAATCAAGTAGTGCAATAAACGTGTTTAGTGGTTTCTTAAATAGCAATGGGGCACCTTATTGCGAAATTACAGATGAACTGAAATACTTTCTTAATGGATTAAACAACAGTTAATTTAATATTTATTTAAAACATTCTCCTGCCATTTTCAATAATTCTTAGGGTTTTACTTTTGTACAATTGTTAACTTCTGGCCCACACTTTAATCACGAATACAGAGCTGTCACATTTTATAGCTTAACTATACACGCAGGTGTCTTCTCTTTGAGTGGTTTTGAGCTGAAGGACCATCGGATTTGTGAAAGCTGCAGTATCAAGTAGCAATGATGGTGCATTTATGAAAGCTAACGATTTTGACTCCGTTAGTAATGGAAATATGCAAATGGTGAATATGGTAGGGGGTATAGAATTTGAAAACAATGAAGTGAGAGGAACACAGCTGCAAACCGTGCCATGGACAAAGAGGGTTGAAAATGAGATATTCTAGTAGCAATAACTATTCGTGATTATAACTATAAAGCGGATGATGATGGCTGAAGGAGACTTTGATGGATCCTGTTCCTACTTGATTACACCTTGATTAATCGACGAAGTGATCGGGATAATCTGTGTACGCAAAACGCCCATGGTATACCCAGGTAAATAGAAACACAGGTTCGCCGTGATATATGTTCCAAACCTAATTATTCAGATAAGCTTTACCTTCCCACACCCTCACTCTGTGAACTAATTCAGAAGAAACTTACCATGTGTTATAGGAACATTCAAACTACTTTGTCAGCCACTATTGCTAATTTTTTAAGTAATTTCTACGAATGGTCTTAGCAAAAGTTTGTTTCTGCCTATTTCATGCTAATCATGATGAACATTTATAGAAATTTTTTTTCTTTTTTGTAGCTATAAGGCTGAAATGACAATCTAAATCTTTGAAGCGCATCTCTATAAGCTGGCCTTGAATATCCATACATATAAATTGCCAGAAATCATCTGAACGGCAATTATCAGATTAAACGTTATAGAAATAATGGACAAATAAATCCCATTACATCAAATAACTTTGAAGTGGCTGAAGCCCCAAATAATTAATAGAAAATAATTGTGCCTCTTAAAGACAAGATTATTTTCTGCACTTCCATCGTTCTCAAATGCTCAAAACGTGACTCAATTTCTTTACTGTAAAGAGGACTTCAATAAATGTTTCCGAAAGTTCTAGAAATAATATAATTTTTGTGTAAATATAGTGAAAATATTTGAAGCCATTTTGTGAAGAACAAAAGAGAAATAATTCTCCTTGTAACTGTGTCTCCAGGACTATGAGGCAGATAGTCGAGGAATATCGCAAATCCACTTGTGGAAATTTTATCGCAATACTGCCCCCGCTTTCACTATGCTTGGACGTGAATTTTTGGCAAAAGATAAAACCATTTTGCTGTCTCAGTCATCGTATTCACCAATTACGGCACCCTGCGACTTTTTTCTATTCCTGAGGAGAACCACGAAAGGACGTGTTTTGTTACCATTGTTGAGATAAAAATTATCGATGAAAGAGGTGAACACCAAAACGAAAAAGAGTTCCAAAAGTGCTACCAAGATTGGAGAAAGCGCTGACACAAGTGCATTATATGTGCAGGGAATAACTTTGAGGTTGATGAATAAATAAGTGTTCAGAAGAAAAATAAAATTCCCCTTAACTTCTTTATCTTTGTCTATTCTGACCCCATCCAAGTATCCCGAAAGAGAAAGATCCCAAAACTCGGCACAGTAGCAGCCGCCAGCAGGTTCAAGGACACAGATATGGGAAACTGAATAAAAATTTCACACATTAGGAAAGAAGGTATTACTGTACATTTCTACCACACATTGAATGAGTGCGATGCAATGCTGCAGTGAATATGCATCGCTTATAAGCATTGCTTCTATATGTAATGATACACTTACAGAAATTTGACTTTTGGGTGAATTGCGTTGCAGGCAGTGTTTTCTATTGGGTTAACTAATGCGTAAACTCAGCCATCATAGCATGTTTATGGGCCCAAACATGCTCATTGCTTTAATTGGAAACACAAACCTCTTCCCCTGTTTCATAGTCCATACTTGCATCTATGGAATTAGTAATAAAGCATGACGTAATATCTAGAGCTTGTGTAAATTAAATCAGCGGCTCTTACGGAAGAAACTTGAAACATGCTATTAACAAACATAATGGTTGGTGTTTCTATTTTCGTAAATTGTAATCCAAGCTCTTCACAGCGCAGAGAAATACTAACTACCATTAATACAATTACTAACGGAATCGGTAAAATAAAAACTTCCATGCTTACTGGACCATAGCTGATGAGACCGTTCATGTTTATGTTTCTGTGCGTGTCTTTTTTTAAAGTAAAGTCTTCCAAGTCATATCGGACGATGAATGAAAAATAAATTATGCTCAATATATGAAATGATGCTTAAGAGCGGCCAAGGTCCATAGAACTTAGAATTGACCGACATTCTTTTTTCAAAATAAGGGAAAACCGCGGGAATGATCCTTATTCGGATAATTCCCTTGACCGAGATCTGAACTCCGGACCGTTTGAGCGTGAGACAGACACTTTATCACTACTTTACTGACGCGGGCATACTGTTTGTGTTTTAACCTATTCAACACCGTTGTTATATTTCTGGAAAATAGGATAATCCAGTTTAAATTAATTTTGCTGTAGGATTAGCTTGTTTGTTTTAAGAAGACACGCTCCAAAAAGTCAAGCCTTTCTCTGTAAATTATGGTTTAAATATAAGTTTTACATGCCTTCAGGTTCATGCTTAAGAATCGATGAGGTGGAACAACATTAGAGACAATGGACTAGTCACCATGTAGAGCTGAGTCTGTATCTTCTAAATAATACGGCATGAAATGCAATATTATACAAAACCCCCATGGAATGGGCAGTCAAATAGCAAAGAATGAAAATAATAATCAACGTTCTTACTACACAATGATCATTATGAAAACTGTTGTGCTTGCAGTAAGTATTAAAGGGGACATGCACTTAAACCTTTGCATTGGAAAAATGATTGTAACAGTAACGAAAACGAGACCTTATTTTATCAGTAACATCAGTCTGAAACTTAAAATATCCCGTCCATTTTCAATGGCGCTATCAGGACATGCCAATCATAACCCTACCAGTGTGTTTCAAAAATAAATGTACATAAAACATCTATAGTAACATGACGACACTTCACTTGTTTAGAACATACCCTTTTTAGCAGTATAAAAATGTAATTATCCACTTAAAGAGCAAAATGACTTTTTACAGGCATTACAGGCGCAGAAAGTTTTGATAAATGTCGTCAAGTCAAAACTTATAGCGCCTATTTAAGCTCCGGTAGAGAAAATTGAGGTGTAAACTCAACTTCGGCGGCTTTGATGACGGTATGTATTTGCTCGGCGGGGTCTGTAACGTTTCCAGATGTATCCCAGAATTATCTCCATTCGATCTTCCAGAAATAAAGGACTGGTTCAGGATAAGGCTCCAATGGATGTATAGGTACAAACAGTTCTATCACTAATGTATAACCACCAAATATGCTACACGCTAGCATCCTTTGGGCTTCATTCTCAATTCTGGTGGAAAAGGTCTTCAAGATAGGCGGTCACGCAGTAGCTTTCAGTTATTTTACCAACAAATTATACTGCGGCGTTATCAGATTTTAATATGACCAATGTGAATTTGGCTTCATTACATTGCATTACATTACCACCATTAGTAATGTTTAGATATTTATAGTATTGCTAATAAATAATACGTGTCGGTGGTTTAAATTCATTATTCACCGTCATGACAATAATTTATGCTACACGGTCAGAAGTGGTAATTGTATTCATATTTTAACATAACATTTTCAACTTGTGGACGCATTTAATAAAACATATCTTTAATTAGTGATTATTGATGAAAATGAAAAATCGAAACTATTTGAGGCATGAAGGTAAAACGTTTCAATATTACTGCTAGGGTTATAATCTTTGGGACTAATTGAGCGTAAGACAATGCATTGAGTTTAACTTCTTCCTGAAGGAAGCGCATTCGTATAAGGCTCAGAAGACAACACTGAACTAACTTATGCACCGTGCAGCAGTCAACTTTGGATTTTTGTTCCCAAAATCACACTTGCTAATTAGTTTATTTAGGTGTTTAAATTTCAAGGCGTAATATTCTAATGTTTTATTTAGAGCTATCTTAATTTACTGAAACATTCTTTGGAATATTTCCACCAACTTTGGATCTAATGGTGTTGCTTATGAATGTATTGTCACCCGAGCGTCGGAACACCCTATAGACTGGGCGAGCAGCAGACGGGTCGGTGTTCGCCCCGCCCCCTCGTTTGTCTTATAGCGTTAAGAAGGGATGGCTGGGACAAAAAACATCACGGCGCTGTCTCTTTCTGTTCCACCTGTGTTCTCGAACGAGAAGACTGCGTAAGAGCATCGGAAGATTGTACGTAATTACGAGTGCAAGTGAAATTGTGACGGACGAACTGGTGAATCGTAATTGTGTGCATTACGTAATTCTGTGTAATTGGCAAGAGTTTAACTGTAAGTCGGTGGAAATAAAGAACATTTTGAGTGGTGTAATTGGACTTTTCATTTCACGAACCCACAAAGTCACACTGGTGTCAGGAAGCGGGAAAACAACATCACCGAACATTACAACCATGGACGCGGCATTGGAAAAGATTTTGGAGAAGATGATGGAAATGAAAGCCGAACTAATCTCGGAAATGAAGACGGCAAATGAAAACCTCGCTGCAAAAACAGAAGCGG
Source organism: Mantis religiosa (assembly GCA_030765055.1). Taxonomy (NCBI): domain Eukaryota; kingdom Metazoa; phylum Arthropoda; class Insecta; order Mantodea; family Mantidae; genus Mantis; species Mantis religiosa. Next base: position 145,166,791 of record CM060950.1, read on the forward strand.
CAAACCTCAACCTCACCGCCGAGTTGAAACAAATGAAGACGGCCAACGACAACATCACCGCAGAGTTTAAAAAAATGAAGACGGCCAACGACAACATCACCGCAGAGTTGAAACAAATGAAGACGGCCAACGACAACATCACCGGGAAGATGGAAGAAATGAAGGCCGAATTAACAGCGAAGATGGAAACGGCAAACAACAACTTGGCCACGACAATGACCGCAAAGATGGCCGAACTGACAACGGAGATGAGGGAGGCGAACGAGGTCCTCGCCGCCAAGTTTGAGGAACGGTTGGCCGGCGTGAGGGATGGCGTCACGAATCTGGGCAAGCGGATGGGTCAAGTAGACGACCGCCTTAATGATTTAGAGGAAAAGGCCGATAACATCGCAAAACCCCTCACCCGCCTGACGGAGGAACACCGGCCTTATGTGTGGACAGAGGACGCCGAAAACGCTTTCCAGCACCTAAAGGAGACCCTGTGCAGTGCTCCGATTTTGGGTTTCCCACAACCGGGTGGCGCCTTCATTGTGGACACCGACGCTACCGACCTTTGCATTGGAGGTGTCCTATCGCAGATCCAGGACGGCCATGAGCGGGCGATAGCCTACTACAGCAAGACGCTATCCAAGGCAGAGAAGAACTACTGCGTCACCCGACGGGAATTACTGGCGGTAGTAAAGACATTGGAACACTTCCACAAGTACCTGTACGGTCAGCCATTCCACCTGAGAACTGACCATTCCGCTCTAACCTGGCTATTGAGCTTTAAGAACCTGGAAGGCCAGACAGCACGTTGGGTCCAGAGGCTGCAGGAGTACGACTTCACCTCGGAACATCGTAGAGGGAAGAGCCACGGTAACGCTGACGCCATGTCCCAAAGACCCTGTCCAGAAGAGTGCGGCCAGTGCACAAGAGTGGAAGAGAAAGAGCGTGCCGCAGCAGTCCGAGTAGTTGTGGCAGTGCCTGCTGAAGGCTGGGATAGCGCAGGCCTGAGGAGGGAGCAGCTGGCGGACGCAGACTTGGGGCCACTCTTGAGGGAAGTGGAGGCAGGGACAAGACCAACCTGGGAGGACATCGCTCCAAGGGGCGCCACCTACAAGTCGTACTGGGCCCAATGGGACTCGTTGAAGACCAGAGATGGCGTGCTGTTCCGGGTATGGGAGTCAGCCGATGGGAAGGCGCAGAGAGAACAGTTGGTACTTCCCCGGAATAAGGTCCCGGAAGTCTTGGAGGAAGTGCACGCCGGTACTTCAGGAGAACACCTGGGAGCGAACCGAATGATTCACAAACTACGGCAGCGCTACTTCTGGCTGAGACTCCGAGCAGATGCTGGTGGTACACCTGGACCGCCTGGCACGCTACGATGGTGCTGTACGGGACGACCAGCTTTGAGGAGGGAGCAGTGCCACCCGAGCGTCGGAACACCCTATAGACTGGGCGAGCAGCAGACGGGTCGGTGTTCGCCCCGCCCCCTCGTTTGTCTTATAGCGTTAAGAAGGGATGGCTGGGACAAAAAAACATCACGACGCTGTCTCTTTCTGTTCCACCTGTGTTCTCGAATTTGCAGGATATTTCCTCTAATCTGGAACCTTCCAATCGACCCGCTGGCCCTATATAAGCAGCACGTCGAGTTAGTCAGTCAGTCAGTTCTTGGTGTAAGAATGCAGTGCTAGTGTACGACGAGAAGACTGCGTAAGAGCATCGGAAGATTGTACGTAATTACGAGTGCAAGTGAAATTGTGACGGACGAACTGGTGAATCGTAATTGTGTGCATTACGTAATTCTGTGTAATTGGCAAGAGTTTAACTGTAAGTCGGTGGAAATAAAGAACATTTTTGAGTGGTGTAATTGGACTTTTCATTTCACGAACCCAAAAAGTCACAGTATTGATATGCCTTAAGCAGCAGAGACAAGTAATATTTCGTTATGGTGTAGTTCCAGCTCAAACGCAGAGCGTCTCAAATTATCATACAAGCTTCTACCTCCCTTTTGCTAGTGTCTAAGAAAGGAATGTAACTTACTAGCTATAAGATAACAGTTGTATTTAGAGAAGTTTTATTTTTAGTTTTTGATAAATTGGAAGTTAAAAAAAGTTTCTATGGATTTTCTACTCTATTAAATAAGGTTACTTTTTCTAAATATATAAAATATAGGTGCCCATTATATAGTGTTCTCCCACGCAAATGTTTGGATGGAAGCATGATTTTTAATCTTGCTTACAGAAAAAGGTTCTGGAGGATGACAGCTTCTAGGTTTTCGCTGTTAGTGTTAGTGAGCCAGAAACGAGGGATGGTGAAGGGGCTTTGTATTAAATACAATTCTTTGAATTTCGGATCAATACTTCTCTGCGTCTGGCGCTCATTAAAGTTAGTCGAATGGGGCTGTCATTTCCTCTCATTAGCATTCTTTAAGGAAAGTAAATATGTCACTCAAGTAAGCACCATGCATACCGAACAGTGTATGTTACAGTTCACAAAGCCTGTGAAGAATTAGAGAGCCATTAATAAGATTAAGGGGAGAAGTAGCGAAATACCTATTCTCCTTAGTGCTTCAGCCAGACGCTTCAGTTTTGGAACACCATTTCCCAAGTATATTGATAAAGGTACTAGAACTTCCCCATGCTGCGATTAACTGTTTTTGAGATATCAATGCTTTTAGTTAAAACATAGGGGGTTTATAAATTTTTACTAAGTATTTTTTGAAAATTCTACACTGCCATGCACTTGCATGTAAAGTATATTTTAGATATTTAATCTTTAGACTCTTAGACAAAAAGACTATGAAGGCGTTAACCGTTCAAATTGTGAACCCTTTAGAGCTGCATCAGAAATATGTAGGAGAATGCGACAAACTGGTTACGAAATAGATCTGTGGAAAGTGTAATTTAAATAGTAAACTGCATTTCATGAGAATGGAGTATTAGTTTTAAGACTACAAGTACTTTAGGTTCTTGTAGCTCCTGGAATATATAAAACATGTTTGATACACATACATTTGCCAAAAACGGAAAAAGTAATTTGAACCTAATTAGTAATTCATTCGTAAATCGACATAGAGCAATGCACCTGAGAAACTGAGAAAATCTGGTATGCCTACTGCTGAAATACACCAGCTATAAACGTGGTTTTGCTTATATTGAAACTTCAGTTTCTAAATTTTTCACTAATTTTATTATACAAATGTGCCATGTTGTTTGAAATACTCTACAAAACATATTTTAATATGCTTTTGATCCAGCTCTAACTTTCCCAGTTAATTATTTGACAACATACGTCTCGTGAATTATTCTGGTAATACTTATTTCACTTAGAAACATGTTTCTTGTATCTCATTTTATAAGAGCCACATAATTTAAATTCCTGTAATTTTAACAGAAATTCAAATCCCTTTTTTCTCACTTAATAGTACATTAATTTCGTTTAGTAGCTTTACCTCACTCTATGCTTTATTTTTTCAGATATTTTGTGCACAGGTTCACATAAAATGTTATACATACAAAACTAGAATTTACGTTGAAAAGCTGTGGTTGGAAATTGCCTTCATATACAACTCCATTGCACAGCATGACAGTAGTTTGTATGGGTTTCCTTTAACGCTTTTCTATTCTTGAGCTCGGAAGCTTCTGATAGTAGATTGCGGTTATTGTTTGCAATGGATTTTTAAAACAAATACCTTTTGAATTTAATTATACATTTTAGAACATTTTTGTTATGCCTCAGTCATTTTAGTGGTATTATGGCGCTTGGTAGATAATTTGCCTATGAAATACGCACGTACATGTTTTCTGAATAGTTAAATGATATTAAGTCTTGCATTAACATTCTAAACCAATAATTTAAAGGAAATAAATATACCAAAGGAAATACACGATTAAAATATGGATAAAAAGTATTTAAAAATGCTTTTTAATATATCTACAACTTCTCATAAAAGTTCCGAGCTGAAAATTCCAGTAATTAGAATAATACACCATGAGGTATCCATATTAAGGTTTGCAAATCTATTAAAATATAGCATAAAACACTTGAATTATTTTTATTGCCTGCATGTTGTTTATTATGCAAAATTTACAGGGAGTACTGTTCTTAAATAAAATATGTCGCCAGCATGTGAATAACTCATAAGCTGTAGCAAATATTACACATTTTCTCTAAAAATGCATATACATATATACCCATAATGGTAAGTATTATAGTGAGAGAATCCCCATAAGCTTCAGATTTCGAAGTGAATGGATTATAACACCACCAGCTCTATGTACTGTATCAGAGCAGAACAAAATATCACAATAATCTTTCACTGCTGTAAATGAAGATGTTAAGATGTTTATCACATCAGAAATTAATACTGACAGTCATTTGTACTGTTTAAAAAGCACCTGCTTATAGTAGAAAAATATAAGAGAAATCTCAAGCGCATATTAAGTAACGCTGGAAAAGAGAATCTCCAACATCATACCTGAAATGTCTTGCCGATATGAAATATAGACTTACTAGAATTTCTAGCTGAGGGAGAGAGAGAGATAGAGAGAGAGAGAGAGAGAGAACTTTCTAAACCTAAATGAGTTTATAAGCTTCTTTGCATAACAAAAGGAACAGAAACTTTTTAAAATCAGAGTTAATGAAAATGGGAAATAATACAACAAATTAAAAGATTACATCTTCAGGATTTAACTGACTCACTCCTGTTCATACTGACCCAAGCCGATTATGCTTGACAGTGCATTACTTTACTATGGACGACTTTACTATTTCTAGAAATGCCATAGAAATATTTTACTAGTTGTCTGCTACTTTGCAATTGTATCGGCAATAAGTGGTCCTTGCGAGCTATGATTGACGGCTGAATAAGTTTCCATCAGTAAGTGCGAATACGATTCAGTATGAAATATTGTCAATGGAGGAATATTTGGTTTAATCCAGAGTTTACAGTAAGCAAAATAATATGTATACAGCTGCTTGAGCTTTTGTTATAAAGTAAATACAAAGCACATTTATGTTTTTTTCTCCCCACTGAGCCTGGATATTTTAGTGGAGTAACTCCATAGGGCACCGTTCAATTTTTAAATGCAGTGATACATAAGAAAGCAGACCTTTGTAAATGCCTTAATCGTAGTCGTTACGGTGCAGCACAACTGGATATTTACGAAATCGAGGAGCATGGTAAGATATTTCGCAGGATAAGAGCCATATACCACCTCCTGTACCCCTTACATTGCTCTCAAACTCCAACTTCTGCTTTTTATATAATAAAGGCATTGGCTTTAGTGGCCACAACCGACTCTGCTGGGGGGATTGCTCCATTGGGAAATTACATTTAGTTCTATAGGCAGTCCCTTGCTTGACTCTGGAGGGATAGTGCTTGGTTAATACAGCTGTGCGTGAAGTGGGAAACAAGGGACGGAGAAATAGCAATTACTACCTTTAGATATTTAACATAAATTTTGAGCGGCCTCCCTACAGATGTACGCAGATATGGAGTTTGTGTGGCTGAAGTTGTTTTAGTCTCATTTTTAGAGCTGAACCCTTCGATAACATCGACGGCACGCGCATTTTTATTTACCTTTCTACGTAATCTCCACGTGCATGGTATGGCAAAAACGTAGCAAATTTATATGTTTAAATCCTTCAGCTTTTACTAATACAAATTTACTGCGTTATTCTATGTTAATGCAGTACGCTCCGATTCCCATTGCAGTTGTCACCAGAATATACCATTTGATGACTGTGTAATGTTGGTCTACCTTTTAGCTCCGACTACAATCTCGCTCCCCAACAATGGATGAATCAATGTAATGACAAACACCAAGAGTGCTGCGGACCTTACTACCAGAATAAAAAGTTTCAAATCCGTTATTTTCAAATAACATAATTTGATTAAGTTAATACTTTTCAACACCAGATATCACTTCGTATAATATTTAATGGAATTGTTGTGCTGGATCCTGTGCTAGACATATAATTCCACTGTTTGCGGTTATGTTGTAGAAAATGCTCATCCGTTTCAATTTTCTTGAAGGCATTTGAGATTAGTTAAATCGGACAAATATTAAAACCGGGATACTGCATAGGTAAGGATCCCCACGTGGCAACTAATTAGCTGAAATGACTAACAGGTAAGAGTCCCCTATGAAGCGCAATCATCCTGTTATACACTGAACAAGCCGTTGCATATTAGTAGTGATATGTCAAACACAATGTTATTTATTTTCTGAAGGGAGGGGGACAGGATACTTGCGACTCCTGTGGAGAGCAGAGTTATCAACTCGGATGGTTTCCATCAAATCTATGGTTTTTGGGCTGAGTTGGTAATATTAATTTGTTCGGTGATTCATAGCTCTTGTCACAATATTATGAGCCAAAGAAGTCTGCAGCATTATGAAAATGCTACATATAACGTAACATATAAATAACTTCTTTAATTTTCTAGATGTTTACATATTATATTCACACTGTAGTAACTAACAATCGGGCGCCGTGGCGTAGTGAGCTAACGTGTCATGCTATGGCTCCTTGCCACGGAAAGTCCCCCGGGATCGATCTCACCCCTCAGTGTGCGGATTTTTAAGTCCCGGGTATAGGACCGGTGTCCATTCAGCATCATGAGGAAATAGAGGAGCTTACGATAGGTAAGCGGCCCTGGTCAAGCAAGCCAACTTTCTGACTGGGGGTGCCGAGATACTGACCACATGTCTTCCCCGTACCGGTTGGGTGATCGCCCCCACTACCTTGCATATGTGAGCGTGAAGCCGGCAGTTGGGTTCCTGGCCCTATATAGGCTGTCACACCCTGGGTTATTTAAATAATTAATTAATTAATTAATAATACTAATAGCGATTTAATCTTTTGTTTATTACATGTTTATTACATGTATTACATTCATTCGGCTCTCTTCTACACTTCGTTTGCATATAAAAGGGTTAGTTACAAGAGAACGTCATCAACAGGCGAAAAATATGTTGAGACCAACTTTTGTTGTCCTTTCATTTGCTACCAAAAGAATGTTTAGTCAGACGATATTTCGAAATAAAAGCCAAAGCAACGCGATATAGATTTTAACTGCACAGAATCATTTATGGAAATAGGTTGGATATCCTTCTATGATTTATAGCAGTAGAATGATGAGAGTTCAGAAACCTAGCACTCTGTCTCCTGTTGGCGCTTCGATAGATAAGAATTAATAATGATATATGGAAACTATAATTTAAGTGCGATAAAAGTTTGATCACGTTTCTGATATTCTTGATTATACGGATTTGATTAAAAATGGTACACATGACGATTAAAAAACAACAATTTTATTACTGATTTCCAAAACATTTTATTAACACTCAGCTGCAGGGAAAGGAAGAATGCAAATGAGGGTGAATGAGTGTTAAAAACGGAGACAAATGGGGAAAACTACAGAGAGAAACAAAAGAGAGAAAGAGGATAAAATGGAGAGAGACATCAATTTTTCCTGAGCAAAGTTGCGTATTGGGTTCTGTCGTTTTTTGAGGTAATATAAACATTGGAGTGAGACAAATATTAAGTGTAGTGCTAGAAGCAGCTATGAAGTGGGATGTAGGTAAATTCAAAGCTAAAAGGTAACATCTACTCCTAGGAATCATTTACGTTTCATTTCGACTTGCTGTGAATATTAATGCAGTGAATATTAAGAAGTACCTAAATTTTGTACACTGAAGTTTGTACAGAATTTATGGCAAAATAGACCATAACACACCCAAAAAAACGCTTATACGGCCAGAAAATTAACTTGCTCATCTAATCTAGGACGCACAGATTCAGTACAGGCACACTTCACGAAATACTCAACAACAGCTCTGCAGCTTATCTCATTTATATTGCTTCATGCTCAATAAATTACAGCACATATATTTGTATGAGATAAGTACGTAATCTTAGAGCAACCCCTTGAACTAAATCCTGCACATTCCTTTTATCTTGATGCACAAAAATTTCTAAGGCAGTTAACTATGCTATTTAAACAGTCTTAATCTGTAACTTGAACCAAAGTTTGTTTAATGTAGCACATAATGTCACTTATTTTACATACCAGGCCAAAAACAGATATAATCACAAACTAGTTTCAAAAATTCATAAATGAGCATACCCATCGTAATCCTATTAATAATTTTATAGAGGAACTTTTTTTCCTATGAACTCAGATTCATAGGGTCGCGGGTCAACTGTTCAACGTGACGTAACTCTCAGAAATGTAAACGGTTTTGGGCAGAGGATGTTTAGGATCATCAAGCGTTTAAGTTTTGAGCGGTGGGCTTGGTGTTCAGGAATGTGAAAACGCACTCCACAATGGTGTCTGAAACTCTCTTGGCTGTTGGTAAATTCCCCCATTCTTATATTTCTTCAATGTTTATTAAATGAAGATGTGTACAGCTCGAAATCTTAAGCTGGGCTCATACTTGCCAGCCGAACACTGTCGCGAGCAGCATCTACCTTTTTTTCGCGGAATTATGTTCAGAAACTGTAGCCTGAGCTCGCCACCTGAAGAATAAAATGTACTCGCCCTTTTCAGTGAGTGATAGCTTAGCTCTAGTCGCATCAAAGGAATGATCAAGCTGCATGTCCAACACTTCAAATACGTACAGCAATTGAATACGCACCCAGTTACTTTCATATGTCTTTGTTATGGTTCGCCACTTGGTATCTGATATTTGCCGTATAAAGGTGTAGTTGATTATATGAAAATCAGCTCGAACAGCAAAGAAATTTCAATTGCGACTGCAGAATGAAAATACGTAGAAGTATTAGGAGCTACTTAAATGAAGATCACGCGTTCTGACGAAACGTAAGTTGTTGTTATGTTGGAAGTCGAGTTCACTTTTGTGAGCTGAAAACCTTAAACTGTATATGTTCTGTTTTTCTTTTTATGTTTACTTGGGAATTCAGCATTTATATGTATTCCATACAGCTCTTATGTCTAGCATGCGTTTACGTGCAATTTTCATCGAGAATGCTCCTCTACACTTGTAGTGCGTTATGCTTATTAATATATTATAAATGGCTTAAGTGGGATAAACCAATACGCACAGATTTTACCAAGGCCAAGTGTAATTTCACAAAGGGCCCCAGAGTAGTTCTCTGAATTATCGATTAGCCGAGAGAAGCAATTGGTTAGGCAGCTGACCATAAATCGTTGTATTGTGGTTTCTGTTCCCAGTAGATTGTTCGGAAATGTTTAAGCCCCAGAGGTACACCATAGTTCTGGAACTTGAGCACTAATTGAAACGAGAATGGTTACCTCTGACAGTTGAAGATCAAGAGTTGCGGTGGACCAGTTTGCTGTAATGCCCCTGGGGGATCGCTTTTTCGTTGATAAACAGATTATCTGTTCAAGGCATGTCGTCCCAAAATCACACATTGTAATGTTGTTTAAGTTCATTCCTAACTTCAAAGCGCTTTAATATGACCGCTTTGATTGTTTGTGTGCTTGGAATGCTGTACATGAACTGTAACTAGCCAATTTATTTATGCAATAACAATATAAGTTACCATAAAGTTAAGTGAGTGATATCAAAATCCAGAATGCATCTTTGTCCCGTGTGTAGAACTACTTATTACTTTTTTAGAATGTGCAGGTTATGTAAAAACGCCATTAAATTACAATTTTTTATGTATAAAATAAGACTTCTCAAAATCTGGAACAATTTGCACGTTACATACGCCTGGAAATGTGTAATCCTGTGTGTCTTTTTAAACACGCGGCATAATATAATTATAAATTTTTCAGGAATTAAAGAGCCGTACTAAAATACGAGTGCAACGTTTCACACGAGTGACTTCATGGTCTTGCTTGGGACGCTTGCTTTATACAGAGTGTCTATAAACGGATTTAGGTAAGATAAATATTATTTAAATCAGAGGTGTGTACATAGAGTAGACCTTAGTGTGAGCCTCCTGCCTGGGTAAAAGAATAAAATAAAGGCTCTGTCTGCAGGAAAAAGATGCTGTGTACTTTCAGAAGTATTGATTTGCAAACCACATTAGCGACTACGACTTTATACTTCAGTTAACATAATATGTTCAAAGAAAGGTGCTAAGGATGCTGAAAGCATACATAGCACCGGTAGGAAATAGTTATTTAACTCCAGTCATCTGATATTGGAAGGGAGTTTTTGATAAAAATAACAACGCTTTGGATGTATTAATTATATATGTGTTCATTTTGACCGTGCATTTGACAATTCCATATTTATAAAACTCCAGCTGCGAGTTTAAAACATCTGGTCACAACATGTCTGTCTGCTGCACATTAAAGAGTTCACCATTTTAATTCTACTGTTTTTATATTTTCTGCAAGCACCCTTGGCTTCAGTTTAAAACTTTGCGGGTTAAATACCTTGTTTGTATGGAAATATGCGTATGTCTGTATGCATATATGCGTATGTATGCATGTATATATGTACATATGTATGCAGATTCTTTTTTCGGACGATGAATGAAAATGGGTGAAATGATACCCAAATAAGCCTAGGGTCCATAGAGCTTACAGTTACCCGACATTCATTTTTGAGAATGAAAACACCGGAAGAGAAACCTTATCCTGGAAACTCACGCTGACCGGGATTTGAATTCGAGACCTCTTCAACGTGAGACAGGCACGCCACCACATACACTGCAGAGGTGGGTTGAGTTTATGTATGGAATCTCAAATGTACTACCTAAGGATTCAAGCGCGCATATTTTCACTCTTCTATTCATTGTCTCATAAATATTCGAAAATACTTCGAATATTTTAAGAGCAATAACTTCACAGGAATAAATAGCCATTTCCTCCCCGTTTACACCATCAATTTCAATGAAAAGTTTATATTTACTTTCAATGTACAACATTATTAGATCATGGAACAATGATACTTTGCTGAAAAATATGTGAATGCTCAGGTCAGTTTTTGAATATCTACAACTTTCTTCTTGAACAGCACTAAAATGAAGAATTAAAGCAGAAAGCTATCGATTTTAATTAATAGGCATTAAAATTCAAGTATCTCTAATTAGTATATCCCTTTCAAGGAGTAACTATGTATATCATAACCTCAAAAATTCTTATGATTTAACTGTTCAGCTATACTCTTTTGTAATCGTATAAGGCAAAACAACAATAGGAAGCAGTACAAGAAATAATACCAGGAATCAGTACGATCTCATTATGTGAAGAAATAATAATTGCATTAGACGTATTGAGGTGAAGAACAGCATGTCAGGATCTGGCTTGTGCAATTAAAGCTAAAGATAATCTCCAGTATGTTAAGGGAACAAATGAAATTCAGGATTGTATATGTATGTAGTATTATTAAGGTAGAGCTTCCCTGTAGCTATGGAACCGAGGTGCGGTTTTTACATTTCTCTCATGAACATAATGAAATTTAGTTATGATGCGTCCGTTTTCTCGTTTTCTTGTTTGTTCCTTAGCTTGTTTCTCCAAGGCACGAAGAGTAGCATATAGACACATTTATCATAATTGAAATTACGGCATTGTAAGAGAGTTTTGTACGGTGCGAAGAAAATAAGATACCTTTGTAAACAAGTTCTCTGATATATTCTTTATTCATGAGAGCATCTCAAGTTCTGAACTGAAGAATACTGTAGAAGTTTGTTGAAACGCATCCACTTTTTCCATTGAGTTAGAGTATATAAATAAGTTTAAGTTACTGCTCAAATTAAGTACAAAATGGAATGCAAATAACCATTATGGTCAAGGAAGAGAGTGTTCAAACTATTTCATAAGTAGACTATATCTGCTGGTTTTGTTTTTACATACAAACTTTTTGGTGGAAGGTAAAGAATCCCTCTGAAAATAAAAACGCGTAAAGTGGCCTTCGAACTACCTCGTAATATTCTGAAGGCATAAGAATAACTTTAGATATAAAAAGAAGCCTCTTGTTTAGTGAACTTTTTCAGCTTCGTGCCATAAAAATAAAGTTGTACTCACTAAGCAATGCATAAGGGGCAGAATATATACCCTGCCCCACTTCTAACGCTTCGGCAAAGTCGTTGAGCAAACTTTATTTCAAAATGTGTGTGGTTTTTTTACATCATTCTTTCGAAGAGAGTATCTGAATTACACTTTCCCCTAGCATTCAACACCGTTTCCATGTGCGTTTTCTATACACTATAAAACCACTTTATCGAACTTTCTACCTGCTGTAACACAAGGGTTAGAAAATGGAAGAATCTATGTTCATAGGGTTTCACCGATAAGATGTACAAGTCCCTTTGTGACTATACATCACGGAGCTTACGACTCTGCAAGCTGACCCTATTGTTACTGAGACAGTGAAGGCTCCAGTGCAGGAATAATGTAGAAGGGATATGTAGATCATAACCGAAATAAGTAAGGGGAACAGCATCAGAAAATAACAGCGAATTGGAAAAAGAAGCAACGAAATATATGTCGTTATGGAAAGCTTTCAGGAAAAAAAAAAGGTTGTGATACACAGTAATGAATCTTACGATTATAAATATATCTATACTGTACTGCAAAGGCACAGTTATTAATACATAAGAACGAGAAATGTGGACTGCAGTTTATAGGATTACAGTTTAGTTGTATTTAGTATACCAAATATTTAAGATCAGAGACTAATGAATATTATCATAAATTCTCACAATTTACCACTTGTGCATGTCCATATATTGGTACCGTTTTATGACAGTAAGGCCGGAGTGTAAACTAGGTTGAATGATTATGGCAGTTGTGTTGAACGACCTCACTGCATATGGCACCGCAGGCAGCCATACCGATGATACACTGAAAATTTGTAAAGGAAACTTTCGAGCCTGAAGTTTAGAAACGCTCCTTGTCATTTACCAGTTTACGAGAACCGAAGGAATCAGCCAAGGAGGACTGAAGTTTGGCTAAGATCTGAACTGTAGAGCTGTTAACGTGTTAATGCGTTAACGACTTAGGTTCGAAGTGGTACAATATACCAATACGAATGAAAGTTATACCATTTGTGGCTACCTCTTTAGTGAGATATTAGCGTGTCTGCCTCATATTCAAGGCTTCCGAATTATAAATTTCGGCCGGATCGAGTTATCTGATCAGGTATTCTTCCATGGTTTTCCCTTACCCTAAAAGATGAATGTCGGGTAACTAAGCTCAATGGACTTTTCACTCCTTTGAGTACCATTTCACCAATTTATTCATCGCCCGGTATACGTTAGAGGACATTAATGAGAAAAACAATATTTGATATCCAGCGTTATGAAGGCAGTAAATTATCTATTATGTGCAGCCAGTTACAAAATATCACAAGAGAAAGTATGGTCATAAGCATGTGATTTGGCATAAACTGGACGATATATTATTTTGTAATTAAACAAAAATACAATAGATACATTATAGATATATTGAATTTTACCATTGGATTCTCCTAATAGTAGTGTAAGCACATTGTTTTCAATTTAAATGTATTAATTATAAAATTTCACTATTTAAAAAGAAATGTAGCTCACATAGGTAAATAGGTACTAGTGACAGCCGTGCAACCGTCTTCGTTCTTGAACGGATACCAGTCCGTGGGCACTTACTTAAGCAATTAAAAAATATTCCTGTTCTTTTCATATAGTGTACTTACGGGATTATTAAGAAAAGTTCTGTTGAAAGGCATGATGGTACAGCAGTTCTTGCTATCCGCACATTTCTCTTTTAGCATCTCGGTTTTGGAGAATTTAGCATTTTTATTCGGTATATACCGTTGCTTATGCTAGAAAGTTACAACATATGCCAAATTGTCGACCGTATAAAAATCACGTAAATATTATGGCATCTATCGCTAGCTCGTCATTACCAGTTTCTTTTTGGGGACGAAGTTGTTTCCTGTATCATTAAAATGTTACTTACTGTGTTTTAGTCGTTATTTCAAACTGTTAAACAAGTGCTATTATATTATAATATTTCTACCTACAAAATATTTGAAACAGAGCCGGACACTTTTTATGTAATATTAATAAATAAATATTCAGCTAAAACTATTCCTTATGGTTTTCACATATTTAAGAAAGGTTTGTTACGAAATGCTTTCATTTATCATATGTTAAATACACAAAAAAGAACTTTCCTGACTATTATATTCTCTTAAGAAAGCTGCCACCCTTACCTTAATGTCGAATGTACTTTACAGAGGCATCGGGAAAAAAGGCGCATTCTACTTTGGGCAGGTGCCTGCCTAACCTCTAAATTGCAATGTCATCCAGCTACAACAGAAAGGAAGCTTTCACAAATGTTCCTTGCATTTCAAAGCATTTAATGCATGTCCACGAAACACCGAAGTATACGTGTACATAAGTTTTTTCATTATACTCATAGAGGACTATCTATGTGTAATAGAATGATGCTTAGCTTTCTTCCATGTCGTATAAGGGTAAAGATACAGATATCAGTAATCACCAAAGTACAATGTAATGCAGCTTGGAAGGTGTCCTTTATGAATCAGTTTCGCTTCCTACAACATAACATCACACTATTTGTAGAATACACTAGGTTTTTATTATCACTGTTTATATTATTACCATTACTAATATGAATTTACTATTATTTTTGTCATTTTTTGCTACAGCTGCTATCAGAGCTCAAAATTAAACCCTTATCTTATTTAACGTATAATCATTTAAAATGTGTGCTATGCAAGGAAATATTTATTTATATTCGTTAGATAACACCAGCAATATTTTACGTGTGCAACATTAAACAATTATGCACTCCGATGTGAAAAATGAGGTTTTGTTAGTGCCAAATGATATAAGCAAATGCAAAATTTATTGAAAGCTTTTAAAGCAGAAAAAGCTCCGGTTTTAATGATCCGTTTTGACAGAAACAATTCATATATTAATTAAAATTCAGGAAAATAGAAACAATATCTAATAACCATGGTGCATCTAACTGCTGTTAGTAGTTACTATATTTTAAAAATACCCAATATATAAATTGTTAAATGTTCATCAAAATATGTAACAATTTGACAATATCGTATCTTCCTCAATATGCAGAGTAAAGTTTTAAAGAAGATATAGAGGTACCTTCTCCATAAATATAGCCCAATATCCCAAAAGTTTCTATGACGATGAAACATATGTATAGTAAATTTAGGCCTCAAAGAATAGGACTTTTAATCTTCTTTAAAGTGTAAGATTAAAATGAAAATAATTTTCGCTGTCACATTAGTGAGTTTGAACTTTGACTGAATATATACAGCAGGCCGATCATTTATTTTTGGCACTGCGTGTATTTGGCTTACAACGGTCAAAGACAGCGGGTTTTTGTGGAGAGTCATATAGACAGAAATCAAGTGTTATTTGTGAGTGATTCTTTAGTAAACAAAAGCTTCGTTTCATTTATACTGTGGCAGCATGTGGCTTGCATTAACACTAATTCCTAATGCTGTAATAGGCATTTGTTTAGCGTTTGTATTTTGTTTGCTAGTTCAGTTAACAATGATATTTTTACTGTATAGATTTAACATACTTCTGATTTCATTTTTGACAAATAACACAAAAGTAAATTATAAAAACATCTACAATACTATCACTGCTAACTTCGTAACCACCTTACACAAAGAAATTGTTCCAACAACAACAAGGCGTGTAAAGGGGATTTACACCATATTATATTTACTAATACGTTGAGAATTTATTGTTCATATTCCACACTACTAAAGTGTATGTGGAAATTATATAAAATTCATGTTTTGAGGTTTCATATGTACGAAAGTTTAATTTAGAACAACATAGCCTGAGAACGAAATGTCGAGTGACAACCAAACTTGTTATTTAATTTCATTAACTTCCAAAACTACGATGCGAAGATTTTCAGTTATTCAATCTTCCCATTACACTTTTTTAGGCCGGCCTTATTGCTCAGTTGTCTAGCTGCTAGTTCACTGATCTGAAGGTCGCGGATTAAAACCCGGTCATGTAGGTTGGTACTTCTTGTTTAACTTCCCTAGTTGTACCACTATCGTGGTGTTAGGAGATTCTTGTTCCTTTATCCCTTTTAAGGTTGGGGCCTGCGGTATCAAAGCTTTGGATGCGATAGAAAACCAGGATACGTGATCAGTCCAATGCCTGGTGTGAAGGTGAAGCAAGTGGATATTTTTCTTATTTTTTGTAATTTACGTCCTCCAACTTTAACTCATTTCGGACGATGAATGGAATGGGCAAAATGATGCTCAAATGAGCCCAGGGTTCATATAGCTTAGAGTAAGCCGACATTCGTCTATCAGGATAAGAAAAAATTCAGGAAAAAGCCTTATGCAGGTAACTCAGCCTGACCGAGATTCGAACTAGGGATCTGTTGAACGTGAGGCAGACAAGCTACCACCTCGCTAACGAGGTGGGGGAAGGAAGTGGACGATTATATTAGGGGCAGGTGAATGATAGGAAAGATGATGGAGCATTTGGTGGAATGCTGACGGGAGAAACCGGATTACCGGAGAAAACCCGTCCCAGCGCCATGTTGCAAGGTGAATCTAAGTGTGCTTAAAAGCTCAGTCCTATGTCAGTAGATTAATTGTTATGTACAGGAACTGCAGAAATAAATTTTGACACAATAGTGGCACTGATATCCTGGAAATTAACATCGTCCATTACAAACAAAAGTGCTGTATTAGAAATTCTTATATTGGTTTGATTTTTCAAACTAGCCTATGGAAATTTTAATCAAGATATCCCAGTACAAGTTACTTAAGATATTTGCATGGCACATGAAAGGTTCATCTTTAATTCATTGAAATGGGAAGAGTTTGTAGAAGCTGTGTAAAGAGAAACTAACAGAAACTGCTGTGAATGTAAGAAACTATTATTATAAATATTGTGATTTAATTATAA
The DNA here is from genome assembly GCA_030765055.1 of Mantis religiosa. Classification (NCBI taxonomy): domain Eukaryota; kingdom Metazoa; phylum Arthropoda; class Insecta; order Mantodea; family Mantidae; genus Mantis; species Mantis religiosa. Next base: position 145,183,642 of record CM060950.1, read on the forward strand.
GCTGTGTTTAAATTCATGTAACAGATGGCGTTATTCCTCAATGTGCAGCACTAGATAGCAATACACGTTCGGCTTCATTCTCGTGGTTAAATTACTACCAAGCGAAACGTCGGGAATTGCACGTGTTATGCACCCGCCTTAATATAAGGTAAATCTTCTTACTTTTGATATCCAGCATAATACCATATTGTTAGCTAATCCTCAACATGTTGGTACATGTCTGTAATTAATTCCCCCTTGACATTATTAGCGTGCCAGAAACCTACAAGAGATCAAGCCGCCCAGCTGTATGCGAATTTGGAATCAGCCCTCATTGACAGCCATGTACAGTGGCTTCATCTGACATTGGCGGCGAATTACACCGAATCTTTTCCTAAATTTACTCAACATATTGTTATGTCCATTTAAATCCCTGTTACTAGTCAAATCCTGTTCCATGAGCTTTTACGTTTTCCCAGCACAGGAAGATTGGTTTAACATCAACGACGTTAATGTAATACATTTGATCGTATCTTCTACCCTGATATAATGGGTAGATGAGGTAGTTGGCATCACTTAACAGATAACTTCCGTTGAAGAAATCAATGAAAAATTATCTTCGTGGAAACCTAATTGAAACAGGTGACGAACCTTATTCAAGTATGAGAAGTAAAGCAAAATCTTTTAAATTTACCCTGCCTTAGTTACTCAAGTGCACAGTTTCATCATAATTTATCATTTTCATTTTCCATAAATTATATTCTTTTTGATAATAAATGGTTTACAACCACGTGCTGAATTATTTTTACATTGTCTAACATCATTACCGGGAACTTGAAGTATCACTCTTTGCTGAATGCATCAGGTATACTTTACATCGTGCTGCAGAATTTTAATCGTAACTTCAAATAAAAGCAAGGCGGTGTAGATAATTTCCTTTTTGTCGAAAGCTTGAATGCAATCACATATGATCTGTTGTAAACAAATAAATTACAAAGTCAAATACCCATTTGTCTCTTATTAGGTTTATATCAATGTATTTCTCTCATGCAATTTTTTCACTCTAAAATTTTACAAACTGCTGTACCTTAAGAACATAATTATATTTTTTTCTTTGGAGCAAGTGAGCAAGATTTACCGATGTCTGCATGCAAGTAGAGCGGAGTGTTTCACAGGGCACAGCATTGATTTTGTGAACTTCTTAAATTGGGAATATATTTGCGTCAAGCATTTCGCGGACGCCCTTCCAATATCAGAAAAAAGTTTCCAAAATGGTTTATTACAAAGTAGTTAAAGGATTTTCTTTTATATTTATACACAAAATAATTAGTTAAATGAAGTGGTCATCTATTGATTATTCAGTTGGGTAAGTAGGGTTATTTGAACATTAAATAATAGTGTCTCTGAATTGTCTGCAAAGTGGTTTTAAGGTTTAATGCATTGTGTTCCTCCTTTTTTTATTCGCGTAAACCTATCTCATAGATTTGTGTATCTGTAAGATACAGTTATACATCTTTTGGAGCCAAGGTTGTCTCAAAAAACGTAGTATTATGAACAATAAGAACTGCCTAATTAGCGCCAGAAGTTGAGTCCCTAGTTCGAGGTTTAGTGCGCAACCGGAAGATCCAAGAAGCTGTTTCGTGCGTTATTCGTTACACCGCTACGCGCTAAGCAACACTGAAACTCAACTACGTCAAATTAGAAAAGTAAAGTGCGCGTAACATCTGAAAGAAATTATAACATCCAATCCACTATTTGGTAATATCACAAGCAGATTTAGGTCTCCACCTCAAACTAAGGAAGACCCAAGTTCGAATCTCGGTGAGACTGACTTACTTGAATAAGGTTTTCCCCCCTCCCCAGATTTGCCCACATGCTGGAAGTTAAATGTCGGGTAACTCTAAGCTTTATGGACTCTGGCCTCATTTGAACATTAATTCACCCATTTTATTTATTTTCCTATATGTGACCTAAGGCTAGAGTACGTTAATTAAAAAAACGCATTTAGCATTGCATTCATGACCCTTGATATTCACTAAGAGCAAGTGACTAGTTTGCACGGACTGCTACACTTATTCTTATTCCCTATTTTCACCGTTGTTCCCCATGCAAAGGAATTCCATTCAGTCGCTCCCACTCTGTAGCAACTTTGCTCTATGTACGTTCTACTTCAATAACCCCGCTGCTCATGGGTAACAATAATTCTTCAGTCCAGGATATCCTGGAACGTGCCCGTTTCTCAAGCTGCCCTTAAAATTCGCTAGTTTCCTCCATGCATCACCTTCCATTTGTAAAATGTGTCCGAAACAAGGTGCTTTCCTTTTCCCTCGTAAATTCTCTCTTTCAGCTTCCCTTCATCACATTATTTTCTGTGCAGCTTGGATAATACATCAGGGCAATTAGGGTTATTTGAACATAGAATAATTCTGTCTCTGAATTGTGGCACTGGCTTTATGCATTTTTTATTTTTGTATTCACTTAAACATATCACATAGATTTGTATCTCTAAGACAGAGATATTTATTTTAATGGAGATAAGGTCGCTTTAAAATAAGTTAGCACTCTCAACAGTATGATATTTATCTGATTTTCTGTCTAACGAGCACTTAATGATACAAATGTATAGAATCATTCCATTAGTTCTAAAGGCAAGGAAAATATGGATATATTTATTTCTAAAGAGTTTTAGCAAATATCTCAAACAGATATTTAAACTGGTACACCAAAAACAAGACCCGGTCACAAATATATGATTGCCAACGTGGTGTCATTAGAAGCATTTTGTTTCCCTGTGATGGCTTCTCACCGAATAAATAAGATTATTTCAGGAAGTAACTACAGTCATGCAGTTATTAACGAACTGGTGTGTGTCCAGAGATGTAAAATACGCTAATGATTATTGGTCCCATATTACTTCCTTCAATTTTGCCAATATTGGTCTCTCCAATTAGGAGAGACCAATATATATTATATATATAGTATTATAAAACTCTAACATTTACTGAAATTTTCAATCTCAAGGCCAAAGCTACAAAAGCACCGAATAGGGGAGAGGTCTTGATGAAATTTCACTGCTTACTGCCACCTCACTACATCGCATGAGTTATCAAATACCGCTCTGTTACGTCAAAAATTGAAGCTTACGCGTGTTTAAGTCTAATGTAGTTCTATAAGAAATGGATTCAACGTATAGAAATGTCAGTACCAGTAATAAAACATAGTAAAGTTATCCTGTGGTTAATGATAAAACTTAAATATTAATATGCATGTTCCATACAGCAAAAGTTTACGCAGAAGTGCGTCTTTAATTATCAAAATTTTTATCCGCCCCTAGTTTTATGGATCCATTTTCTATTTGAATAGTTTTAACATTGCCTTAATTTAATGGACTATTACTTGGCAGCTCGTGGAGGTAGATGACATTTTATACTCCACAGTAAATTTTAATAAAATCAGCCAGCGTTCTTATTAAGAGACAAGAAATAACACGGCAAAAACTAATATGGATTCAGCAATTTTAAATTTAACATTACTTAAATATGACATTTGTTGCTATATTCCTTCTTCTTAACAGCAGTTTTCGTTAAAATCAACACCCGAACACAATTTTCAGATCATATTTGAGAGGAATGTCGAAGATTTCAAATATTTTTTCTTAAAACATTAATATCAGATAAGAACATTTCTGAGATCCCTGGAACATTTCTTTCTTTAAGAGGTACAAATATTATTAGTGCCTGGGTACCCTGGGGGAAATCCATTTAAAAATTCTATGGATTTCAAATTCTGAGCGCTCCTAAATTCATGTCATCGACCCTCTTGGCGTCCCCAGAAAAAAGCAAGATTTAGGAAAATGGAGTGGGCGTAAGAAATATGGTTCATTCACAACGAGAAATAGTTGGAAAACGTTATGTGGACGCAGCACTTCGTTGCCCCAACTCACATTTGTTCTCAAGAGTAAAACAGAAGTGAATGAAATGAAAGGGTTCAAAGACTGCAAACTTTCTTTGAAACTTTGGACAATCACTTACGGGGAAGGGGGATCAATCATAATGTAAGATTGAACTTTTTACTGCAGATGTTGCAAACTTTCCTTCTTTCGGTTGACCAAGCATGAAACAAATGCGGCACCAAAAGGACCTAAGCTGCAGCAAATATCAACTTCCTAGCTTCAGACGATAAGATAGGGATTTCTAGGACGGAAAGAGACACTTCAACTTCAGTACCATATACCTAATTGTATTTTCCCAACCACAACCAAAAATATTTGTTTTCATATCCCCTTTCTGAATACAGTACTAATCCCTTTTACGTGGTGAACGAATATGGTGTCATTCTTTTATCCAACAGAAAATGTAAGTTTTGACTACATGTTTACCAATTCGGAATAATTACATACATACTTAGAGTTCTATAACTCGGTAGGCCTGGGTTCGATTGTCGTGGCTGATCTACCTGACCCATGCTACTTTTCTGGGGCTTTTCCGGATCACAAGGTGAGTGCTGGATAGGTTAATTACATCCTCCTAATTTCCTGTCCCTCCATTTCATCTCCATTATTATTGTATAATGATACTCCTTATCATTTTTCATTTGTTGGTCTCTTTCAGGCTCAAAACGTCGGTGGGTGTCTCAGAGTTGCATGGCAGGATAATATGCTCTAAGTGTACTAATTCCTACTCCGGTAGGGCGGTTGTCGGTCACCGAACCCAGGTCTCGTGTTGGGACATTTTTCGAACCACATTAGGAAGTATGTCTGTTGTCCTGGCCTGCCGGGGGAAGTCTCCGTCTAAAGTGAAATGTAGGGACCCTGGCCTGTACACTGTCGTGGCTTCTTGGGACGGCGCCCTGTGTCTCCTATAACCTCATCCTTCCTCCTTGGGGATGCTCCTCTTCGAGGCATAGGTACAATAAGCCAAGAGTGGTTTTCGTGCCGAGTCCCCTCCAAACTAAACCAGTTCTCCAGTTAACTAATATCGATGACTGGTTTCAAAAATAAGTGTGAATTAGTAGATGAAATTAGAAATGAAATAATCTGGGGCTACAACAGTAGAGTTTACTTAGCTATTCAGATTATGATTTATAGAAGATACAAATCTTATTTACTATCAACCATTTTCATTATACAGATTTGAAAATAAAACTTAGCAGAATGTGTAGAGATGAAAGGTGGAACACAATAATGCTACAATCTGCTTTGTAGCTTGGGACTTAACTGATTGGATGAGGTAGCCAAATAGTAGATTAGAACAACACTTGGATCCATTACTTGGACTTTAATTATAAATGAATACAAGATACACCAATGTCTTCAGGAGACATTGGGTAAGGTTCAACAATAACTATAAGGATTGTAAGAACAATAATAACCCATATGAAGGAGGTGTGTGTATGTGTGTGTGCGTGTGTGTGTGTGTGTGTGTGTGTGTGTGTGTGTGTGTGTGTGTGTGTGTGTGTGTGTGTGTGTCGTGTTTGCCGAGGATGCGTACGGATAAGCCTCCGTGGCATGGCAAGCCTAATCACGAGTGACCCCAAGAATGATCCGAAGATAAAGATACAAAATAAGACGCAGAAGGATAAGACCCCTGCAGAAATAAGCAGCCCTTAGGTACTGTGTCACCCAACATGGCGTATCTTGTGCCCAATAACGCAAATTCGACGCTAATGGTCTCTTAAGTATTTTCCAGACAAAGGTAAGAATTCCCATAGTTCTTAGAACATCCTAAATGTAAAACAGCATTGTGACATCTGCACATGATCGGCATGAACAGACAACAAGCTGATGTCATAAGCTGATGTCATGAGAAATCTCTCATTAGGCTGTTCTCACGGGTCAGCGAAAATGGGAACTTTAGACACCATAGAAAGTGTGCAAGAAAGACAAGAAATAGGAAAGAATCATTAAATGATAAGGTTCTAAATTTTGATATATCCAAGCATAACCATTCACGTGACAGTGCAATGTGAAAAACGCATATTCTTTGCCTCACTTGCCTTTATTTGTCTCTAAAATCGTTAGCACAATCCGAACTTATAATCAGCGTCCCTTTCACCAGTACCCAGCTACGACAAGTCTCTGCAATGTTTCTTTATGTATGTTTAGCACGGACCCTCTGTGCTGCTAGTGATCTGTCTGACGTACACACAGTCACCTCTTACACGGAGCTGCACACCAATTGTTAACACAAATCCGATATTCGCACGTAACTGCTTCACTGCCTGCACCACAGATCACCGATTCTACAACACGGAGGAGTACTTACTGACCTGCTCTATTGGAAAGAGCCCGGGAGTGACTTATCGCGCCCCTTTTGGGCAGAGCTTTGATGGCTTCCTAGTAAAGTCTGTTTAGTTAACGCGTGTGCACGTCGACGTCTGCCTTTGACGAACCCTTATAATCATTTTACAAGAAAGACCCTCCTTCTCCCAGTCCTTTCTGCAAGGTTGCCGCCTTTCTCGATACGTCATGGGTATCGTACGAGGTTTCGTCTAAATAAATTATCGTATGTCCATTACAGCAAAACTTCCTTAGTTTTGACACACACATATATATACATATATATATATCACCAAGCTATAATTCTACTGGTTTCCATAATAACCCTTAACTTATTCGAAATGCGGTATTTGAAACCCAGCTACTTTAGGAGACCGCGCAAAGTGAAGCGCCCATAAGGGAAATCACAAATGTCTTGCAAAAGTTTGCAACTAATTCGTCTAAGGTGGGCGCTCTCTCTTTTGCATAGAATCCATAAATTACTCTACGAATTAAATCGCATATGAAATTATCTACTTTAAAGAAACGTTTCCTTTTGTTTTCGCACTTGATCGACGTCTTTGGTATTCCTTTCATCACAATATTTCTTACTGTATTTCTGTGAATACCCAGAATTTATCAGCAGGTTTATTGCACGACTCCTTACCAAGATTATTTGTCAGCACATATTTATATGTGTTCAAAACAAGCACTTGAATTTGCTTAGAAGCAGTTCCCGTTATAACTTTGTTTTTTGAGGCTTATCCAGTAATATAACTCCGCCCAGTTATTCACACTATTGTCTTCACTTTGATTATTTTCACGTGACTGAAAGTTGTCTACTACTTCATTTGCATTTACTACTGCATTTCCCTCCTACGGTCTCCACATCGTGACACACAACGAATTCCTGCACGTAATGAAACAGATCAACTGAAAGTTGGAACTTTGGCAACTGAGACTCCACGTGGAGTAGACATGCGACTGTCACTTCGAGAAAATCCGGGTTGCTATTGGTCCTCAACGACAGTCTTCCATTTCTGAAGTGTGGAGATTTATGACGGTCATTAGTGGGCGGTCGGGTCAGGTTCCTTTGACTCCGAACTGCACACCCATTGACTAGACAGACTTTACAAGAGAGAGGACGTTTGACGTCCGACTTAGATAGCTATCGCACATAAATGAATGGTCCTCCAGGACACACATCAGCTTTATATACCTGTTTGGTGTTGTCAGAACCGTGTAGTGACGGATTCTTTTAGAATTAATTTCTAGAATATATTGGAAAGAGCTGCGCAATTAGAGTATAGCCTCTCCGCTATCTCCTGACGTCAGTCGAAAGGAGATATGTCTTTGGCTCTTCCCACTACCATAGCAATGGCGGCTAAATTGCCCGACTCAACTCCTCCACTCCATAGTAAACTCCGATATCCCCACGTGACTATAAAAACAGAAGCGCAACGTCAATATAACTGAATTCTGCTTTTGTGAAACCTCTTCATTAGCCAGTCGTAATAAAGTACAGCTCACATAACAACTAGTGACTTCTGGAAGACAAGAAGAAACTATTATATGCGAGAGCTCGATTATTTTCTTTGTATTGGAACAGCCGAGCGTTCGGTATTAACCGTTGCCATCCACTTAATAGTTTTCTCATTATACCCCCCTGCCCGCCGTGTCCAGTAATATACAACAGTGCTCTTCAAGTATGCTACAAACTGGTTTCGCAATCAGAGATTCCTGCATAATAGATTTAATGTTGACGCATGTAGCGCATAAAAACCTCGTATGTAATCCTTGTACCTATCCTCAAAATATTAGATTTGATAACGCTTTTTCGACTCAGTAGTTTTCTGAAGATTATCTTTCTGCACCGAGTATATCTGAAGTGTGCAATTAAGTGTAATATTAGAAATGGAATTAGTTTTATGTCTGATACCATAATTTTAAATGACCATAAATGCTTTCCGTTCCACAAAACGCTTCTGCTTTAAAAATAAAAGTATCTAACCCTAATCATAAGCAAAACATCATTAGTATATTTCTGATGTATAAAATAATTTATTGAAAATATAACTTCCTTTTTCAATTTGTTTTCCAACAAGATATCGCTCAACAATTTACACCCTAGATCTTATTCCAATACTATTTGGTTCACCTACACCTATTATTTGAAAGTGGAATGGAAATATGAAATAACGGCGTGTGACGATAGAATAACCGAAGAAAAACGTGAAATGTTATTTTCGATATTCAGTAAGCGACTATAGAAGTAATATAGAGACTGGCAAATATTGGCAAAGGGAATCATAATTCATATAAATGTTTCTTCACTTGAATGGATAAGACCACAATTGCTAGCTATCGTATTGGAAACAAATGGAACAGGAAACTCGAAGAACTTTCTTTTCAGCACATTACTTTTGAATGAAATAAGAGCAAAATATAGCCAAAAGGAGCAGTCACGTGAGCATTCAGTAGAATAAGCGAGTAGGAGGATTTATTGTCTGAAATACACGAAAGTAAGCGCAAAATTGGTGCATTCATATTACGCTACTTCGAATATTGACAGTAAGAAAAGAAAAGGTACTTAGCTCATAACCTCAAATCAACATAACGGACGGAAGTTTCCATTATTTTTGCGCCACATTAGCTTTTTATTTCAATGCAGATCGAGGTACCTATATTGAGACTTCAATGGCAATGTACATTTTGAGGTTCGTTTAATCCAAAAATATTTTCACAAATAATTCGTATAACTGTGTTAGTAAACACCATTATTAAAAATAAAAGATGTATAACTATGGTATATATTGTAAGGATACACGACATAGTCATAAAGGACTAATTCCTAAAGTAGTTAAATTTTAAAGGAAAAACAATATGTGGTTTATTTTTATAAGCTGGATTTTCTGAAAAGACGAAAGAAGAATTGTGTGTATTAACCTCACGTAATTAACTTGTATCCATTTTATTTTAGAGCATTTTTCATTAGCGCATTACAAAACCGCTATTTTACCATCTACTATGTGTTAATTATGATAACGGTTTGCAGGAAAGGTTTTATGTTAGCTTAGGTACCTAGCCTCCAAAATTAAAAGGGCATTATTTGAGTGATTAGTAATTAGACACTTTTTGTTGTTGTAATTTACGTCCTCCAACTTTAAGTCATATCAGACGATGAATGGAATAGATGAAATGATGCCCAAGGTCCATAGAGCTTAGATTTACCTGACATTCGTATTTCGGGTTAAGGGAAAACCCCGGAAAAATCTTATCCAGGTAACTCACCCTGACCGAGATTCTAACTCGGGACCTATTGAACGTGATGCAGACATGCTACCACCACGCTACCGAGGAAGGAAAATTATACTTTAATTAAATTAATTAAATTAATTTTATTAAATTAAATTTTAAATTTTACTAAATTTAATTAAAGTAATTTTACAAATTCATTGCACTTCTGCTAATTTTATCCAATGTCATTAAAAACTCTTGAAGTGGTTTATTTTGCCAATATGGTCGGAAATACGTCTATGCCCAACTACTGAACACTTCATTCTTGGCGTTTGCCTTAAAAACAAAACAGAAAAGCTGATTGCAAAAAAGTTTGCTTTGAAATTTCACACTTCTTTAGCATTGAGATAAGGGAGTGATGACGGGGCTCTTGAAAGGTGTACAGAGAAAATTCAAACCTATAACAATGAATATCATAGATATTATTAATGACAGAAAAACAATATGGAGTGCGAGTTTGAGTTAAAGTTATAGCCATCCTTGACAAAAAATGATATAAATAAAAATTACTTAGGACTCTTTTTGGGAAAGCAACACGTTCCACTGATAATTGATACTCTCTAGGGGGATTTTCTTGAAAGCTCTCTTGTGGCATTCTTGAGCTGTGCTGTTTAAAAGCTGACATATACACATACCTACCCGTGTAGGCTTATCGCCCAATTATATACGACTCTGTACAGTCATGTGTATTTCTGATAAATTCTTGATACCAAATTCTGGATTCGACTAGAATCCTTCTTTTATTTACCATAAGGATGTGGTAGGAAACAAAAGAAATTACACTACCCTGCCCCCTAAAAGGTTTTTTATAACTCCGTAATAAAAGTACACTATTCTTAAGGGACAAGATGTGCTGATTTTGAAAATCACCACAGAAATCTTCTACCATGTCAGCTTTAAAAGATATGAAGACATTTAAATTCTCACCTACGATGTTTTAGATAAGATATATTACTGTGAAATAGTGATATATGGTACAGTACCACATCGCATAATGAATTAATATTAGTTGAAAATGTTGTTTTAGATGCTTGCAAAAATATTTGGACAATATGTTTAAAAAGATACTTGTAACTCTACTTAAAAGTACCTGGTAGTATGTGATTGCCTCTTGTACACCTCTCTGCTTTCCGTCACAAGAAACCAAAAATAATCCTCCATCATGACTGGGTCATTTAGTAGAAAATTCAGCATAATGCACCCTTCAATGTTTTTCATCTGGATTTTCTCTAAATAATATAACGTGGGAGGCTACAAGCGGGAAAATAATTAGAGGTAGCATTATTTTACAGTATAGTCAACAGAGAAATGCCACTAGCGTTTATTTATCAAAAATTACCGGATACGTGTGCAAAGCAGCTTCAAGGACATGTGGATTTTATGATACTTCATTTTAGAGCTACAAATGTACATAATTTTGAATAGTAACACTACACACCCACCAACACCAAAACAAATAATATATCAAGCATCTTTGCTTGATAGCCTACCTGCACACCGTGCTAAATAACGAAGCCTTTGGTATTCAATATTTACATAGCGCTGATCTTATCGTACCATTTAGTGTATTTGCTTCATACCTTCCTATTCTTAGATTATACTCTCATAATGCAACAACTTTAGATCATAGAATGCATTCAGGTGAAATGGAAGCACGTGTTACATGAAAACTTCATACGCAAGCAGGAAATTATAGGAACGAATCGTAAAATAAAACCGTTGGACTTGCAATCTCTATCGAAACGCAACAAATCTTGCATAAATATGTAATATATAGGAATACAGGCAGTTTTATTGCAAATGAACCTCGACCGTATTTAGCAGTGGATACTAAATAAAAAATACTTGTCACTAGGATCGAACTATTTCACTGTATTAGTGTAAACAATTGGAAAGCTTGTGCTGTATGTACATTTATGCGTATGCAAGTATTTTAGTGGTGTGTAATAAATATCCTGTGGATCCCTCTCCGCACTCTCTCTCTCTCTCTCTCTCTCTCTCTCTCTCTCTCTCTCTCTCTCTCTCTCTCTCTCTCTCTCTCTCTCTCTCTCTCTCTCTCTCTCTCTCTCTCTCTCTCTCTCTCTCTCTCTCTCTCTCTCTCTCTCTCTCTCTCTCTCTCTCTCTCTCTCTCCTATATCCACCAATTTGTATTTGCTCCAACGAGCGCACGGGAGCCGCAGCTTGCCCAGTAATCTCTCCACCCCTTCTAAATAGGATTTAGTACTGTCCACAATAGCTTGGACGTAGGGTGTAGCGCAATGACATTGCGCAATTACCTAGCATCAACAAATCAAAGTAAATAATAGCGTGGATATCTCATTCGAATCAATGCGAACACTCTTATCATTCATATGTGCATTATATGTATTTATAATAAATAATTTAAACCCTTCTAAGTTTCAAAACGATGCCAGAGGTATCATCATAGCTACACAATTAAATTGAAGGAAAATCTTATTAATAAAAGTATTTATTACTTAGTTAAGAGCTGCTAGAATCATTAGCCTTACAAGAAACTTTCGTAGTGTTATTGGTTGCTATGAACTGCTAATGGTTCGCTAAACACACTGTATTCTCCCCAGTTTAAGTTATTTCGTGAACAACAAATAAGAGCACAAACCATTACACCTCGCAGCAATTGCTTGGGATAGCTGTATATAATCACATTAACAGTGTATTAGCCATTGCCTGTACATCATTGTGGCTACATTCCTCTACTAACTGTAATGCAAGTTAAAAGAATATATTTAAATCCTCCGCTAATTTGTAGTCAACTATCCATATTTACGCATTATATGTATATAATTTCAGTATTTATTTTACATAAACAAGGCTATTATATTTTTAGATAGACTGGGAACAGAAAAATTAAGTTCCAAGCCCAATTCCAAGAATTTTGATCTTAATCTTAATTTTGTACCAATTTTGAGCAAATTATCAATGTGCCTTCTTAGAGGTTTTCATAAGGAATTGACGGAGCTCACTATATTTTTCATGAATTACTCTTTTGATAGGCGTGATTAAAAGCGCGCCAGATTTCTCTCCTTACGATAAATAGCTACATTTGTCATCATAACAAAAGGTTCCCTACAGTGGGCTTATTTTCCAATTTTAATAAAACATGAAGAATGTGCTTATAATAAATATATTCCGTGCAGAAAAGGAAACAATGTGTAGATTTGTAGAGTAGAAAAGCATTTTGAAAATAGAAACAAAATTTCGCAAAGGCTTTTTCACCTCACTGTAATTATGCCTTAAGATTAAATCGGGGTGCCCGCCTCGGTAGCTCAGATAGCAGCATATCTGCCTCACATTTAAGAGGTTCCGAGTTCTAATCTCGATCAGGGTGATTTACCTAGATAAAGTTTTTTCCGGAGCTTTCCCTTATCCTGAAAGACGAATGTCGAATAAGTTTGAGTGCCATGTACCCCGGGCTCATTTGAGCAGCATTTCACCCATTTCATTCATCGTCCGATATCACTTAACGTTGCAGGAAGTAAATTAAAATAAATAAATAAATAAATAAATAAATAAATAAATAAATAAATAAATAAATAAATAAATAAATAAATAAATAAATAAATAAATAAATAAATAAATAAATAAATAAATAAATAAATAAATAAATAAATAAATAAATAAATAAATAAATAAATAAATAAATAAATAAATAAATAAATAAATAAATAAATAAATAAATAAATAAATAAATAAATAAATAAATAAATAAATAAATAAATAAATAAATAAATAAATAAATAAATAAATAAATAAATAAATAAATAAATAAATAAATAAATAAATAAATAAATAAATAAATAAATAAATAAATAAATAAATAAATAAATAAATAAATAAATAAATAAATAAATAAATAAATAAATAAATAAATAAATAAATAAATAAATAAATAAATAAATAAATAAATAAATAAATAAATAAATAAATAAATAAATAAATAAATAAATAAATAAATAAATAAATAAATAAATAAATAAATAAATAAATAAATAAATAAATAAATAAATAAATAAATAAATAAATAAATAAATAAATAAATAAATAAATAAATAAATAAATAAATAAATAAATAATAAAATAAATAAAATAAAATAATTAATGAATAAATAAATTAATTTAATCGGGGAAAAACTTAGTACAACTGGCCCGCTCACACATATAGACGCTAGGATGTTAGAAATCTTCACCCGTGTGTTAAACGCAGCTTGGCTGCGCCCAAAGTTATTAACCTTGCTTACGTGTGTATACCTTACGAAACGTTTTGTTTCAGAATTCCCCTGGACTAGCAAAGTAATACATATACAGTACGAATGCGCAAAGCTTAAAAATGTAAAAACTATGTATTGGTATATGCAATATTCACGTTGATAGAAATAATGACATTCGTGTTGTTATAAATTTCCAATAATTTCTGTCAACCTATCGAGGTTATTAAACCTATCCTAGACCTAAGGTTAACGGTTCCCATATTGGGAAGAACAACCAAATATGTATTTGCATACCTCTCAGAAGAGAATCTACTTTTCCTTTTTTTTAGATCTCGGAAGTAAAAAAGTCAAAATCAGATATTAAAATAAGTGAATAAACAATGATTACACAGTATTAATAATGGTGATTTTATGTGAACTTTTAGGAGCTATATGTGTATACTCATAGACAGAAAATTTAGAACGGTACCATTCAAATCCTGTTATTCCTAAAGTGGAGATTTCAAGATATTTGAAATGAAAAACAAAGACCATTTATTTGGATTACTCTCAAATAAGCCATAGAATATAAAACATCATGGTATGCTGTATGGTGTTTTAGTTCATAACGTTTTTACGTTTTACTTTTTTTAACACAATTGTTCTAAACACTGCATACTCCTGCAAATAAATGTACATAAGACAATTTTACTGATTTATAATTAAGCAGAATAGACAGATCCATGACTCATTCCTACAGTCTCTGACGCAGCCATTGCACTATCTGTCGTATTGGCCCGCTATGCCCTGGGCAACGTGACTGCTCGGCTGCGGGGCAATGTCACTCAAAGTCACGACTGACACCACTGTGTTAGTTTCCAATTGTGACACCCGTTTTTGACCTGTGAGATGTAAACAAAACACTCTCTTGTTCCATACTAGTCAATGTTACCCCATGTGTGATGTTATAAAGCCAACTAGATGGTGTGGTAATACCGAACTTTTTTAAATATACATTATCATCCTTTTTCTTTTATTCCAACCTTTTTACTTTGTAATACGCGGTAACGAATCAAATTAGAATTCTGCTCCTGCTGCTAAATCATTACTACATCATTTCAAAAGGAATGCCAGTAGGTTTAATAATAATTTTAATGAACTCAACTGCTAAATTCTATATACCATCCATCTGATTATAACAATAAGCTAATACGTAGAATAACAACAAACTGGAGAGTTCTCACCTATAGAATAAAAAACCTTCAGCTGCATTTGTTAGAAACTACAAATAGAAGGCGATACCCAAGAATAATGGTGCTTAGAAAGCCAGTTAAAAACTTGTTATTTAGTTTTTAAGCCACATCATAAAAGTACTAAGGAAGGAATTAAATTGTACTGCATTTCATATTATGCAATGCTATGATTTCATCACTTGTTTTTCGTACATTTTTGTAATCAGTACAAAACACAGATTTAGACTCTGCTCATTGTTTTCCCATAGCTCCAGCGTAAACAATTGGATTCTCTCACTTTCCGTCTGGTCAAAGTTCGTCCTCTTCTTTTACCGTGATTAACTTTTTCCTGTTCTTGCATTGACTGCAGACTGGGGTTCGAACGGTGAACACGCGATCCTGTTGATACAGCGTGCGCTTTAGTACTGGTCTACGAGAGCCATCTGTTGGTGCCACTTATGTAGAAGTATAAATGTTGGTTTTATTAAAATAATTATGTTTACTTTCTTTGATATTCTTCAATACCATGCAATACCATGTAGAGACAGCTTAGCCGCAAGAGCGCAGTCATAAATTAGTTCGTAACAGCGTCTAACAAAGTTAAAAATTTGGAAATTAAAGGTATACCTACATTTTGGTGTTCGAGTTGGACTGAATTCTCGTGGCGCTTGCAACAGCTTGCGTCTTCTCACTCAGCTATGAGCGCAGTTGATGTGTGGTGTCTTGTGCACTACATTAGATATTGGTTCTGTTGAAATCATAATTCCAAGGGTTTTCCGTTTTAGTGCATATTTTCCAATGCCATGGAATTGATAGCTCGGGTACAGGAGAATTGCTATTTCTTTGTGATGCTTAATCAGTCTTTCGATTTACTGGGTTAACATAGTCTTAGAAATCTCCAAAGCGAGTAACAGGTTAAAATGGAGACGACGACACAATACGTCAACGAACATGGCCGATTTAGTTTTCATATCCTGTAGTAATGGAACGTCTAAACAGTACTGACCCGCAGAAATAGTACATTTATTTTCTTGAAAGATAGTACACTACAGGTTCCCGTAGGGAAGGGGATCCGTACCCTTCAGCTGCTGAGGTGCGGGCGCTGCGGACCTTTAGCACTCGTGGTACCTCTGACGTTACTAGAGGAACCTTGAGCCGAACTGTCGAGCCCTTCCCGTAGGGGAGTTGTTCGGATTGGGTTGGACTTGAGGGGGCAGTGTGTTGCCGACACATACGGGGAATTGGGTACCTCTGGCCAGGCTACGGCCTCCCGGAGGGGGTAGACGGTTGCCTAGTAAGTCCCGGGTACTAGCTTGCAGAGCTAGTAAAAGGTGTGCTAGATCACCAGGCGGCCCCTTCCAGCCGTCTTGACGTTGTAGTCGATGGGGGGGGGGCAATTTAGGCTCAAGGTGAGTTTTGCATCACTCCCGGGTAGGAGGGCCGGGCCCTTGGTCCTACGGGTACAGGACTAATGGGAGTAGAACCTCCGCTTTTAAACAAAAAGTACACTACAGGTCACGCATGTAATAGTTTCTTAATCTGTACCAGAGTTGAGACAGTAAGTTCACAGTTGTCCTGTGGGTAACATTTCATTTTTATTCGACAACGAAGATTTTTCGTAGTATTACATTTGAGACACGTTCTTTCTGAGATTTTGTTATACTGCACCCGTGACTCCCTTCTCCTGTTATAAAAATCCTTAGCTTTGTGTTGTACTTGTACTAAGCTACAATTTTTGGTAGATTCATTTCAGCACTGCAACTGTTACGTTGATTATACATATTATCAATTCTTTATAATATGAGCACACATTAAAGGTTAGTATATATACTTAAATCATATACTATAAAAATTTAAATTTTCTCTTCCTCAGAAGTGCATATGTACTTCAAACTACAGCTATAGTGTGAAAATAAGAGATTGACCGCGTAACAAAAATATAGAATAATTGCCTGATCATATTTCCTCACACTACATTCACAGAATACAATGTCGAGCTCACATCGACGTTCATGAGCAATACCTGTCAAATCGCCAAATTTTAACGAGCGAAGTAACATATGAACGTCAAGTGCTGTCATTAGAATAAGTGAACTTGGGTGCCTGCCTTAGTAACGTCGATGATAGCGTGTCCGCCTCATGTATAGGAGGTGTTGAATTCGAATCTCTGTCAGGGTGTGTTATCTGCATACGGTACTTTTCTGGTTTTTCCCTTATCCTGAAAGATATGACCTAACGTTGGAGGACGTATATTTAAAAGAAAGTGAAGTGAAGTTTACTAAAGTTACTTCGTATATTCTTCAAACTATATTTCGTCTCTGCGCATAACGGTAACCTGGAAATGAGTGAAAGTTTCATTAAAAGCCTAGTTCTATATTTTCATTCCGTAGTAATTGGGGCACACGTTTATACAACCTGTATAAATCCCTGAATGTGTAGCATTAGCTAAGCCTATCTGCACACAAAAACCTGGCATTATGCTGCAATTACAGGAGCCGGATGTAATAAATGAAATAAAAAGCAATTTTCTGGGTGCGTTAGTGCTCCATGCACCAGCTGCAATTCATTGTGCGGTATCTTACACAAACGCTGGAAATGTTTCGCTAAGTAGAAACAAGATGAACAAGCAACAATAGAAATGGTCTTTCCAGCACATTAATGTGTAATTTACTCTAGGTATTTACTTATTTCTTCCCTAAGCAGGTGACATCACTGCGTATCTTGCCGGCTAACCAACTAGCAATATCCAATGTAAGAGCTGGTAAACGTTATAACGGTCCTACAGTGCCGATAAAATTAGGCCAGAGCTATGAATGAGCTTTTTAAATATTTCATTACACGACAGCCTCCTTTGTCCTTCTTGCACATTCATGGTAATGTGAAATGTGCGTATTTATAGAAACGTTCACAAATAACATCTAAGGTTTTGCAAAAATCTGATTTGTTAGACTCACGTAACTGTCTACACGGGTTACCGGAATTTAGCGAATATTCAGATATTTTACTGAAAGCTTACTTTTCTGGGATCCATTTGCACCTTACTGCAAAAATTTAGGCTTAAGTACCGCCGCAGCAGCCGCAGCCGCCCGCTTCGGTAGCGTAGATGGTAGCGTGTCTGCCTCACGTTCAAGAAGTCACGAGTTCGAATCTTGGTCAGGGTGAGTTACCTGGATAATGTTTCCTCCGGGGTTTTCCCTTATGCTGAAAGACGAATGTCGGGTAACTCTAAGCTCTATGGACCCTGGGCTCATTTGAGTGCCATTTCAACCATTCCATTCATCATCCGATATGACTTAACGTCTGATGACGTAAATTAAGAAAAGGAGTTCCCTAGTTCGAATCTTGGTCAGGGTGTTACCTGGATAAGGCTTTGCCGGAGGTTTCCCTTATCCTGAAAGACGAATGTCAGGTAACTCTAAGCTCCATAGACACCGGACTCATTTTAGCAACAATTCACGCATTCCATTCATCATCCGATATGGCTTAACGTTGGAGGACGTAAATTACTAAAATAAACAGTACAGTACCACCAATGATTGTGGAACATTAATCGCACAGTGAAAGCAACTACATGCGTTGAAGAAGTCCACTTCACTGCAAAATGTTTCAGATACATGGCTCTACGCTCTAACTTTGGCATATAAATCTTTCGTATAAAGAAATACCGAATCTATTATATATTTATCAAGCCGTCCTTTAATTTCTGAATTCGCGAACACGCCATATGATACGGGAGTGGAAATCCTGATGGACAGTATTACGAACAAAGCCCATATTACGCTGGTATGATCGTATTGTTGTACAGTAGGTATTTCTGGGCAATAGTATACGTATACCTTCTTTAGTGTCGGCATGGAGCTTGTGAAAACAGTGACTAACCGTGGAGTGCAATGCGTAGCCAGGGATAATTTTAAATACCGTAGACAAAGTGTAATGAATACTGGAAATATATTCCGGCGGTACGCTGTTTAAAACTGTGTAGCTGCATTACAGACTGACTCAAATGCTAATGAAGTTGTGTTAACAAGCGAGGAACATACACATGAAAGTGAAAGCGAACACTGTATCTAAAATCATATAATTAGAAATAGCTGTAAACGCATAGCTGCATATGACTCCAAAACACAGCCGCATAAATCTATTAGTAAGGAACTCTATAAGTAAATACAAATCATATTCACAAAGGAAATATTAACAGTATTTGTAAATAATTTAACAGAAAACGAAGGAAATTGTTGGAGGAAACCCTCCGTTTTTCCCCACACAAATCTCACGTGCGCTCGCCTGGGATCGAAGCCGGACCGCTTTGGTGATAGTCGAATAGTCTAACCACTCGGCCATGGCGCGGCCCATTCGGCGGTATTCCTCAGATGGCTCCATGGCCCCTGGTTTATTTGTATTATTGCAATGTCCACGTTACTCACCTCATCCGACGCAATATTATCAATATTATATGTGCTACTTAAAAGCTACATACGTTTGGATATTTTAAAGGCTGTTAAAACAGTTTGTTTAAAGTGTATAATTATCCTCAGTCCATGCCAAAAGTATGAAATAATTTATTTTTGTAATATTCCATATAATGCCCACTTGATTCCTCCTTTAAGTCTTAAGCCAAACATACTAATGCATTGTTGCTATAGATTCTGTAAATCCTATGTGTCCCTGGCTTCATCCCAAACCATGTACAAAACGCAACAGCTAGAACCAGGCAGTAAATACCATAATGTCACGGCCTTCAATTATCGGGGTGAAACTAACGCGGCACTTTACCGTTTCTAACGAATTACAACTGTATGTCAGATTTCGTTTCACGATCATTTGCAACTACAGATTGACGAGTGAAAGTGAAGCGTGCGTAAATTACACTTGACCGAATCCTCACTTGCCTGTAAAATTTCACAGAGCATGTTCACGCTGTTTTAACTCGTTTGGCTGCTAATGCATATTCTACTTTTTCGGTTCAAAGCAACAAAAACATTTAAATCTACATTCAAATAGAGCATTTCTTTTATTTAAGCATGTTTATGTGCTTTGTAATCGACCGAGTGCCCCTTATATTTTCTGAATAAAATTTTATGAACAAACTAGCTATGTAACCCAGTAATGTATGGATGCATTCTATAAATAAGCTGTTGAAAAAAGCATACCATGCTTTAGGAAGTCGTTTATTTTTATACGTTTTATGTCTGGTTTTACTGCATACAGAGCTGGTGACATTGATCATACAAAAAGTAATAATTGCTAAGCAAAAGTTACAGATCTAGGTTTGCTGTGCATCTGTGGCATTTGCCAGTTAGGAGAACTTTCAAATATAAAAATGTGTCCCCTAGTTGACAGAAAGTATAATATTATCTAAAAGGAATGAACATAAACAATGAAATTAAATTATTAAGAGGTATTCTATAGTTGGAAACAATTTCTGGGTGTTCTTTTATTCTAAAGTAGTGAAATATTTTTGCTACTTTCTAAGGTGTAACTCTGCAATAATTCTAGCATAACTTTTTTTTAATTTACGTCCTCCAGTGTTAAGTCATATGGGGCGGTGAATGAATTGGGTGAAAGGATGCTCAAATGAGTCCAGGGACCATGGCGCTTAGAGTTACCCGACATTCATCTTGATGGTTCAGCTAAAACCACGGAAAAAACTTATCCAGGTAACTCACCCTGCCCGAGATTCGATCTCATGACCTCTTGAACGTGAGCCAGACATGCTACCATCTAGGTAACGAGACGGGCGTCACAAGAGCTTGAGAATACACTGAAGGTAATTTGTGAACCTCATAATTTTTGTGATCAGAGTGCTCTATATACAGGCCAAAGAATATTAATTTGAGGGGGATATACTGTCAATTGAAATTAAAGGTAGATTGGGTGGTTTGAAACTGTTAGAGAAATTTATCATTTTCGCCGGATTCTAAAACTCACATGAAGCAAAGTGTGTCAAATTCTCAAAAATACTCCTTACTAAAAAGGAAAGCGAAATCTGAATGAATATGTAACCCAGTCTGAAATTTAGTATATTTTCAGCTTCATCAATTAGACCTTTTTGTCAAAGTGTCATGTTTACATTAAACGGTCAACAATATTCTCTTATATTTATTTTTTACAAAACAGGGTTGAAGTTAACTGACATAAATATGAAAATACTCCAACACTCTGATACTGATAATGACTGTGCGGGCTAGCACACCTACCTGACTAACCTACCACCGTTTCACTCCACCACATTTCCTGCATATACTGCAGCGTATTAAGGTTTCTGGGGAATCTGAATTTAGCTGGCCAGTATGTAAAGCTAAACTGGATATAATATCCTGCCTTTTCATGTGGTAAATATGTCCCTATAGGCTGAGAACCGTTATATTTTCAAAATATGATTCATGTTCTACTTAAACATAGAATGTTGTCCAGAAGAACTTGAGCAACAATGCGTAGGCATCTCTCTCTCTCTCTCTCTCTCTCTCTCTCTCTCTCTCTCTCTCTCTCTCTCTCTCTCTCTCTCTCTCTCTCTCTCTCTCTCTCTGTGTGTGTGTGTGTGTGTGTGTGTGTGTGTGTGTGTGTGATATGCGCGTGCACACGTTCAAAACTTTTTGTGTAACAATAAACCCACTGGAGAGTAAATACGATATCTTACATCTAGAACTATAACAATAGGCAGTTAGTACAAAATCATAGAAACGATACGCATGCCATATATCAAACAACTAAAATCGGATTGAAACTAACTTGATGGCGAGAAGTGGCAGAATAAGTATTTTTACGAATACCAAAATTCCATCATTTATGTGTGAGGATGTAGAGCTCCAAGAAGTGTATATGCAAACAGAATTGATCGTCCTCTCGTGCCGTCCGAAATGTTGTAAGAACCAAGGAACGATTGTTACACTGGTCTAAACTCAGCAGTGAGATATTTAAATAATCACAGAAAAACAAAATAAAGTCAAATTCACTAGTTGCCCCCTGTACATCACTTCATAGCTAAACATTTGAAAATTTCACTAAGTTTAAAGTTACGGTTCAGTTGTGTTCAATGTCATCTTTTATGTCACTACACTCCATCTTCTTCATTTTGTGCATAAGGCGTTCCACCTTCACCCACTCAGGTAACCAAGCATCAAGTCCGATCTTCCCTCTTTCTCATATGGTTGGCCATCACTTGTGTGGATCCTCTCCCTGCCTCTGAATCAAAGGAACCTTAGAGATAGAGGAATTGTGCAGGTGCATTGGGTTGAATAGTTTTGACAAAAGAAACGGCGTAAAGAAGGTTCTGAGGAGGAATTCTCAGTGGGTAACACTTGACTCCATTTGAAAAAGCATTGTTCGGACCCATACTAATGGTATGACCGAAACTGATAATCACAATGGCCAAAATAGTCACAAAATGAGTTTTGGTGTGACTAAAGATGCTTCAAGAGGTGAAAGTCAGACGCAGCTGTAGTGAGGAAGACAGTCGAGGCTGGTGGCCCATAATGACGGTCATCTGGTTCTGCCTTGGACGAAGGCAGACCAGAAGCGATGAGAGAAGATACCTGTCTGTTCATACGTGTATAACGAATTAAGTGTTATCGCGTAATAAGCATTCTACATGTGTGTCATTAGAACCATGCTTACTCCCTTACATGTCCACGCATACCCTTTGACGGAACTCTTTGCTCTACCCATTAACTAGCTACAAAGTGTCGCGCCAACGTGGAACTCTTTCCTCTACCCTGAGGATATATTGGTAACCTTAACTGTTATAATAATAATAATAATAATAATAATAATAATAATAATAATAATAATAATAATAATAATAATAATCATAATAATCATAATAATAATAATCATAATAATAATAATAATAATAATAATAATAATAATAATAATAATAATAATAATAATCATAATAATAATCATAATAATAATCATAATAATAATCATAATAATAATAATAATAATAATAATAATAATAATAATAATAATAATAATAATAATAATAATAATAATAATAATAA
The DNA here is from genome assembly GCA_030765055.1 of Mantis religiosa. Classification (NCBI taxonomy): domain Eukaryota; kingdom Metazoa; phylum Arthropoda; class Insecta; order Mantodea; family Mantidae; genus Mantis; species Mantis religiosa. The sequence goes on from CM060950.1 coordinate 145,206,614, forward strand.
TAATAATAATAATAATAATAATAATAATAATAATAATAATAATAATAATAATAATAATAATAATAATAATAATAATAATAATAATAATAATAATAATAATAATAATAATAATAATAATAATAATAATAATAATAATAATAATAATAATAATAATAATAATAATAATAATAATAATAATAATAATAATAATAATAAT